>SJYV01005426.1:0-179330 GCA_006410875.1 Neotragus pygmaeus | reverse complement strand
GTGCAGCCCTTTCACAGCATCATCTTTCAGGATTTGAAACAGCTCAACTGGAATTCCATCACCTCCACTAGCTTTGTTCGTAGTGATGCTTTCCAAGGCCCACTTGACTTCACATTCCAGGATGTCTGGCTCAGATGAGTGATCCATGATTATCCAGGTCGTGAAGATCTTTTTTGTACAGTTCTTCTGTGTAATCTTGCCATCTCTTCTTAATATCTTCTGCTTCCGTTAGGTCCATACCATTTCTGTCCTTTATCGAGCCCATCTTTGCATGACATGTTCCCTTGGTATCTCTGATTTTCTTGAAGAGATCTCTAGTCTTTCCCATTCTGTTGTTTTCCTCTCTTTCTTTGCATTGATCGCTGAAGAAGGTTTTCTTCTCTTCTTGCTATTCTTTGGAACTCCACATTCAGATGCTTATATCTTTCCTTTTCTCCTTTACTTTTTGCTTCTCTTCTTTTCACAGCTATTTGTAAGCCTTCCCCAGAGAGACATTTTGCTTTTTTGCATTTGCTTTCCATGGGGATGGTCTTGATCCCTGTCTTCCTGTACAATGTCATGAACCTCATTTCATAGTTCATCAGGCACTCTATCTATCAGATCTAGGCCCTTAAATCTATTTCTCACTTCCATTGTATAATCATAAGGGATTTTATTTAGGTCACACCTGAATGGTCTAGCAGTTTTCCTTGCTTTGTTCAATTTTAGTCTGAATTTGGTAATAAGGAGTTCATGATCTGAGCCACAGTCAGCTCCCGGTCTTGTTTTTGTTGACTGTATAGAGCTTCTCCATCATTTGCTGCAAAGTATGTAATCAGTCTGATGTCGATGTTGACCATCTGATGATGTCCATGTGTAGAGTCTTCTCTTGTGTTGTTGGAAGAGGGTGTTTGCTATGACCAGTGCATTTTCTTGACAAAACTCTATTAGTCTTTGCCCTGCTTCATTCTGTATTCCAAGGCCAAATTTGCCTGTTACTCCAGGTGTTTCTTGACTTCCTACTTTTGCATTCCAGTCTCCTACAATGAAAAGGACATCTTTTTTGGGTGTTAGTCCTAAAAGGTTTTGTAGGTCTTCATAGAACCGTTCAACTTCAGCTTCTTCATCATTACTAGTTGGGGCATAGTCTTGGATTACTGTGATACTGAATGGTTTGCCTTGGAAACGAACAGAGATCATTCTGTCATTCTTGAGATTGCATCCAAGTACTCCATTTCGGACTGTTTTGTGGACCATCATGGTTACTCCATTTCTTCTAAGGGATTCCTGCCCACAGTAGTAGATATAATGGTCATCTGAGTTAAATTCACCCATTCCAGTCCATTTTAGTTCACTGATTCCTAAAATGTCGATGTTCACTCTTGCTATCTCCTGTTTGACCACTTCCAATTTGCCTTGATTCATGGACCTGACATTCCAGGTTCCTATGCAATATTGCTCTTTACAGCATCAGACCTTGCTTCTATCACCAGTCACATCCACAGCTGGGTATTATTTTTGCTTTGGCTCCATCTCTTCATTCTTTCTGGGATTATTTCTCCACTGACCTCCAGTAGCATATTGGGCACCTACTGACCTGAGGAGTACCTCTTTCAGTATCCTATCCACATTGTAGCAGGTGTGAGAATTGCCTTCCTCTTTAAGGCTGAGGAAGATTCCACTGTATGGAGAGAGCACATTCTGTTTATCCAGCCATTTGTTGATGGACACTTGGGGTGTTTCCACCTCTTGGTGAAATGCCACTATTAACCTGGGTGCAGAAGTATCTGTTTGAGTCACTACTTTAATTCTTTTGGGTGTGTACTTAAGAGTGGAATTGCTGGATCACATGGTTATTCCATGTTTGGCGTTTCAAGGAATCACCATACTGTTTCCCACAATTGCCACACCATTTTACATTCCCACCAGCAATGATCCAGGGGTCCAACTTCCCACATCACTACCAATATTGTTATTTTCTATTTTTAAAATAATAACCCTCCCAGTGGGTATGCAGTGCTATCTCACTGTGGTGTTGGGTTTTTTAAAATTGGTGTATAATTGCTTTACAATGTTGTTAGTTTCTGCCTACAACAACATGAATCGCTATATCTATACATGTATCCCTGTTGAGGCTCCCTTCCCCTCATCCCATCCCTCTAGTTCATCACAGAGCACCATCTCAGTGTGGTTTGGTTTGTATTTCCCTGGTGACTAGTGATGTGGAGTATTTTTTCATGTGCCTATCGCCCATTTGTATACCTTCTTTGGAAAATGTCTATTCAAGTCCTTTGTCCATTTTTGAATATTTTATTTAACAGATCAAATTTAGCAGGGTATTAAAAACTCATAATTTCCAAGTAATATTAGTCCTGAAATTCAAAGATAGCTCAAAGTTATAAAACCTATAAATGTCATCAGTTACATAATAAATCAANTTTATGGCTGCTCCAGCAAATCACAGCTGCTGCTCCTTACCTTGGATGAGGGGTATCTCCCTACCGCCACAGTTCCTGACCTTCAATGTGGGATAGCTCCTCTAGGCCCTCCTGCGCCTGTGCAGCCCCCGCTCCTTGGGTAGCTCCTCCCAGCTGCCGCCCCTGGCCTGGGGGCTCGGGGTGGCTCCTCAGGGTCACTGCCCCTGGCCTCAAGCGCTAGGTGGCTTCTTCCAGCCGCCCCTGACCTCGGACGTGGGGTGTCTCCCCCCGGCCGCCCCTGACCTCCGACACAAGGTATCTTCTCCCGGCCTCCCCTGGCCTGGAACGCGGGGTATTTAACCTCTAATAAATATCTTTCATACCAAACTCCATCTCAATATCTGCTGCTAGAAACCTCAGCTGGTAACAAGCAGTATTAAAGTGTAATTGCTATACTACATAGGAAGTGTATGTATACTACATATGAAGAGTATCTCTAAAGCTTCCTTTAGAGATATATTTTTATGGACATATCACTGCTGGAATTTCTGTTAAATTTTACAGTAAATCCCTGTTTGGAGCTCTTGTAGCCTGATAAGCAGGGAAAATGGCAGGTTAGTAAATTTATCAACAGTGACACAAATATATCACATTTGTGAAGATGATACATAATTTGCTTCTACTCAGTTGTCATGTGACTTGCCCGGACAAGTCAGAATCTCATTTATGTTAGCTGTATACTGTGTTTAGTCGCTTCAGTTGTGTCCAACTCTTTGTGACCCCATGGACAGTAGCCTACCTGGTTCCTCTGTCCTTGGGGAGTTCCCAGGCAAGAATACTAGAGTGGGTTGCTGTGCTCTCCTCCTGGGGATCTTCCCAACCCTGGGATTGACTTAGGTCTCCCACATTGTGGATGAATTCTTTACTGACTGAGCCACTAGGGAAGCCCAAGAATACTGGAGTGGGTAGCCTTTCCATTCTCCAGGGGAATTTTCCCAATCCAGGAAGTGAACCGCGGTCACCTGCACTGAAGGCAGATTCTTTACCTGCTGAGCTACCAGGGAAGCCCAGCCATGCTTCATTTACTACTTAATACATTAACAACACAGGAGGAGGACTGAAAATGAAGCAATATAATTTCATCAAAATTGTTCCATGAGAGAGAGGAGAAGCAAGAAGAAACAGATGAGAAGCAGAATACCTAATATGGAAAATCAAATGTATTTGGGTGAAAAATCAAACATCCATACTCTACGAGTATCATCTATTATCAATGTTTACTAACCTGTGCACTTCTGCGAAGGAAGATTCAAACAGAACCTTGAAGTTGCTGCAGAAATTAACATTTCTTAAATTCCAAATTTAGCTTAACATTAATCAAACACTAACCTTGACATTATGCCATTTACTGCTTATCAAAAATCCAAACAATGTAAGTCTAGTACCTATTTTAACAGTATCATGTTTGCTTTTTAAAAATATCATTTTGACAACAAAATCTATAATGCAGATTATAAAATCGAGAGTTTAGAAAGTTGAGTGTTGTAACCATCAGACTCGGACTTAAAAGTATTAGATTTTCATAAAATGCCTTTCTGAGAAGATACATACCCATCCGTAAAACATGTGCACTAAGCAGTAAAAGAGCAAAATACCAGTGAGGCAGCAGTTAACCCCAGATGCTGCACTGGACGCTTTTTTTTTAAGGCATTATTTTAAAAGAAGGACTGTTACAAAAACAATTACTGCAATTATATTTGAAGGCGGTGCCATGTGATGCTTAAATAAAGTCTTCAGTTATTTACAATCATGTTCTCAATGTTCAGAGCAATGAGGCTCAGGAAATTTACGTAACTTACCCAAATTCACAAAGCTGAACAGGATAAGGGTTGGCAGTAACTCATGCCTGTGACTCTGCCTGATCAGGTTATTATATAATATATCCTGCGAGGAGACAGTTCTCCAAAAGTGGTGAAGAACTGAGGAGAAGAGGAAAGTCACTCGCGGAGAAAATATTAACAAGCCCGGAATATCTATGTCTACGTCACGTCACGTCATATCACGTCTACCTCAGGTGTACTTCACGTCACGCCTATCTATGTCACCTCACATCACGTCTAGAACCTCCTCTACCTTCATAGCTCCACCTATGTAGATATACTGAGGTAAATGTTGTTTTGGGGCATGTCAAAGAGGCTTTTATTTGAGGCAATTAGTAGAAAGTATTTTCAGAGAGGACTTGTCGTTAAGGAGGACAGTGGCTTCTGACTATATAGCATGTACTTAAGTTTTCTAGTAGTAAGTATTGTAGAAGGAGAAGGAGATAAGAAGAATGGTTAAAAAGTTTGAAATTCGCAGTCCTGAGGATACAACTGGCAGATTGAACTTGGATCAGCTGGCCACTTTTCAAGCCTTTTTGGTTAGTATAACGACCCTCAGAAGAGGGAGCGATGTTTGGCACTGTGTGAAATATTAGAAACTCACACTGTACGGCAGAGCTCTGACAGACCAGTTAAAGAGCGCAAAACCTGAGTGGAACCTCGACCATCCATTCTTTGACAATTTCACATTGCACTCGTGCCAGAAGACTGCTTGTAAGCTCCAAGGCCACACAAAAAGAGTTCTGGAAGCTTTCATAATTTGCTCTATATGTGATTTTACCAAAGTAAAGGAGGATGCTGATTTTCCTTTTTTTTGTAATCTTTGTGTTTACTTAAGAAATTTTTGTTTACAAGAATCTGTTTTGTGTTAAAAAACAACTGAAAAACCTAGACGAACTGAATGTACAAGAGAAGCAAATTGCCCAACAAAATAATGTCTCACTATGTGTTTGCTGTTGCTAAGGGTCATTTGAAAGTGACTAAGCAAATGACGATTATGGTAATAATAGATGACATTTTACTAGTTACAAAATATCTTACTTGTTTTTTAAGATCTTAAAATAATTATACGAAGTTATATGGTATTAACTCATGTCTAAAGATGAGGAAATAGGGTTAGAAAGATAAATTGATTTTTTTCAAAAAACATACTCAACTAATGGCAGACCCTTCGGTAAAAGTTGTCATGCAGTTTACTGCAGACTTTCTCTCTTTGGGGAAAAAAAATACGTGTGTGTGTATACTATACATATATATATATATATATACACACACACACACATATATATACATATATATATATACACACACACATATATGTATATAGCAGGAAATATACTCTTTTCAACATGGCACAATAATCTAGAAAGAAAAAAAATGCTTATATAATGTAAGACTCATCTTTGAGTGAAGGGTAGCTATTTTAAATAACAAAAACCCTTTCAGTTCATAGTAGTAGAACTACTTTGGAGACAGCTGGTGTAAGTGAAGACAACATGGTAAATGTATTCAGCTCTGAAATAGCCTCTGATACTGCTCAGCTAACTTTTAATATGTCTCGAAGCTCAGTACACCACTGAGGGTGCAGTCCTGCTGCACTTGGCATTTCTTTTGTGCTCACATAACTCCCGTTAACATTGCTCAAAGTTCAGGGAACCAGGAACTAAGGGCAATTTTTCTCTGCTCTCTCAGTTCTCTAAAGCTTTGAAGTCATAGACATTTAACAATATTTTCTCAATAAGAAGGGGATATTTTGCACAGGAATAAAAAAGCTGCAGGGAAGCCCTTGCTTACTGTAGGAAATCGCTGATGTACAGAGCCACGTGACACATGGCTATGGTAGGGCACCAGCTGCCTGGAACCACCTCAGGGCTGTAGGCTGTGGGAAGAGAACGCCCATTGGCTGTATGTACATCTGATTGGCTGGATGACAGCAATGCCTTCCAGCCCTGCAGTTTCTTTTCCAGTATTCACCAGATGCAATTAGCAGAGTCAGAAGGAAGCAACTTAAAATCTGCCAAAATAGGTCAGTAACCTCATTGTTTGCCCATTAGTTTAATCACAGGATATGTGTTTAGAGCCACAAAAGTCCTGTGAAAATTATACAAAATCACCCGTTCACTCCTAAGTTTTGCCATAGTTCCTTATTTTGTAAACATCATATGTAAAATAGATCTCAATGAAAGTAGAGCCATATCTAATTGAGAGGTGGCTCAGATGGTAAAGCGTCTGCCAGCAATGCAGGAGATCTGTGTTCAATCCCTGGGTCAGGAAGATCCCCTGGAGAAGGAAAGGACAATCCACTCTAGTACTCTTGCCTGGCAAATTCCATGGACAGAGGAGCCTGGTAGGCTACAGTGCATGGAGTTGCAAAGAGACACGACTGAGTGACTTCACTTTCACTTTCCATATACAACTTAGAAAAGTCTTAAGTTTCCTTTAAAAGCTAGTAGTTGGAGAATTGGAGGATATTGATATTATTATACACTACAGCTTATAGATTAAGATATGCACATGATTTTCCTATTTCCTCAACTTGCACCTTACCCTAATCTTATCCTTTAAATAATGATTCATAGATAGACTTTAAAAAACTAAATCATGTGGTAAATACACTCTGTAGTGTTATTTAAAAGGATGCAAATAAATTATCATCCCTTAAAGGCTGTGAACCAGAGAAGGCAATGGCAACCCACTCCAGTACTCTTGCCTGGAAAATCCCATGGACGGAGGAGCCTGGTAGTCTGCAGTCCATGGGGTTGCTAAGAGTTGGATACGACTGAAGCAACTTAGCGGCAGCAAGCAGCAGCAAAGGCTGTGAACAAAGCTTCACCCTTAAAGTAAAATGTTGTCCCTTAATTGATTTTTTGGATGAATGTGCTGCGTTTGAGATTTGAACTGACCCCTGCATTCAACATATTTTTTTTCTGCATTTTTGGCATGCAGATGTCAAAATCTTACTAGCTAAAATGTAAGTTATGTTTCAAAGCAGAAGCAGTTGAAAATCTTTTTAAACCTTCCTGATACATAAATTAAGACATAATAAAGAAGCTACAGTAAAAAGAGACAAATGGAGATAGTACAGGTGTGCTTTTCATCACATCTCCAGAAAAACTGCTGTTCTCTTTACTGATTTCTTCCTTTGCTTTTTTTTTTTTTTAAATATAAACAGTGTAACATATGTTACAATTAATCATATATAAGCCACTGGGAGAATAAATGCTGTCACAGTAATTAATGGTTTAACTTACTCTGAGTATTTTCAATATTAATAACCTAAATGGGACTCTTGTATTACTGTGAACAGGAACATATGTTGCTTTTCGCATTTTGTCTCTTAGAAATAAAAAAGTAAGCCTGCTTATTCTTCCTAGGTTTTGGTCAGTGGCATAAGGTTAGAAGCAGGCTGGAGGAATATTGTCAACACCTTGTGTTACAGGATGGATTGGTACGATATGCTGCCATTCTAATAGGCTTCAAACCTTACCTTTTTTGCTTCTATTCTTCAGATTGTTTAGGATGGTATAAGGGATTTTGGACATAATGAATAGTGCTCTTCAAGCAAGCAAGCAAAACTTGAATAATCATCAAAGCAATTTTTGCCAGTTTGTAGGATTGTATCAAGAGCCTTCTTGTGAAGGACTCAACATCAAAGCTTAATGTTCCTTCCCAATAGTACAGGGACTCAGTATTTAAATCTGCTTTATTTTCACAGGTCTTATAGAAAGAGTGTCATCTAGCAACATAAAAAATATTTTTGCTTCCCACATATTGTTTGCTCATTATGGTTTTTTTGTTTCTGTTAATTATTTATTGTTTTGTTGTTGTTGTTGTTCTATATTAAAATAAGACCCTCGTAATTTAGAGTATCCTCATGGTTATAAGAAGATTTTGATGGTAAGAAAGCAATAGATAAAAGAGTGTTTGGCTACCACTCACCATTCAACCAGAAAGGTAAAATGATTCCCACTTAGAAAGATAATTTCTAAAAATGCTTTTCATTGAAAGAATAGGCCCAGGAAAAAAGTGTGTTAATTTTAGCTAATTTTATTGTTATTTAACTTAGGAAGAAAATATCAAAATAAAAAGATAAAAGTAGCAGCAAATTAAAAAAAAAAAAAAAAAAACCAAAATTCCAGGAAGAAATGTTGGTATATTGAAGAGAGTGATTGAGCTATTACTATAATTATTGTAACAAACTTGAAGCATTTAAGTGATTCATTTAAATTAATCCCATGTGAACTAAACCTGTATTACTGTCTGCTACTACACACTGAGTGGCCAGAATCTGGTTGAGTCCCAGGAAAATAGGATTAGAGCCCAAAATATGTATTTTATAACAATATATGCAAGACGTGTGGATAGGTTGTAGGTAAGCACAACCATAAAGATAAAATTATGCTCATGTTAAATGTTACAATCAAAATGTTTGCTTTATTTAGTGAGTCTCAATATTCCTAGTTAAAAAGCGTAAATCATCTTGGCCAAGTGAAGTACTTAAGCTATTACAAGTATGTTAAGAGGGAGAGTGTAACTTGAGGTGAGTCATTTAAGAATCTCTTACAGGTGCACACAAGCTCCCAATCCCGAGTCCCCCTCCCACCTCCCACCCCACAACGTCTCTCTAGTGTGCACCTGTGGTGGATTCGTGTCGATGTATGGCAAACCCAATAGAGTATTGTAAAGTTAAATTTAAAAATAAATAAATTAAAAAAAAAATCACTNGTGAGTCATTTAAGAATCTCTTACAAAACAGTACCCAAAGTTGAAATATTCAAAAACTTTAAACTCTTTTAAATTTGTATTTTAGTAAAAAAGCTTCAACTAATTTATTAACTTTCACACACTTTTCCTACTTATGAAGAAATAATTTTTCCTTTAATGTTTGAATATTAGCAAATCCAGCAACATAATGCTGAATAAATTTTGTATAATTAGATACAAGATGGAACTGGGTGAATAATTATAATTCCTGGATATTGAAATTAAGAATTCAACATAGTCTGTAGGGTAGGCTTTAGTTCTTTAAAGTTATTGAAGCCAGTGGTATTTTTTCCATATAATGTTCTGGTATAGTTTATGACACTCAGCATGGTTAATTTCACAAATTCTTTTCAATTATTACGGTCAGGGGCCTTCTTCCAATGTTTATGTGCAAATCTAGAAAGACAGAAATAAATGCTATTTCTGGCCTCAAAGTTGTATAAACACATAAGGAACTTAATTATTTTGAAAAATTGAGCCTAAAGGTTATATTTGCTTAATGTGGTATTCTCTTTGTATAATTTCACTTTTATTTAAATGTAAACCAGCACATCTTTGGAACTACATCTCAATTTTAAGGCTTGAGTTCACAAAACTAGGAAGTGATACATTAAGCCACCACAACAGAACAATTGATAATCAGTGTCTTAAACCACAAGATGACCCATTATTTAATGAAAAATCTGAAGATAGGAAGTTGAACGATTCTTTCAGTAGCTCATTGATATTATTGTTTGTGTTCTTGTTCTGTCTTTTTGCTTTGTGTTTTGGCTTTAGTTTATTGTACTTATTGCCTGTGGGTACAATGTGACTCTAACAGTTCTATACATCAGTTCTATACAGGATCAGTTGTATACAGTTGTGTACATCAGTTCTATACAACATCAGTTCTAACAGTTCTATACAACAGTTACCATTCAATGAAGAAAGAATAGGAAAGGAACTGCCAGTGAGATATTGCATTATGTGTGTGTTTTTTTTTTTTATCAATAATAAATTTCTCATAAGTTTCCTAGAAAATTTGCTGATTTGTCCTTGTACTTCATTGATTAAAATTCACAGAGCTATCTCACTTTCAAGAAGGGTTGAGAAATTAAGTGCTTTTTTTTTTTTTTTCATTTCTTAATTGTAGGTCCCAAGGGATAAAAGGGATGGAATTTTCTTTGAATACTTCTGATTTTGTAAAACCAAACTGGGCTCAAAGGTTATGAAATAGGAAATTCATAACATATGGAGTTCTATAACATAATGAGTTAGGAAGTGAAAGTGTTAGTCATTCAGTTTTGTCTGACTGTGCAAAGCCTGCCAGGCTCTTCTGTCCATGAAATTCTCCAGTCAAGAATACTGGAGTAGGTTGCCATGCTCTTCTCAAGAGGATCTTCCTGACCAGGGATGGAATCTGGGTCTCTTGTATTGCAGGCAAACCCTTATAGTCTGAGCCACCAAGGAAACCCAATATGAGTTCAGTTCATTTCAGTCACTCAGTCATGTCCGATTCTTTGTGACCCCATGAATCGCAGCACACCAGGCCTCCCTGTCCATCACCAACTCCCAGAGTTCACCCAAACTCATGTCGATCGAGTCGGTGATGCCATCCAGGCATCTCATCCTCTGTCGTCCCCTTCTCCTCCTGCCCCCAATCTCTCCCAGCATCAGAGTCTTTTCCAATGAGTCAACTATTCGCATGAGGTGGCCAAAGTATTGGAGTTTCAGCTTTAGCATCAGTTCTTCCAATGAACACCCAGGACTGATCTTCTATAGAATTGACCGGTTGGATCTCCTTGCAGTCCAAGGGACTCTAAAGAGTCTTCTCCAACCCCAGAGTTCAAAAGTATCAATTCTTCATCGCTCAGCTTTCTTCACAGTGCAACTCTCACATCCATACTTGACTACTGGAAAAACCATAGCCTTCACTAGACAGACCTTTGTTGGCAAAGTAATATCTATGCTTTTTAATATGCTGTTTAGGTTGGTCATAACTTTCCTTCCAAGGAGTAAGCATCTTTTAATTTCATGGCTGCAATCATCCAATATGATTTAGAATATTTCCTAATTATAATTTGAAGATCATAGGATAATTGCATTATTTTTTATTGTAATGATCCAATGATAATTTCAATAATGTGTTTCTTTCTACCAAAAAGTATGTTGGGAGAGACTTACTTTAGATTTAGTCTCATAAAGACTCACTTATTCTATTGAGGTTTATTGGTGTAATTTGTCATAGTTTAGCACCAGTCATTTTTAACTAAAAAATATACTAATAGATGGAATCATGTGCTGAAAATCTTTTTGAGAATAGGGAGAATTGGAAGTAAGTGGAGTTAAAAGTTGAACAACATATTTCAAGAGCTAATGCTGTAACGAATAATGAGAGATAAAAGTTACTGTTGCTCTTCTCATTGCTGGTATCCTTATAGTTAACTTTCATACCCACAGAACCGGTAACTAATAAAAATAAAGACAACAGACACTATTTGTAACCACTGTGCTGCTGTTTCTTAAAAACTTTTCCTCAGGATCTAGCTACCTACTCATTTCTGTAACTTTATTCATTATCACCACTAATAGCTATTAGATGCCTTATGCTTCATTGGGGCTGGTGGTTTTAGTTGTTAAGTCATGTCTGACTCTTTGGGACCCCATGGACTGTAGCCCACCAGACTTCTCTGTCTGTAGGATTTCCTTGGCAAGAATATTGGAGTGGGTTGCCAGTTCACCAAGGGATCTTCCTGACTCAAGGATTGCACCTGCATCTCTTGCATTAGCAGGCACATTTCTTTACATCTTAGCCATCAGGGAAGCCCTGTGCTTCAGTATCACATTGTTGAATCAGTATGCTAGCTGAAAAGGAGTTTGATAAGTTGTTTTTATTCCTTCCTTAATTCTGAGATACTGAAAGATACACAAAAGTGGATAGGTTGAGGGCCACAACCCAGAATAAGCAAAGTCAGTTTCAGTATCAAGAAGATGACAAATTGAAGAAAAATCAATGAAAAAATAAAATTAGTTACACACACACACACACACACACACACACACACACGCCCCTCCCACGGCATATTTACAAGACCTGGACAAATCAAATTGGTAGTAAAGACAGTTTTTTGTTCTCTCATTTGATTTTAAAGATATTTATAAGCCAACCGATTTGCATTCTGATGATAATATAAATAATTTAACAATCGAGCTTTGTTTTTTTTTCCCTATTGGATATGAAAATGTTTTATTAAAATAACCAGCATCATTTGTCAAGGTGATATTTTGCATTATAATGAAAGACATTTCCTTTTCAGGAAAATAAATTTCATATATTTTCAACATGCTCATTGTATTGTACCTCTAGTAGTTCCTATGAGTGATATTGCAAGATACTTCTGTTCATCTTATGCAGTTAGATGACAAATGTTTGTTCTTCTGCCTTGATGTATTAAAGAGAAAGTCAGAACTCCCTAGACTGCTAATGCAAAACACCTCTTTAAAATCAGACTCATGTAAAATTCTAAATATTCCCCAAGCCTTTATAAAACTTGATTAAACTATTAGATCTGTCAGTGTGCATTGTTTTACATTTTTCTTTTGAAGAAGTGAAAGAGAGCAGAGATGTACAAAAGAAAACATGATTAAAAGAGGAAGACAGAAATGTGTTAACAGAAACAACTGATATCACTTCCTCTGAACTTAATATAGTATATAATTTTGAAGAATTCACTTTTTATAAGTCATGACTTTCTCATTTTTAAGGATTTATATGTCCTTTGAGTTTAAGAAAGTTTCTGTGTTCAAGAATAAAGAGCATCTGTCTATAATCTTTTACATATTTCTACAAATTCATCTGAAATGAATTTAAATAAGTGACTTATTAGATAATATTTTTAAAATATGTCACACTGAAGACAGTGTGCCATTAATCGAGAATCATTTAATGCCCTTTCAAAAATATATAGAATCTATGTTTAAGATTTTTATAACTTCTTGTTATATTCTAAAGTTGTATAAGTCCAGAATACAGAATAGACTCTATTACACAAGTTTAATGGTTCTATCTAATATTTTATTAATATACTTTCAAGGAATCTTACTCAAGCTTATTGTTGTTGTTCAGTCACTAGGATGTGTCCAACTCTTTATGACCCTGTGGACTGCAGCACGCCAGGCTTCCCTGTCCTTTACTATCTCCCAGAGTTTGCACAAGTTCATATGCATTGAATTGGTGATGCCACCCAACCATCTCATCCTCTGTTGCTCCCTTTTGCTCCTGCCCTCAATCTTTCCCAGAATCAGGGTCTTTCCGAATGAGTCAGCTCTCCATATAAGGTGGCCAAAGTATTGGAGCTTCAGCTTCAGCATCAGTCCTTCCAATGAATATTCAGGGTTGGTGTCCTTTAAGATTGACTGGTTTGATCTCCTTGCTGTCCAAGGGACTCTCAAGGGTCCTCCAGCACTGTAATTTGAAAGCATCAGTTCTTCAGTGCTCATCCATCTTTGTGGTCCATTTCTCACATCTGTGCATGACTACCAGAAAAACCACAATTTTACTATATGACTTTGACTTTTGACTATATGACTAACTTTGTTAGCAAATTGATGTTTCTGCTTTTTAATATGGTTTCTAGTTTGTCATAGCTTTCTTCCAAGGAGCAAACGTCTTTTAATTTTGTGGTTGCAGTCACCATCCACAGTTATTTTCAAGCCAAATAAAATAAAATCTGTCACTTTTTTTTTCCTTTTCTTCCCCTTTTATTGGCCATGAAGTGCTGGAACTGGATGACATGATATTAGCTTTTTTAATGTTGAGTTTTAAGCCAGTTTTTTACTCTCCTCTTTCACGCTAAATGAGATGTTCTTTAGTTCCTCTTTGCTTTCTGCCATTAGAATAGTATCAACTGCATATCTGAGATTATTGATATTTCTCCCAACATTCTTGATTCCAGCTTGTGCTTCATCCAGCCCAGCATTTTGCATGATGTACTTTGCGTATAAGTTAAATGAGCAGAATCATGTAGGAGATAGGAAGAATAAAAGAAAAGCAGGCCCTGGCAAGGGCCACAAAAGAAATTTATAATTATTGATAAACTGGATGCTATAAGGCATGAGACTCTTGGAACAAGTCCAGAGGGAACAGTACATAATCTTGAAAACAAGATATGATCCTGGGGTTCCGACCCCAGACTGTTTCTCAACTGGCATCACAGAGTCACGTGTTTTATGTATCTAAGATAAATAAAGATAAGAATATTATAAGATAAGAATATTAGTCTTAGTTGCTGATTTGTTATTGATTCAGTTCAGTTCAGTCACTCAGTCATGTCCGACTCTTTGCAACCCCATGAATTACAGCACACCAGGCCTCCCTGTCCATCACCAACTCCTGGAGTTCACTCAAACTCACATTCATCGAGTCAGTGATGCCATCCAGCCATCTCATCCTCTGTTGTCCCCTTCTCCTCCTGCTCCCAATCCCTCCCAGCATCAGAGTCTTTTCCAATGAGTCAACACTTCTCATGAGGTGGCCAAAGTATTGGAGTTTCAGCTTTAGCATCATTCTTTCCAAAGAACATCCAAGGCTGATCTCCTTTAGAATGAACTGGTTGGATCTCCTTGCAGTCCAAGAGACTTTCAAGAGTCTTCTCCAACACTACAGCTCAAAAGCATCAATTACTGTTTCCTAATTACTCAATGGTTAATGATCATTTTGTTCTTTGGCCCTGAAGGCCACACGAGTTATAGTTTAGCTCCCCACATATTCTATCATTCACAGCTGGAAGTATAATAAAGCTGGCTTGGGTTCAGTTTTGACACCTTCACCTTGGAGCGGTGTTGGTCCCCTGATCCTCCCTTTTCTATGAATTCTTGTGTATTATTTCTCATTCTTTCACCATATTGCATTTTTGGAAACCCTGCTTGTCAATCTGGTCTCGACAGAATCACAGTATACACCCTTGACATACTCGTTTCCTAGTTTTGAGCCAGTCCATTTTTCCACGTCCAGTTCTAACTGTTGCTTCTTGTGTTGCATAAAGGTTTCTCTAGAGACAGTTAAGTTGGTCTGGTATTCCCATCTCTTTAAGAATTTTCCACAGCTCATTGTGATCCACACAATCAAAGTTTTTAATAGTCCTAATGAATCAGAAGTACATTTTGTTTTTTCAATTCCCTCACTTTTTCTATGATCCAACAGATATTGCCAACTTGATCTCTGGTTCTTCTGCTTTAAGCTTATGTACTCAAGCTTATATAAGCAGGTTAACTGTATTTTGTAAATATCATTAAAAACTATATTTTGAGGTAATTTTTAGTAAATTTCATGAAGCACTCCTAATATGACTGCATCACCACATTATTGATGTTTTGTGTACATATATATATATATATATATATGCATGGGGATGAAAGCTACTATTTTTTTTTTTGTAACAATTGGTAGAAAATGTGGACAACTTCCATACCCAGTGATTATGAACAGTTGTGATAACTTTGGAATACTTTTGTTACCATCTTGTTTTTAAAATATATAAATGATTCTTTATAATATCTAGTTCTTTAATAGTTCTTCAACTAGATATCTATAATATCTAGTTCTTTATAATATCTATTTTACATTTGAATAGAAAAATGAAAATGTGAGTAAGGGAAAGATCTTGAGTTTTCATTCTGTTTCCGCTATTATGAAAAGCTGGAAAGATCATTAAAATTTTTTGAGCACTAACATTTTAACCTATAAAATGAAATAATCCATGTGACTAATTTTAACAGCTTTTTCCCCAGATATAAGGAAAAGATCAAGACTCTGATTTGGAAATTCCTAAGTCAAAAATTACCCTAATAATGCTGTTTCTGTACGTAATATGTTATGTTATATCTCTGTGGGTGATTGAATTCTGCAGCAATAGTATAGTGGTTCTTCAAATTCAAAGTTACATTTAAAGTTTGTGTTCTGACAATGTATAAAAAGCAAACAATGCACAAAAACTTGACTTTACTCGTTACTGCTAAATGTAATGATATTTTCTCTCCTAAATGTTTCTGCTTTCTATTGTGAGCTTCTCATTGAACAAAGAGGTTATTTATCATAACTTCTTGCATATAATCTGAAGTACTCTTAAGTGAATAAGTGTTTCATTTTAACACTACATCACACATCTATTCATGTCACATAGAATGTCTTAGAACAATTTAAAAAGGTGGAGCTTGTGGTAAAGAACTCACCTGCCAATGCAGTAGACATAAGAAACCTGGGTTTGATCCCTGGCTTGGAAAGATCAATTAGAGAAGGAAGTGGCAACCCACTCAAGTATTCTTGCCTAGAGAATCCTATGGACAGAAGAGCCTGGAGGGCTACAGTCCATAGGGTTGCAAAGAGTGATACATGACTGAAGCAACTTAGCACACAGCACACATCTTCTGTTGATTTACTTATAGACCTTTTAAGCACCCGAGACTTTTACATACAACTTAAATAAGTTTCTGGAGAAGGAAATGGCAACCCACTCCAGTACTGTTGCCTGGGAAATCCCATGGACAAAGAAGCCTGGTAGGCTACAGTCCATGGGGTGGCAAAGAGTCAGACATAACTGAGCAACTTAACTTTCTAAACTTTTCCAAATAAGTTTATCTGCATTGTGTCCATAATTCAAAGTAAACAATAGAGTTTTTAGAATATAAAAACAAACATGTTTTTATTGTTTCTCATGTTTTATTTTCCCACAGAATGAAATATTTTTTGCTTTAGCTATTATCTTAATGACATGTTGCTTTTTCCTTGTCGGTGTTTCCTTCAACGATTCATAAAAGTCTACGTTGATTTAAATTTTCTTAGTACAGGGAGTTAAGACCTTAATTTAAGTCTGATTTTTTAAACTTGATTTTTAATGTAAGAATTTAGATTCGGAAGCAGAGGCAGTTATTTTTCTTCCTCATTTCAAGTATGTTATGTTTATATATAATATTTATCTGAAGAATTTATGCTTAAACAAATTCTTATTATTACATAATAAGGCATTAATGATTGAACTTAGCCCCTAGATGCTAAGTGCTGTATTAATAAATTTTTAGACTTAATCATTTACACAGAGTTCCCTGTCTCATTTAAATGCATTGTTACTAATTTTTTGGCAATCTAGTAAATTGTTTAAAAGTTAACCCTTAATGACTTTGGAATACAGAATTGTCAAATATTTTTCCCTCTTCTCTAATTAGTCAAAAAATGAATAACAAAATAAATCAAGTAGAATCACTGCCGATGATGACTGAAGCCATGAAATTAAAAGATGCTTACTCCTTGGAAGAAGTTATGACCAATTTAGATAGCATACTGAAAAGCAGAGACATTACTTTGTCAACAAAGGTCAATTTAGCCAAGGCTATAGTTTTTCCAGTGGTCATGTATGGATGCGAGAGTTGGACTGTGAAGAAAGCTGAGCACTGAAGAATTGATGATTTTGAACTGTGGTGTGGGAGAAGACTCTTGAGAGTCCCCTGGACTGCAAGGAGATCCAACCAGTCTATTCTGAAGGAGGTAAGTCCTGGGTGTTCTTTGGAAGGAATTATGCTAAAGCTGAAACTCCAGTACTTTGGCCACCTCATGCAAAGAGTTGACTCATTGGGAAAGACTCTGATGCTGGGAGGGATTGGGGGCAGGAGGAGAAGGGGATGACAGAGGATGAGATAGCTGGATGGCATCACCGACTCGATGGACGTGAGTTTGAGTGAACTCTGGGAGATGGTGATGGACAGGGAGGTCTGGTGTGCTGTGATTCATGGGGTCGCAGAGTTGGACACGACTGAGTGACTGAAATGAACTGAACTGAGGATTATAAAGAAATGTATAAAATAACTATGAGTCCATACTGATAAATAAGTGCATTAATTTAAATATGGAGGAGAATAAAATCTCCCATGAAGAACTTCAAGTAATTCGTGTAGATACTTTATCCGCAAGAAAAGGAATCACAACTCACCAATTTTTAAGTGTAGGTTTTTCATAGTGTAAGGAAGAGGAGGAGGAGGAAGGAGGAGGAGGAGAGGAGGAAAAGGAAGAGGGAAAAGCAGCAGTAGCACTTGCTGCTGCTCTTGGCTCTTATCATGGCTTACACAAAAATCATTTTGAGGTGAACCTTTAGGCCTAAACTTAAAATCAGTAAGACAATAAAATAAAACAAAGAGTATATCTTCACAATTCTTAGATTAGATTTCTTAGAGAGGACAGAGAATGTATGAATTATGAGATGAAACATTGTTAATTGGAATTTATAAAAATTCCAAACATCTGTGCTCATCAAAAAGCATAATCAACAAGTAAAAAATATTTGTAACTCATATATATTATCAAGAAGAAATTGTATCCACTGTGTCTGGGAGCAGGGGGTGGGTTTCATATATAGGGACTTCTCTGGTACCTCAGCTGGTAAAAAATCTACCTGCAGTGCAGGAGACCCCAGTTTGATCCCTGGGTCAGGAAGATCCCCTGGAGAAGGGATAGGCTATCCACTCTAGTATTCATGGGCTTCCCTGGTGGTTAAATCAGTAAAGAATCCACCTGCAATGCGAGAGTGCTGGGTTTGATCCCTAGACTGGGAAGATCCTCTAGAGGAGAGATGGTAACCCACTCCAATATTCTTTCCTGGAGAATCCCCATGGACAGAGGAGCCTAGTGGGCTACAGCCCATAGGGTTGCAGAGTTGGACACAACTGAGCAACCAAACATGTACACACACTATACATGATATGGACAGAGAGATCTCTACATGCTGTATATGAAATAACTACATGACAGTTCACTGATAACAGTATTTGCTGAATATTTTGTGTTAAAAATATAGCCTTTCATTAAAAAGAAAGTATTTTCCTTTTAGTACTAATGGCACAGAGTTGAATAAGACTCCGTGTTTTCAATGAGTCACTAAAACTAGAGCATAAGTTGTAATTGAGATGTCTCTCCTTCTCTAGCATGAAAAACAAGCAGCTCAGCATCAAAATTCAATAGACATTCATACTTCTTTGAAGTGTAGAACCAAATAAATTCCTTTTTAGAATCTGATGCTATTTCTATTCCTGTTCACATCAGAAGTTTTTTTTTTTTTTTTTTTTTAAATAGTAAGTTGAGTTGCTTCCACAAAGTCATAAACAACTGCAGGCATAAACTTAGTATTTCAATTTGTTATGCAATAGCAGAGAAAGAATCCTTATTAACAAAATTCTTTTGTTTTTCATGTATAGACAGTTTTTTGCTAACATAAAATCCTGATATAGACTTAAATATTAATAAGCAAAATTAATAAAAATTGAGTCAAAAACTCAAATTTTGCATTATAACTATATTACTGGCTTTCCATTGCTGTAGTTAACAATAGTAATTACTTTCCATTGTTTCAGTCAGTCAATTCAGTCACTCAGTCGTGTCTGACTCTTCACGACCCCAAGAATCGCAGCACACCAGGCCTCCCTGTCCATCACCATCTCTCTGAGTTCACTCAGACTCAGGTCCATCGAGTTCGTGATGCCATCCAGCCATCTCATCCTCGTTTGTCCCCTTCTCCTCCTGCCCCCAATCCTTCCCAGCATCAGAGTCTTTTCCAATGAGTCAACTCTTCGCATGAGGTGGCTAAAGTATTGGAGTTTCAGCTTTAGCATCAGTCCTTCCAAAGAACACCCAGGACTGATCTCCTTTAGAATGGACTGGTTGGATCACTTTGCAGTCCAAGGTACTCTCAAGAGTCTTCTCCAACACCCCAGTTCAAAAGCATCAATTCTTTGGTGCTCAGCTTTCTTCACAGTCCAACTCTAGCATCCATACATGACTACTGGAAAAACATAGCCTTGACTAGATGGACCTTTGTTGGCAAAGTAATGTCTCCGCTTTTGAATATGCTATCTAAGTTGGTCATAACTTTCGTTCCAAAGAGTAAGCATCTTTTAATTTCATGGGTGAAATCACCATCTGCAGTGATTTTGGAGCCTCCCCAAAATAAACTCTGACACTGCTTCAACTGTTTCCACATCTATTTCCCATGAAATGATGGAACCAGATGCCATGGTCTTCGTTTTCTGAATGTTGAGCTTTAAGCCAACTGTTTCACTCTCCTCTTTCACTTTTATCAACAAGCTTTTTAGTTCCTCTTCACTTTCTGCCATAAGGGTGGTGTCATCTGCATATCTGAGGTGATTGATATTTCTCCTGGCAATCTTGATTCCAGCTTGTGCTTCTTCCAGCCCAGTGTTTCTCATGATGTACTCTGTATAGAAGTTAAATAAGCAGGGTGACAATATACAGCCTTGATGTACTCCTTTTCCTATTTGGAACCAGTCTGTTGTTCCATGTCCAGTTCTAACTGTTGCTTCCTGACCTGCATATAGGTTTGTCTTGTATTCCCATCTCTTTCNTAGAAGTTAAATAAGCAGGGTGACAATATACAGCCTTGATGTACTCCTTTTCCTATTTGGAACCAGTCTGTTGTTCCATGTCCAGTTCTAACTGTTGCTTCCTGACCTGCATACAGATTTCTCAAGAGGCAGGTCAGGTGGCCTGGTATTCCCATCTCTTTCAGAATTTTCCACAGTTTATTGTGATCCACATAGTCAAAGGCTTTGGCATAGTCAATAAAGCAGAAATAGATGTTTTTCTTGAACTCTCTTGCTTTTTTGATGATCCAATGAATGTTGGCAATTCTGTAGTTTTAAATTATAAACAGTGATGATTTTTTAATGCTTTGGTTCTGTTTATAATATTTCCTAGCAGGAAATTGGTGAATTCAAATAGAACACACATTGAAATGACTAATATATTTTGTTAAATTGATTTGTAAAAGAATTTTATTTGTTATAGTAAGAGGAATCCTAAAATAACACCTAAAGGCCTCAAGATTTCTCACTGTAATCCCCAGGACCTTGAATACAATGAGATATCATGTCTGTGATTATGTTACACTAAAGCCAAAGGGAGGTTCTCCAGGTGGGCCTAATTGAGGAATCACAGGAGCCTTTTAAATGCAAAGTTTTCTCCAGATGGTAATGAGAGGGATCATCAGATTCAGAGCATGAGAAGGATTCAATGCATGGATGTTGGCTTTGAAGGGGGCCACACCATGAGGGCGTGCATAAGCCCAGAGAGTTACCTCTGGGAGCCGAGTGACCTCTGGCTCCCGCAACCCTGGGATTCTCCAGGCAAGAACACTGGAGTGGGTTGCCATTTCCTTCTCCAAGAAAAGAAAGCAGGAACCTCAATTCTGCAGCCACAAGAAACTAGATTCTGCCAGCAATCTGAGTACCTGGGAAACAGTTTTTTTTCCAGAGCCTCCAGGTAAGAGCCAGCCTGGCTGACACCTTGATTTTGACCTTGTTAGACTCAGGGAGGGAACCCAGTCAAGCCCACCTGGACTTCTGACTTATAAAATTATGAGATAATAAATGGATGCTAATTTTTAAAATTATTTATTTATTTTTGGCTCTGCTGGGTCTTTGCTGCTGCACACAGGGTTCCCCCCCCCCCCATCTGCAGCCAATGGGGGCTATTCTCTAGTTGCAGTGCGTGGGCTTCTCATTGTAAAGGCTTCTCTTGTTACAAAGCACCGGCTCTAGGGCAAGTGGGCTTAGTTGTTCCATAGCAGATGGGATCCTTCCAGACCGGGAATTGAACTGATATCCCCTGCACTTTTAATCACTGCAAGGGGATTCTTAATCACTGGACCACCAGGGAAGTCCTGAATGTTATCTTAAGATGCTAAATTTGTGGCAGTTTGTGATGCAGAAATAAAAAATGATATATTGGCACACCCTATACCAAGATGATATATTGGTATAACCTATACCAAGTAACACCTGAAATTGTCCATGTCACCATCGCTGACAGTGGACAGAACTTCAGAATTATATGCTATATTTAAAACAGTTTTTGCTGTGACATTATTGATTAAATTTGCTTTTCTTTGATTGCTGGTGGAAATGAGCATAGTAATAACAGTTATACTATCGTTATTATTACTATTGTTTTTGTCTTCTGAGAGTATTAGAGTGGGGGAACTTGTGGGAAAAAAAGACAGAAAATTCTTGATGAGTTATTTATTATTGAGAGAAAGAAAAAACATCATAGAAAAGATTCTTCTTAAAAAGGAGTAGAAGAGTGGAATGCTGAAGCTGTCTTGTCCCAGATTAGAAACCCAGTTGTTAATCTGTCAGGAATCTTGTGAATCAGTTGGTAGACTCTCAGACACAGCTATTACTGAAACAATTAAGTCATAAGACTTTCTACTAAAGCTGTATTAAAAACTCAAGTTTTTAATGCAACAACAACAAAACCTCAGGTAACAAATAAGCAAATCTGATGACTTCCTAATTATTTTACATTCTACTATTAGCTGTGTTCTTGAGGTTACTGAATCTGATGCATCTGTGGGATAGAAATGCTATATAATGCTTCCCTTCTTTACATGTCTTCAAATTCATTTCAGTTCAGTCATTCAGTCATGTCTGACTCTTTACGACCCCATGCCAGGTCTCCCTGTCCATCACAAACTCCCGGAGTCCACCCAAACCCATGTCCATCAAGTCAATGATGCCATCCAGCCATCTCATCCTCTGTCGTCCCCTTCTCCACCTGACCTCAATCTTTCCCATAATCAGGGTCTTTTCAAATGAGTCAGCTCTTCACATCAGGTGGCCTAAGTATTAGAGTTTCAGCTTCAACATCAGTCCTTCCAAAGAACACCCAGGACTGATCTCCCTTAGGATGGACTGGTTGGATCTCTTTGCAGTCCAAGGGCCTCTCAAGAGTCTTCTCCAACACCACAGTTCAAAGCCAATAGAGCAAAAGACAGGCAAGAGATGGAGAGAAACCTGTACCTGATGCCACTGTCTGAGCCCCATTTCCAGCAGTACCTGATTTCACCCTTAGCCCTAGACCTTTGTGATTAAATGAGCTGATAAATTCCTTTTGTATTTAGGCCAGTTTGGGTTGACTTTTCTCTCCTTTAAAACTAAAAGCCTAAAAGATACGGCAGAATTGATAGTTGACCCTCAAACAACATTAGGGTTTGATCTGGGTATAAGTTATAGTTGGCCCTCCAGATCTGTGGTTCCTCCACATCTGAGGATTCAACCAAACACAGCAATACTATAGTATTTACTGTTGAAAAATATCTGCTTGTAAGTGAGCCCAGGCAATTCAAACCCAGATTGTTCAAGGATCAGCTTATCAGGTCCAGAATCACACTCCTGGAAAACAAAGAGCCTTCCTGGATAACAATAACTTAGTCAGAGCGATGATAATGCTCCTGACCTCAATCTGGTTCTGCTCCAGTATTAGTTATAATTCTCAGTTGTACAAACATATTTATTTTTCACTTAATATTTTACCAAGGCTTATATCATTCCCCTTGCTGGCTGGGATCAGTTCTTATCAATGAGTGCTTTTGTTAGGCCTTCTTTTCAGGCTACCTAACAGACACTCTGTCCTACCCTCCTCTTTCTCGATGATGGAAAGCTTTCATTCTGGTGGCAAAGCCCTAGAAGGTTAGTCATGATTGTACTAAACTCGTCACAGTAATCTCATATCCTTATACCAAATACTTGGTTTCAAGCCTTCTTTACAGTTAAGCATGGCTGCGGACCTTGTTCTAGCTTCTACCCTTAGCTCCAAAGGCACTCATAAGCAATGATTTTCATTCCTATAAATAAATGAATGGCCTTTCTACCTAGTGTTGGTAACTAAGACTGCATATGTGAGTAAAACAGAATTTATTCCTCAACTCTTTCTTTACCTTATGACTTTTAAAAACAGGCTTCCTTGTCCATCACCAACTCCCGCAGCTCACTCAAACTCACGTCCATCGAGTCAGTGATGCCATCCAATCATCTCATCCTTTGTCGTCCCCTTCTCCTCCTGCCCTTAGTCTTTCCCAGCATCAGGGTCTTTTCCAATGAGTCAGTTCTTCACATCAGGTGGCCAAAATATTGGAGCTTCAGCTTCAGCATCAGTCCTTCCAATGAATATTCAGGTTGATTTCCTTTAGGATTGATTGGTTTGATCTCCCCACTGTCCAAAGGATTCTCGAGAGTCTTCTCCAACAACACAGTTCAAAAGCATCAATTCTTCGGCACTCATTTTTTTTTTATGGTCCAACTCTCACATCCATTTATGACTACTGGAAAAACCATAGCTTTGACCAGATGGACCTTTGTTGACAAAGTAATATCTCTGGTTTTTAATATGTTGTCTAGGCTTGTCATAGCTTTTCTTGCAGGGAGTGTCTTTTAATTTCACGGCTACAGTCACCATCTGCAGTGACTGTGGAGCCCAAGAAAATAAAGTCTGTCACTGTTTCCGTTGTTTCCCTATCTATTTGCCATGAAGTGATGGGACCAAATGCCATGATCTTAGTTTTCTGAATGTTGAGTTTTAAGCCAGCTTTTTCACTCTCCCAAGGTAGACATAGGAGGCTTTAAAAGTGAAATTCCAAATATAGCCTCAAATTTTTATCTCACTTCTTCAGTATCAGATGTTGTTTCTGTGTGGTGATTAGTTAGACCCAGAGTCTATGCCAAGCATTCGCTGGTAAAATTCATTTATTTCCTTTGGAAACACAATCTATTTACAATTCTTACATTTCAGTGTAAAATGCGGGCTACTCTTTATTTCAGTTGATGGCATCTGAACTTCAGTCTCCGACTGGGTAGTACCCTAAGCAGCTTCTTTTTTCATGAGCTCTGAAGTAGACTTCCTTAACTCTGAACAGATCTTGAAAGGTCTACTCCAATGTCAAGTGTTTGTGTTCAGCACTTAAAATTGTTATCTCCAGTTTCTCTAATAGCAGCCTTCTCTCCCCACTTGATGCCCTTCTGATTTCCATGTTTGGAAATTCTTAATATTTGAAAAATTTTTTTCTTTTATATGGTAGAATCTCTCATGAATACCTTTTCTCTTTTAAAATTGTATTTTATTTTCTCATGAATACTTTTTAATAATTTGACTTATACACAGTATATGTGCACAATTACCTAAAATTCTTTTCCTCATTACCCCTCAACACGATGCCTCTAGGTGAAATTAGGCACCTGAACTGCAGGATCCCATGGGTGCTTCCCTGGCATCACTTTCTGATGATTCAAATTCCATAGCTAAAAAAAAAATCCCCAAATGAAATCCAGGGATTACTGACAAATGCCATATTCTCTCTTCCCTTAGAAGTAGGGTGGTACAGCAGAAGGAAGATGGACTAAAGTTCTAGGTCACATCCCAGTTGGACCACTCACACCCTGTCTGATGGCACTCCTCTGTAAAGAGCGAGCACATTCCTATTCTACAGCATTTGTACTATAAGCATTAAATGAGGTCATATGAGAAAAGGGCCCAAGACAGTGGCTGGCACATAGAAGGCATCAAAAATGGTAGTTGTGTTGTTATTTATTTCTCCCCAATTAGACTGAAAATTCCTAAAGACCAAGATTTGATTGATTTCACTCACTGTTATTTCCAAAACAGTGCCTAGAATGTGGTAAATTCTTAACACACACTTAGTGAATAAACATTATAATTGTCGTAAAAGCCAGGTCAACAACTTATTAACTCCACTGCCTTCCTTGAGGAATACACTCTGCATCCTCTTTTCTATTTCAGATCAAATCCAAGCATGAGTCCTTTTCCCATGAAGCCACCCCTAACAAGGTCTAATTTGTGTTTATCTCATACTTCTCGTATTTAACTGACAGAATCATCTGCACCACCTGCCTTATCATTTACACTCAAGACTAAATAGGAACAGACTGCATAATATATGTCTATATCATTGTCTGATTACTTCATATTTCTGAGTCCTGTCTTCTTAACATTCAATTCCATCAATATTTGTTGGTTGTTTATCAAATGCTGGACACTGCCAGGTTCTGGAAAGGAAATAGTAGTTGCCTCAAGAAGTACCCAGTGTCTTAGTAGATAGATGTACCCAGCCTCTTAGTAGATATAGATGTAAATGAAACAGTTATAGCAGAGTATGATATGAAAGCACACTACTATTTGCACATAGTATCTAGGTAGCTGCTGCTGCTGCTAAGTTGCTTCAGTTGTGTCTGACTCTGTGTGACCCCATAGACGGCAGCCTACCAGGCTTCCCCGTCCCTGGGGTTCTCCAAGCAAGAACACTGGAGTGGGTTGCCATTTCCTTCTCTAATGCGTGAAAGTGAAGTCGCTCAGTCGTATCCAACTCTTAGTGACCCCACGGACTGTAGCCCACCAGACTCCTCCATCCATGGGATTTTCCAGGCAAGAGAACTGGAGTGGGGTGCCATTGCCTTCTCCGATCTAGGTAGCAGAGAAGTGATAAAGTGATTAACCTTCTTCAAGAAGATCAGGGAAGGGCTCCCAAGAGAGATTATAAGGGAATACGATTTTTAAAGAATGGTTAGAAATTTCCCAGGTCAAAGTAGGAGTGGGGGTAGAATATTCCAAGGACAGTGAACAATGTATGCCCAAGGACATGAGAGAACAAGATATACCCCCAGAGACGTTAGAAGTGATTCAGTAATATTGAGTGTAAGTAGCGAAGCTAGGAAATGAGGAGAGGCCAAGAACTGATGGATGTTAAGATTGGAGATAGAGGCAGTCGTCACATCTTGCAAAATTTTGAATGTTATAATCAAGGTCGGTGATGGTGAACCCTGAATGTGATGATCTGATAGAAATGATTACTGATAGCAGGGTAGATAAATTGGGAGAAAGAGACTGAAGTTCAGGAATAAGTCAGGAGAAGTTTTATAGTAAAGGTCAGATAAGAGAAACTAAGAGCCTAATTGAGCCGGTGATGATGGGACTGACAGATTGGATTTGATTTTTAAGAAGGTTTATCATTGATATGACTAACTCAGTCATTGGAAGTAGAAAGATAAAAGGGAGGGGAAAGAAGCACTTTCATTGCTTTGTACTCTTACTCGGTAAAGCATAATACTAATCACATGAAAAGTCAGTTCAGTTCACTTGCTCAGTCGTGTCCGACTCTGCAACTCCATCAACCGCAGCACGCGAGGCCTCCCTGTCCATCATCAACTACCGGAGTCCACCCAAACCCATGTCCATTGAGTCAGTGATGCCATCCAACCGTCTCATCCTCTGTTGTCCCCTTCTCCTCCTGCCCTCAGTTTTTCCCATCATCAGGGTCTTTTGAAATGAGTCAGCTCTTTGCATCAGGTGGCCAAAGTATTGGAGTTTCAGCTTCAACATCAGTCCTTTCAATGAACACCCAGGACTGATCTCAGAAGTAACTTATTAATAAGCTAGCTGCTATAGCATTATCTGCTTTTGATTTCATTTTAAATTAAAAAATTACTTTCTGTGAACTAGAACTTTCCAAGCTCTTGCCCAGCCTCTTGGTGTATTTCCAGTCTATGAAGATTCTCAATATTTCGAAGTTATTAGCAAACAGAAAACCAAAAGGTAACTTTGTTTTCCAACCACATATTTATCTCTTTAGATAGTTGTTAGTGGAATATTCAGAAGTCTGAGAATAATATGGCCTAACTGTGAACAAAGAAAGAAAGATGTCAAAGTACCCATATACAGTTTGAGGCTTCTTTTTAGTATCACATGGAGTAATGACACAATTTTTCTTAGTTTTCAAGGTCATCTTGACCTCATTTAATGCTTAATTGTATATCCTAAAGACAGAATTTTCTTGGAAAACGATTTCCAGGCTACACAAATAAATGTCAGACTCAGTTTATCAGAGTTTTGAATTATCAGGGAAGATGCACAACACAGTATAAACAAAATTACTTATTTCCATAGGCTACACTCCAATTACACAACAAGAGACGAAGAATTCTTCCATTGATAAAATGGCTGGTGCGTGCATGCTCAGTCACTCAGTTGTGTCTGACTCTTTGCAACCCCAGTGACTGTAGGAACCACCAGGTTCCTCTGTCCATGAGATTTCCTGGGCAAGAATATTGGAGTGGATTGCCATTTCATTTTCCATGATGAGATGGCTATCTTATATGTATTTCTATTTGTTTCTAAGATTTGGAAAATGATCTATAAAGGGTTCAAATAAGTTTTTAGGGGGTGATTTTAAATGATCAAAGTTTTTTGGAGCATATCATATGTGTCTGTGATATACATGGTCTCTTAGGAATTTCTGTCAGCAAATTACAGTCTCTTGACCAAATCTGGCCCATCACCTGTTTCTGTACTGCCTTGAGGCAAGAATGGTTTTTCACATTTTTAAGTGATTGAGGAAAAAATCAAAAGAATAATACTATTTTATGATATGTGAAAATTATCTTAAATCCAAATTTCAGTGTCCATAAATAAAGATTTCTTGGAGCACAGCCCACCCATTTGTTGTGGGTTGGCTGCATGCATGCCACAATGGCAGAGCTGATAGTTGAGCAAAGCCTAAAGTATTTAGTATCTGGCTCTTTTCAGAGAAAGTTTGCCAATCTTTGTTTAAGAGCTTTCCCTTAAACACAGAGGCCTTCAGTAAACTGAAGACTTCTCTACAAAGGTTTCTTGTGTCAGTGATATGTTTTTAAAAAAAAAAATTAAATGTACACATTCAGGAAAGATAATAGCATTGCCATATCATAAAATAAGACAGACCTTTATTAGATTTCTTCTACTTCTTGTCAGTGTAGCATAGTTTTTAGGAACACACACTTTAGAGTCATCCTTTTTTTCTTAAATCTTGATAAGCTTTCTGTGACCTTGGGCTATTTAACTTTTCATAAGCTTTGGCTTTCCCATTTAAAAAAAGAGTAATAATGGTACTAACCTCAAGAAGTTACAGTAACATTAAATGTGGTGAGTTTTTAAAAGGAACTATCTAGCTCGGTACCTAGTACATAGTGTGAAATACATTTATTTTTTTGAGTGATTGTCATCATTATCTGAAAATATCTCTTTCTGGTGGTTCACTTCCAAGACTGCCTATCACTTCTGTTTTGACAAGGAAATCCATAAAAGCCTGCTTACTTAATTTCACTGAGCAGGAGCTCGTCTCTGTATTGCCTGCAGAAAAACTGTCCTGTGTGCACAAATCCAAGAGTGTACTGGACCGGAGGATGGAAAAAGGGATGCCTAGGATGTCTAAAGCAAAAATCATAGAGATGAAGAGTGTTGGAAGGCTGATCAGCAGCTGGATTAAGCTGGTGAGCAGGATGTTGGGAATTTCCATGTGAGACTCCATCCTAACTTTTTCTGTGAAGAGCCCACAGTTCTGTGATGGGCTGTTCATAAAAGCTCTTTAATTTAGTAGCTAAAGTTTTTTTTTTTTTTTTAAGAGTATCTGAAGTTTTTGTCATTTTATCCCATTTTAGGTGAGGTTAACATTACCAATTTTCTTTTATTACTTGATGTTTTAGCTGATGTTTCTAACCAGAAACACCCTTAGAAAAATCATGAGAGTGTCAGACTGACATTCTTAGAAACAGTGATGTCTTTCCTCCTGGGCTTGCTACCACCAATCTCCTGCCTGAGCTTGCTCTAGAATCATCATGACTAGGGACTACTGCAGAGGAACCAGGGCGTGGAGGACACATGCTTCCCTGGCTATGAAGCAACCTCTCATGTCTTTCCTCCTGTCTATAAATAGATCCTGATCAGCCTCAGCAGGGGTGGTCTCTATTACTCAGGGGTGAGCTGGAGTAATTGGTATAAATGGCATGAGGAGGAGAACTTTCTTCAGTGGTCCCTTAAGGAACAAATCTCTGCCCCAAGAGAACTAAAAGGGGAGGAAAATCCCCTAAGACAAACAGTTCTTTTGTCTCCTCATCCCCCCAAATCAATTACAGAAATATCAGAAATCGAAAAGGTAGCAAATATCTCTACAATGCAGCTGAGAAACAGAATTTCTATAGGTCTATTTCTTTTTTTTAATCACTGTTTGCACAAAAATTTCACATTTGTTTTTTTTTTAACCTTCTATGTTTTGTGTCTTGAGATATTGTTTTGAGAAAAATTACTCTGAATTTTATCCTTGTCCCTCAGTCATGGTTGAATAATTATGGTTAATTGAGTTTAACCATCCAAAAGAAGAACAAAACATTTCAGCATTCTCATACACTCTAGTTGGACTCTTGGTTAAGAAGACAAGCACCCTCACGTCAGCCTGGTATGTCGGGATAAAATCCAACACTGTAATGCTCACATGCATGCCCATGAGTGGAATGTGGTGGGATGTGTGTGGCCTCTGTTTACTGGTAGGAGTAGCTCTCATCATCGTATTCCAGGTCATCTTCATTGTCATCATCCAGCAGCCCATACTTAAATTTCCGGTAGACAGTGCCATCTTGGCCCATGTAGACAATGTCATCATCATCATCATCCTCATCGTAGTCCCGGTCTCTGTACTCAATCACTTGATCCTCTTCAAAGCTCTCACGATGGCTGCTCTTATAGGAGGAGTAAGACACGCTAGGTTCAGCCAGCTTTGCGTAGCCGGCTTTTTCTGTTGACTTGCCTCTGCTCCGAGATTTCCTCCAGACAATCACAGCTGCCCCGAGCAGAAGCACCAGCATAATGGAGGAAGTGATCAACAGGGCTGTCTTGGAATGCTCACCTGCAGGCTCAACCTCACTTGCTCGAAGGATACATTCATCTGTTGGAAGATGATCCCAAAGGAAGAGGACAGAGGAGAAGAGTGGAAGAGAAGAAATGGAAAGGAGAAAATTAGTTTCTGAAGTAAAGGGCTTCACCTTTATCTTTTGAATCTAAAATAGTAGAACCACTGTCTTGGATTTCCTTAGAGAGCATATCCTTCTACAGAATTGCTGTGTGTACTCCAGGAGAGTTTCAGCCTATTCCAGATGATACCAACAAACTCTTCTAGGGTGAAGGTCAGTCTGAGGACCAAAGGGAGTCCCCCATCATACCCATACCTCCTGGGTCAGTCATCAAGTGTCCAACCTTACCAAATCGATTCTTCTATTTCCCTCTTGAGAGAAATATTCCATTTTGGACCAGGTTTCAGTCATTGTAAAATGCTCTATTTCTGTTTCAACTTTAGCTTTTTCTAAGACTGGGTCTTTTCCCCAGCTTTAAATCAGGTTTACATTTAAATCCTGATTTAACAGGATTGTCCCATCATTCAAAGACAGGAACGGATTATTTATAAAAGCATGTGGCCATAGAAATCACAGGTCATTCTGTTGTTTGATAGTTGAAGAAACTGAGACCCACAGAGAGAAAGTGAATTATCACATCATCAGAGGTTAGGAGTTGTTTGTGGAGTGATCAGAATTCAAACCCAGGAATCCTTACTTTAGGCTACTGTCTGGAGACAGTAAAACACCGGCAATGTGTTTTTTGGTTGTTGTTTTACTTTCTGACATCCTGTGGACCTTGTCTGGCAGGAAGAAAACTACCATGTTTAAATTCTTTTTTTCCCTCATCTTTAAATTCTGACTGCCAAATTGAGAGATAGATTTCTTCTATCATAACTAAGATTTCTGAAGCTGAGAGCTCTCTCTTGTTCATCATTCTTTGTTTTGATGACTTAATTGAGAACATGCAGCAACCAAAACAGTTTCATAACTCAGTGATGAACTCATTTTCACTCATTTATTCAGGTGGTATGATTTACCTAATTTTTTTTTTCTATTCTTTAACTCACCAAATGGGAGTGTGAGAGTATGAAAGAACTAGAAAGAAAAATTAGCAGGCTTTACTGGATGTACAAGTTGAAATAAACAGTACATTTTCCATAAATATTTTTTGAACCAACTAGTTCTGCCCTCAGGATGTTTTATGAGATTCTAGGTACATTAAGTACCCTAGCTTAATGAATATAATACTGTGGCAGTTATTTTAGGGTTAATTACTTTTGCTTAATATATATTAGCCAATTAGGTGTGATTCATCACCACTATGTGTTTCTTTCCTTCTCTGTTAGTGATAAACAAGTTTTTTTAAAAAATTTTATCCTAACTNAATACTGTGGCAGTTATTTTAGGGTTAATTACTTTTGCTTAATATATATTAGCCAATTAGGTGTGATTCATCACCACTATGTGTTTCTTTCCTTCTCTTTTTGTTAGTGATAAACAAGTTTTTTTTTAAAATTTTATCCTAACTTTCATCCTTGTGGGATTTTCCTATCACACAGAATTTCATCTCCTAAAGTAACAATACTATCATGACTACATTAATATACTAGAACAGAATTTTTCCACTGGAGGAAATATTAAAGCACTAGAGGGAATGATAAGCAATAAGGACTGAAGTCTGGATGTGGTGTGTGCATACTAAGTCGTGTTTGGCTTTGTGACCTTATGGATCATAGCCTGCCAAGCTCTTGTGTCCATGGCATTCTCCAGGCAAGAATCCTGGAGTGGGTTACCATGCCCTCCTCCAGGGAATCTTCCTGACCTATGGATTGAGCCCACGTCTCTTGTGTCTCCTGCATTGGCAAGCAGATTCTTTACCACTGGAGCCACCTGGGAAGCCCTCTGTATGTGGTACTTTGTGATAAACACTGAGACAGGAAACTCAATAAAAGACCTTGTGAGGTTGTTTCAATTAATAGGGCATCATATGCAATCCTGTCTTACTATCCTCCAGTCTTACGTTTGGAGAGTTAGGGTCAGCCTCTGTGATAAGGGTTCTTCTTTGAAGAAGCAGAATGTCTCAGTAAAGAATGAGCAGGTAATCAAGAGTATTTAGTCATTTGAGTATTTAATCTTCAAGAGCTATAGAAAGCCCAGGAAAACTGAATAAGTAGTTCTTAGTTGTAAAAGGCTTGCTGAAACTCTACATCCAACATGCACACACTTCTAGTTTTGTTTAAAGCCATCAATGTAATCAGGGTTATTATTCTTAGCTGACACAGCATGAATATTAGGCAATCAGACCCTGAAGGTAGATGCGTGTGAATAGCTGGGGGAACCAGATGCTCATGGAAGCAGGATTGCTGAAAGGAGGAAATAATTAGTTTTTGGAAAGAAGATATTTAGAAGTAAGGGAAAAGTTTGATAAAAAATAAAACAGAAAAGGCTGGTAGTGGTTTGGGGTCTGGGATTTACTTTTTTAATAAATGGATAGGCTTCCATAANNGCAGAAATAGATGTTTTTCTGGAACTCTCTTGCTTTTTCCATGATCCAGCGAATGTTAGCAACTTGATCTCTGGTTCTTCTGCCTTTTCTAAAACCAGCTTGAATATCAGGGAGTTCACGGTTCATGTATTGGTGAAGCCTGGCTTGGAGAATTTTGCGCATTACATTACTAGCATGAGAGATGAGTGCAATTGTGCAGTAGTTTGAGCATTCTTTGGCATTGCATTTCCTTGGCAATAAAAGCAGACTTAGAATAAACGATAGGCAGTGGACATAGGTACAAGTTTCATAAAGGAAACTGATGTAGTCTTCATGATGATACATAAAAATTAAGAATTTAGAATATATGCTTTCACAGGGAAAGGTCTACACCATCTCCCAGATTGGTAGATGCCAATTTTTGAATGTGAACACTTTGATAGCAAATGCCATAGAATATTTATTTTGTTATCTCCCATATATAATAGAGTTCCTGCTATATACTAACTGGGTAGTTAAAAACTGCTTTTGACTCAATTTGACTCAATGAAACATTTTTTGGGGGAGTTAGGGGTGGGGAGCTCCCTTGGTAGCTTAACTGGTTCAAAATCTGCCTGCAATGCAGAAGACCACAGTTCAATTCCTGGGTTGGGAAGATCCCCTGGAGAAGGGCATGGCAACCCACTCTAGTATTCTTGCCTGGAGAATTCCCATGGACAAAGTAGCCTGGCAGGCTACAGTCCAGGGGTCGCAGAGTCAGACATGACTAAGCACACAACACAAACATTTTTTACATTATTAAACTATGCACAAAGATAGGTATAATTAGCATTTGGGTTTTACAATAGATTTCTATATATACATATTTGATATCAGGGCATATGAATTATACTTTTGAATCATATACTTACTAATCATATACTTATGATCACCAAATGCATACCCAGAAGTGAATTAGGACACATTTAGTAAAATTCTTAGAGAATAATCTATTTCCTGGCTTCCTTTGTTTCTTTTGCTGTGCAAAAATTAACATACAGATGAAAATACATATTTCTCACTTCTAAATTCATCTGTCATTCTAGTATATTTCAACCAGATTCTTAAGACTGGTCTTCAAACAGTCTTTTGTTTAAATATTAAGCTTTACTCATTTCTTCTATGTCAGGTATACAAAGGGACACTTCCCATTAAATAATTTCTTTAAGAAATCTATTTTAAGTTTCCAGTTTCTTATTTGTATAATCATCAATTTAAACATTTATTCATGGGAAAATAATTCTTTTTGAGTTTTTTAAATGAATAAACATGAAGAGCAAGAGAATTTTCCAAATCTTATTGTTTTGACAACACCAGATAGGTGTTCACTCCAAGGCTAAAGAAAACTTAATGCTTTAGCAATATAGCTTTCACTTTGAATCACAATATTCTAATGGACTTGAAAATATAATGAGCTTAATTTCTATAACCCAACCATGGCATAAGATACAATTTATTATTCTTCCATTGTGACACTTTTATTGTATAAATAACTTGTATGTACCTTAGGAAAAGAATAATTTACAGGATTTTTAAGAACTATATAATCCTTTTAAACTGTAGTCCTTGTACACGAATCTTTAAGGGAAATGTTTTTCCTGGTTAAATGAATATTCTGCTCAGTACTAAGTTCCTTTATGTTTACCACATGGACCACCAATTTCAATGACTTAGAAATAGATGAAATATAAAGAGTAAAAGATTCTGAATGTTTTGGGTATCAAAATACACTGAAAGGAAATGAAAATGAACATTAAAAGGTTCTATAAAAACACATCGTATTTATTTCTAGTTGCTTATGTTCTTGAAAAAGTGACTTTCTATACTTCGACCATCAGTGTGGATATTTTTGTTTTAGTCTTTCCCTCCAATACTGATGTCTTACAGCATTCTCAGCTCCTCCAAGAACTTGATCCAAACCGAAGTATTTCAAATTCTGAACATTTTTCCTTCTTTCTCCTTAGCTATAAAATGGGGATAATATGCACATATGGCCATGCAGATGAGAGAACGTATTAGGAAAATACAGTAGAGAGTTGGTGGTGACATGTGAGCTTGCCTGTCCTCCCTGAATAGGGCTCTGACTATTCAGTTTCCTCTGACTGTCACCATGTAGAAAAGTGGACTTCTGTTGTAATATAATCAATTTTTCAAAAGAAGCCACAGAATGGAATTTTATATAAAAATTTTCAAGTAATAAATATTCTCCATTAACATTCCTTTCTTTTTATCTTAGTTGTAAAGCTAAAAAATTACATTGAAGGCAAATTCACTGCCAGTCTGAGTTATCTATTTTATATCCACACTTATATACTTCCTCAGAATTCTAGTGTCTTAGATACTATATCTTATGATGGCATTTAAGTTACCAGATGAATCCAACTTTCACGGCTTTAATAATCTTAATCAATGATTGCCTATACACCTTGATAGAAAATGGAATCATATATATTCAATTATTTATTGAAAGAAGTATTCTGCAGCCTCAATAATACTAATGTGAAAATTTTGCAAGTAAATTATTCATATCATGTTCTCAGATATTAGTCAACCTCTAAGAATTAGTGCAAATCATTTTCTCATTTTGATTGTGTTTATTTTTTTGGGGGGGGAGATTTAGAAGATGAAGGTTACTAAACCCACAGTAAGTTTCAAAAACAGGGCTTTCCTGGTGGTCCAGTGGTTAAGAATCCAGCTGTCAATTCAGGGGACATGGGTTCAAGCTCTGGTCTGGGACGATTGTACATGCCTCAGGGCAACTAAGCCCACGCATCTCAAGTACTAAACCTACACCCTAGAGCCCGTACTCTGCAACAAGAGAAACTATTGCAATAAACACCAATACAGCATACTGACACATATATACGGAATTTAGAATGATAGTAAGGACGACCCTGTATGTGTGACAACAAAAGGACACAGACATAGACAATGGACTTTTGGCCTCAGAGGGAGTAGGAGAGGGCGGGATGATCTGGGAGAATGGCACTGAAGCATATATACTGTTATGTAAGAAACGAATCACCAGTCTCTATTTGATACAGGATGCAGGATGCTTGGGGCTGGTGTACGGGGATGATCCAGAGAGACGTTGTGGGGTGGGAGGTGGGAGGGAGATTCGGGATTGGGAGCTTGTGTGTACCTGTGGTGGATTCATGTCGATGTATGGCAAACCCAATAGAGTATTGTAAAGTTAAATTTAAAAATAAANCCAGCGCATGTTGGCAATTTGATCTCTGGATCCTCTGCCTTTTCTAAAACCAGCTTGAACATCAGGGAGTTTAGGGTTCACGTATTGCTGAAGCCTAGCAAGAGCCGGGCCTGCTCACTAAGTGCAGGTGGCTGCGAGAGCCGGACTGGCACACCAAGCACGGCTGGCCGAGAGGAGCTACCCAATGTCCGAGGTCAGGGGCAGCAGCCTAGAGTGCCAGGCTGCGACGGTACAGGAACGGCTGAGAGGAGCTACTCTGTGTCTGAGGTCAGGGCGGTGACCGAGAGGAGCTACCCCGCGTTCGAGGTTAGTGGAGCCGGGAGGAGCTACCCTGCATCCGAGGTCTGTGGTGACCGGGAGAAGACACCCCACAGTAGCATATAGATAGATATATTATTTGAGAAGTTCAAACAACAGTTTTAAGAGGACATTCAATATAGAGCAACACAAGTTAAATAAGCAAAGAATGTATTTCTTCTTAGGGAAATAATTTACTCAACTCACATAGGTTTTATATTCAAATATATGGGGGTATTAGAAAAGTATAAGATAAGAAAACCACAGTAAATAAGCTGTTATTATTTTAGTAGTGATTTTTCTTAAAAATTATAATACTGAATATATTAAAAATAAATGTAAAATTAGGTAAAATATTTAAAATTGAACCAGAAATATATGTTCCTTAAAATGAAAACCACCAGCCTTGCTCAGTTCTTTTATAAGTGAAACATAAATATCATAGACATAAAATAGTAATGATTTTTTTTATTAAAAAATCTCCAAGTTGCTAAAGGGCAATAGGTCTACCTGTCAAGCTAGTGACAAGCTAGAAGCTGTTTTAGAACTTCATTCTTGTTCTACATAACAACCTTTTAGGTCTTTGCTCAGTCAGCTCTTTCCTACCTTGTAGTTTTCAATTTAAGTATCCCATCTCAGAAATCCCTTTCCTAATCACCTTTAACCCTTGAGCAATGTTCATCTGTTCAAAGCCGTAATTTACTTCATTAAGCTGTTTGTTTATCCTCAGGATCCCCACTTTGATAAGAGATACCTTGCCTGCCTTTTTCAACATTATATACCAAGTGCTTAGAATAGTCCCAGGCAGGTAAGAAATACTACACAAATGTTTATTGGAAGAAATAATAGCTAGGCAATTCTCAGTTCACTTTGAAAAACCAGGGCTAACTTTCATGTATTTCTGGTCTAGGTTTATAGCTGTTAGAGATGCTTGCAATAGCATCTTCCCTAAGAATTCTGCTGCAGACAATCAGAAATAATATCTATTCCAATAGGAGCAGGATGACATTAGAAACTTCAAGACATATTCTGAAAATAGAATGATATCTGTGTATGAAAAAGTCGTGTATTTACTTAAGAGATAGTGTAAGTCAGGACCTAACACATGAAAAAAAGCCATAGTCAGGATGTCACAGGGGGTCTTTCTATGCCTGCCATAGAAATCTGCACAGTATCACCTTAGGCCTGCGGGATTACACGATTATCAGATTGCACCTTGAGCAGACATATTTGAAGCACAAACAGGTCATCTTAAACTCAAAGTTAATATGCTTGCAGGAGAAGAACTGGGGGAAATTTCAATTTGTTTTTTCCTGCCATGTTCCCAGAATCTTACTAGGCAATTAGTTCTCACACCATCTTGTGAAACAAAATTAAATCACTATTTTACAGATGAGGCCACTGTAAGTCATTCACTAATTTCCCTAAGGTTATAGTTAGAAAATTAAAAATTAGAATATGAACTTAGAATTTTTTAGGTACATAGTCTATTGTTTCTACTATAGTATATTGACAATAAATTTTCTTAAGATTTAAGACTCAGTGAAGAAAAAAATTATCTAAATATTAGACCATGCATGAGCATTTGTATTATCATCATACCTAGCATTGAAAACTTGTGGTGATTTTTTTGAATAATAACTAATTAAATAGACGTTTTAACACAGTGCAAGTCTGCCTTAACTTAGGGCTTCAAAAGTGAAAGTGAAAGTGAAGCCGCTCAGTCGTGTCCAACTCTTTGCCACCCCTTGGACTGTATAGCCTGCCAGGCTCTCCCTTCCATGAGATTTTCCAGGCAAGAATACTGGAGTGGGTTTCCATTTCCTTCTCCAGGTACTTAGGGCTTAAAAGGTGTTTAACCTGATGAGAAAATGTTTTTGAATATCAAGAGAAACACAGGCATACTTACAGAAGACTGTTGACAACAGAGAGTAGAGAGGGTCATTAAGCCTGAGAATCACACTCCAGAGAAGTCACAGTATAAAAAAAGGATACAAAAACACTTAAAAATACCTACATTGTTAATGAATAGAGGCTTTAAAATGTGAGGAAAGAGGAGAAAAAGAGGTCAAGAGAGAGAGAGTTGTGTTTTTATTCCTTTCAAAAGTTTCAGCTAAATTGACTTATCTTTCTTGGGTAGAGCACCCTTATGGCCATGGATGTTGATGGCTGATAGGTGTGAAAGTATGACTTTGACTTTGTTCATGAGCATAAACTATTAATGTGGATCTACAGTTAATTTGTCTGTTGAATTTTCTGCTGGTATAAAGAATACACTCCAGCCTTGATCAGTGAGTTTTTTTGTTTGTTTGTTTTTAAAGAATGGTTCAGTAAAATGTCATAGCTGGAAGCCAGTGATTCTCAAAAAATTTAATATAATTTTTCAAACATAATTATATTTTGATGCATAGACAGATGCATATTTTGACACACATAACAGGACAGTAGTCCTTCTTTACTGTGGTTAGCAGGGTCAGACTTGAGACCTGCACTGAGTCCTCCACCTAACACCCTATGAGTGTAAGACCTTGAGAGATGAAATCCACATCTAGGGTCTCAAAGCTGCTTAGGAGACAGCTCAGTTCCTGGCCTGGTTTTACTGTCAGTAAGCTGCCTCTGTCCAACTCCAGATTTACCTGCCATTCCTTTCTCCTATAAACTTGGTTCCCATTCCCATTCCCACCAATTCTAACATTAAGCCTGAAAGCCTGAGTGAGCTCTGTACTTTGAGGAAAAACAGAGGCATTTATATTAGCCCTAACACTCATAATTGTCATTCTCTTCTTCAGCATACTGAATTCAGTAGTGATTTTAATCCAAACCTTCACACAATCTCCTATTCGTAAACCGCTTTCTGTTATTTCATTTGTGTGTGTGTGTGCGTTGCTTCCACAACTAGTGTGAATGTTCCTTAAGGGCAGGAGCACATATTAAAATCATGTAAAGAAAAACAAGGGAAACAAGTATATATGGGTCACTATTTACTTAATGGCTTTTGAGGGAAAAAAAAACTTACAGGGTAAAGGCCTTTTAGTGGCTATCAGCTAATCAACAGTAGTGGCCATAGAAAAGATAGTTATTGTTTGTTGCTTTGCTTTCATTTCAAAGTACAGATGCTTTTTTGTTATTTTTGTATGTTATTGCCTTAACTCCTCTATATTTATCACTCCCCTATGTTTGGCTGTGAAAGCTAGAGTTATAAGCAATTTGAATCTCTCGAATATTAAAATATATTATAACATTTATCCAGGTCACTCTTTTAAATGTATCTTGCTGACTTCCATATGAATACAAGTATCTATATCTTACTGACCTAGAAGACTACTACAAATTTGAATCAATAAGATTAAATTCTTTGTTTGGGGGAAAACATAAGACTTCTGATGTTCACATTTAAAGCAAACAAGTTTGAAAATCTGTCACATTTTTGTTTCTTTACATATGGTTTCAGTATTATGTATCTAGATATATTGTAATCAGTTGTTTGAGAAAGAATGCAAACATAAGCCTTTTACCAATCAGTAAAAGTGGTTTCTATTGATACTTGTGTGCCTGATCTTGAACCAAAACTGCCAAAAAAGCAAAAAAAAAAAAAAAAATTATTACCTGCTGGAAAATTGTACAACTGTGTGAATTATTAAAATTCAGTGATTGATGGAACAGAGGCAAAATCTGTGCAGTGGACAGAAAGATATTGTCTTTTACCTTCAAATAGTGGAAAGGCTCTCCTGGCTGGATATAATTTTCCACTACAATTTAACTTCTTTTCCCCAACCTGCTTATTAAGAGTGGTGCTACAAGTGGGAGAGAAATAGTTTCAGTATATACTATCATGTAAGAAACGAGGCGATGGTCTATGTTTGATGCAGGATGAAGGATCTTGAGGCTGGTGCACGGGGATGATCCAGAGAGACGTTGTGGGGTGGGAGGTGGGATGGGGATTCAGCATTGGGAGCTCGTGTACATCTGTGGTGGATTCATGTTGATGTATGGCAAAGCCAGTAGAGTATTGTATAGTAAAATAAAGTTTAAAAAAAAAAANACGGGGATGATCCAGAGAGACGTTGTGGGGTGGGAGGTGGGATGGGGATTCAGCATTGGGAGCTCGTGTACATCTGTGGTGGATTCATGTTGATGTATGGCAAAGCCAGTAGAGTATTGTATAGTAAAATAAAGTTTAAAAAAAAAAAGTTAAAGGGCTGGAGATATTTCCTGAAATTTTTGTTTTGTGTGTAAATTAAGTAGTTATCATTGTCTGAGACTTGGAAAAGTATTGAAAAATCTCTGAGGGAGAAAGCACATAGGAAAGGTATAAATTCAGAGTGTGGTATTAGAAGACTGACTTAATTTGAGCATGAAGAAGCTCTGAACTGTGGTGAATTTCACTATGGCATTAAGGACTGGGATGATAAATGGGAATGTCTTCTCATGATTCAAATCTCTGACCATAGAAGGAAGAACATTTCAGAGAACACATTTATGCTCCATAGACTGAGATAACTAAAGGAGAATGGTATATATACACACATACACTTACAATAGATATGTGTTGCATATGTGTGTACACACACAACTATGTAAACTAACAACTAATACAGGTAAAAGTCAAATAAGAAAAGCAGTAGAATAAATTTAAGTGAAATAATAAATAATAATATGCTATAAAGAAACAAACATTTTGAGCTACTTTGCAAGGAACAGCTGTGTTGTATTTTAAATTGAAACAAATACCATTGACAGTGATATAAGAAAGAAAACATCACTAGGAGATCTAAAAGATCTCTGAGGTCTTGAGTTTTTATAATTCTAATTTATACGATTCTGCTGATCTACAGAATTTTTTTTGTAAAATATATACTCTCCATAGTTACAAATACTGAATGGGTAAATTTTATCATCTTTAAAATTATTAAAAAGAATTCTATTTTTTTGTTTTTTTAAATATAAATTTATTTATTTTAATTGGAGGTTAATTACTTTACAACATTGTATTGGTTTTGCCATACATGAACCTGAATCTGCCACAGGTATACACGTGTTCCCCATCCTTAACCCCACTTCCTCCTCCCTCCTCACACCATCCCTCTGCGTCATACCAGTGCACCAGCGCCAGGCACCCAGTATCATGCATCGAACCTGGACTGGCAATTTGTTTCATATATGATATTATACATGTTTCAATGCCATTTTCTCAAATCATTCCACCCTCCCCCTCTCCCACAGAGTCCAAAAGACTGTTCTATACATCTGTGTCTCTTTTGCTGTCTCACATACAGGGTTATTGTTACCGTCTTTCTAAATTCCATATATATGTGTTAGCATACTGTATTGGTGTATTTATTTCTGCCTTACTTCACTCTGTATATTAGGCTCCAATTTAAAGGAATCTCATCTTCCAATATAAAGGTAACAGCTGGAATTATGGAACTGAAATATTGTTTAGTTTGTCTCAAAACTGACTGTGTTATGCGCTGAAATAGTAGCTAAGTGGATAATATATTTTAAAAGCTCATATGTTTCACAGTTATAATTTATTTTCTTGATATTCTTCTGTTTTTCACTTGTATATGAGAAGTGACTCTTAAATATCTTAAAATAACCTCCTCTCTTTCAAGTTAAAAAGTTTTAACAAGTGCTTTTTAAATTACTAAATATACAATATTAAAAATTAATTTGCAAGATTGCTCCTTTAAATATGCTTATGGCCTGAAGTGTTCTCCCCCTTTCATGTGTTGAAATTTGAACCTCCAATATCTCAAAATGTGACTTTCTTTGGAGATGGGGCCTTAAGGAGGTAACTAAGATAAAATGAGGTCCTAGAGGGGCAGAGTCCTAATTGAGTATGAATGGTGTCCTTATAAGCAGAGGAGACAAGGAACGAAAAGACAAATGCTTGAAGACCACATGAGAGTACAGTGACAAAATGGCCATCTACAAGCAGGGAGAGAATCCTCAGAATAAACCAGATTTGCTTACACCTTGATTTTGGACTCCTAGACTCCAGGATGGTGGGAGCGGGGACCTTCTATTATTTAAGCCACTATTTCTACAGTATTTGGTTATGGCACCTTATAAACTCACACAAATATTAGAGACAAAATGTAAGCTTATAAGACATTGATCTTGTCCATTTCCTGTTACCATTCATAAGTCCCATCCTTACAAGAAAAATGTTTAAATGTTAAGCATAAGCTTTCATCTGAGAGGGAGAAAATTTGAAGATGTCTCCCTCAAACTTATTGCAGAAAAACAAAATTACAATTTTTCTTGAGCCTTTCAGAGCTGAATATGCACAGGTATATTAACTAAGTTGAAATATAAGGAAAAACAGTCACCTGTAAGAAGAAATGTGGTATAAGAACTTGTTTATCTGAAAGAGGCCAGCCCTAATACAAGCCAGATAGGAGAATTTGGTTACTGATTTTAACCAGTTGCTGAAGTCCAAGTACGTGGTAACAAGATATCATGGGACCCTGTTAGCCACAGATAGACTTCACATCTGCTCAAAGTCTCTTTTTCCTTTTTTCTTCTTTGAACATACAAGCAGGATTGGGAGCAGAGTGGCGGAGAGGTTGGAGAAACCCTATCTTGCAATGGCTTGAAAGGAACATGGAGAGAAAGACACAATGACAAAGGAGGACAATAATCTCTGCGAGACAGAAAACAAAAGGGATAAGTTCCTACAGTTCCTTGAGAAAGCTTTCATCCTATAGCACAGAGAAAGAGGAAGCCCAAACAGAGTCCAGCCTACTATCTGATTTGAGAAGTGGGAGCTATGAGTCTGGGAAAATAAGTGGCTAAAGTTTGTAGGCTAGAGTGTAATAGAGCTGCATCAAGAAAGGACAACAGAAATCTGCAGAGACTTGCAGTAGAGTATTCAGCCTAATATGCACAAGTGCAGACATGGAAGGAAATTACCTGGGAGTGAGAAAAGAACCACCTGAAGTGATAAAAGAGAGTATCTGGCTCTTACATAGAGTTTGGAATTGTGCCTGTTCCTGCAAGATAAGTTGGAAAACTCACAACTATGAAGCACTGGACAGAATATCCACAAGAGTTTTGCCTCAAAAATGGGGAACAATTAACCTCAAACATTTTAATGTCTGGTACAGACTAACAAATTTTAAAAACAAGACCTGAAAGATCAAACTGTTTTCATGTTACTTATCCATGTCTCAGAACAAATCTCAAATATAAGAATACAAAAATATTCATCACTCACCAAGGTAAAATTTGCAATATGTGGAGCCAATAAAAAATTATCAGGTGTCCAAAGAAGCAGGGAAATATTACCCACAATGAAATGAAAAATAAACTCCAAGACTAAAGCAAATGCTTGAATTACTTCCCCAAAACATTAAACAGTTAACAAACTGTTTTCAGTATGTTAGAATTTTATGGAGATGATATCATAGGGGAAAAAAAGAATTACTGATTTCAAAAATATCCAGCCATTATTTTTTCAAAGTTTTTTTTTTTTTTTTTCCCTCTAAACCCATCTCTCTCCTCTTTACTCTGTATTCCAATTACATGTACATTAGGCCACCTAATGTTGTCATACATCTCACTGATGCTCTAGACATTGCATTTGATGTATTTTCTTTTGTGTTTCATTTTGGATACTTTTTATTGCTATTTTGTCTACTAGCCTTTTCTGCAATATCAGCATCCCATTAATCTCATCCAGTATATATTTTTCAGTTGTTATCTTTAGAAGTTGGATCTCATTCTTTTATATACATCTTATTAATCTGCTTACATTTTAAAACATATTTAATATAGGTATTAAAAACGTTTAATATCTTTTGGTAATTAACATATCAGACTATTCATACATATTTGAAAATTAAACAACATCCTTTTGAGTAATGCATGGGATCAAAGAGGACGTGACAAAGGAACCTATAATATATAAGGACTTGAATGAAAATGAATACTATATGCATACCAGAATTTGAGGAAAGCAGCTAAAGTAGTGCTTTATGGAAATTTAAGGTATAAATTGTCCTTATAAGAAACTAAAAAATAAAATATGAAATACCATCCAAAAGAGCAGAAACAAGGTAATAATAACAAGATAAGAACATAGTCAATAAAATTGAAAGCAAGAAAGTAATGAAAATTCTTTTATTATTTTAAAATATCAACAAAATGGAAATCCTCTAGTTAGACTGAGCAGGGAGAAAAATAAGAGAGTGATAGTGGACACATAAATCACAAATGTCAAGACTGAAAGAGGAAACCTTATTACAGAGCATAAAGACTTTTCAAATATAATGAGAGAATATGACAAAGAATTTTAAAAAAAGCAACTTATACATGTATCCTTAAGAGGAAGTAGATAACATGAGTAATCCTGTATGGATTTTAAAAATCACATAATAAAAATATTTAGAGAAAAAAATATTCCTGGCCCTGAAAATTTCCCTAACAAATTCAACCAAACTTTTAGAAAATTATATTGAGGAAGATATCTGCAGTGATGAAGTAAAAACTTCTATAAGTCTGGAGCTCCATAAGTGTATAAACAAGAACGTTAGCAAACACTGTCTAAATCAATATTTTCAAATTCAGGTAATTAACTAAAGACTTGCAACAATCTGATAAATATTTATCTAAGAAAAATGGCTGATTCTGATGGTGAGATTAGTGGCATTTTAGTTTCTCCTATTTCATTTCCATCATTCTTATCCACATTAACTTTGAAAACCAATAACCTCACAATCATAGTAGTTATGGCATCATGGAGACCAGCAGCCTTCCAAATATAAAGTATTTCAACCTCCCCACAAAGTCACAACACCAGATAATTCTTATTTTTGGTCTGTCTTGCAATTCTGTTGAAATAGCAACTGGCATTGCTTGTTTTTACGTGAACTAAGAACTTCCAGCCTTTTCCCTGGAAGCCTTATCAAAAACAATTAGTGACAAATATTTATCATCATAACTTCCTAAGGCAGAAATAACAGTTTGTATAAACAAGAAGCTGACCATGAAATGAAATGGTGGGAATGAAATGTCAGTAGAGAACTTTGCAAAGCTCCAGTCAATTCCTAGAAGTCTAAAAAGACAGATGCATGTGAGATCTATGCACAACCCCACCCAGGATATAATATTAGGTTGACCTTTTTGATAAGTGGTAGCACTAAGTAAAGTAAAGGCAGAATTTTAAATTGCAAAAGTGTTTAAAATGTCCCCCAAGGTACTCATGAAACCTATTGGCAAGGGCTCAGAGACACTTAAGAAAAAATATATTTCCAACTATGGTGTGTACTGTGTGCTCAGTTGCTTATTTGTGTCTGACTCTGTGTGACCCCATGGACTGTAGCCCTCCAAGCCCCTCTGTCCATGGAATTTTCCAGGCAAGAATAACTTTCCAGACAAGAATAAGGGAGATGGTTGCCATTTTCCTATTCCAGAGAATCTTGCTGACCCAGGGATTGAACTCACATCTCTTGGGTTCCCGACATTGGTAGGCAGATTCTTTACCACTGTGTCATCTGGGGGTTCCATGTCCAGTCATTAGCTTACTCTTAATATAATCAAGCAGATACCACAATGATCATACAACAAATAATACAAATCTTACAGAATTAATTGAGGAAAATCACAAATAAAAAGTAGTTACTAAAACAATCACAATAATTCCTGAGAAATGAAAGAGATCTGATTTCCAGAACTGCTGTATTATAGTGTTTAAAATGCCTAGTTTTCAACAAAAAAATTACAAAACATGTAAAGAAACAAGAAGGGGGAAAAAGTAATAGGAACTCTTCCTAAAACTGTAGAGACATTCAATTATTGTACAAAGACTTGTAAATAACTATCAAGAATGTATTTAAAGAACAAAAGGAAACCATGTCCAAGAAATTAAAAATATGAAAACAGTTCTTGGCAAGTAGAAACTATCAATAAAGGAGCAGAACAATATCTGTAGAAATAATAGTCAAAACATCAGTTTTGATGAAAAATTAATCTACATATGCTATAAATTCAACAAACCCCAGAAAACATAAACCTGAAGATATCCACACCTAGCCATATCATAGTTGAACTGTCAGAATCCAAAGAGAGAATCTTGAAAAGGATGATATTCAAAATGCTGAAAGGAAAGGAAATAATATTAACTAATAATTCTATATACAGGAAATTTATCCTTCAAATGTGAAAAAGAGCTTCTTTTATGTCAGGAGCCGCTTTAGGCATGACTGACAAAAATGGAGGTATGGCCCCAACCCCCTCTGTTTGTCCCACAGGCACGGACCTGGGATGAAGGAGTTAGGCCTTGTGATTCTGACTTGTTTTCTCCTCTCCTTGGCTGAGTTGACTGAAAAGGAATATTAAGGTGCTTATTGTTCTTGAGAGGAACATGAGAAGGCACAAAGCCTTCTGCAGTTGTGCTCAGAGAATAATCCATAAAGTTAATCACTGACATTTGTTTAAGGACTTTTACAAAAGAGTGTTCCAGGATGAGCACATAGGCCACAGCTTGAGGCCATGGGAGGGATTGCTATCTGAAGCCTATTTGTGAGGAAAATGTTTATGGCAAAGGAGTTTACTGGATTTAGGGCTTAGAAATAATTAAAATAGTTAGAAGTTAAAGATTTAAGGAATGTTATAATGTTAGCATGTTTTACCATAGCTTATAGAGGATAGGAATTTTAGAGATACTATAGCTAGAAGCCTTTTTAAAAGAGATAGAGAGCTCAGGATGTTAGGGGAAAACAGGATTTAGAAAGATAAATAAACTGAGGAATGTAGCATGAGTTACAATGTAATCACAAGTTAACTATAGGACACATAAGAAGAAGTAGATAATAGATGGTAAAGCTGATTCCGAGAGAATCACTGAAGCAGGAACTCTGTTTGAATGGCAACAATGATTTATGGAGATAATAAATCTGGGTGAGGGGGAACTGAAAATGTCAAACCTCTGACCTAATGCTTTTGTAAAAGTATAAAAGAAGATCTTAAACTTGCAATAAATGCACAGTCCAAGAAAATTGAGAGGCTGCATTGTTACTTGCCAACACTGTCCCTCCCTTCAGGTTGAATCCCTGTCTGCTGGAGCTGGACTCTGGCACTTTTACATCTGGGAAAATGGATATGTATACTTTTTCCTATCCTCTTACTAAGTACAGCCAGCTTCCAAAAACATCACATATACAGAACAAATATAAGAAAACTGAGAGATAGAAAGAAGGTAGATAAACCAAAAATCTAGGAACAGGGGACAAAGTACATTGAGTTCCTGTTTTGTCGTTGTTGTTGTTTGCCTCACATCTGTCACAGTTAGAGATGAAGAAACAGATAAAATGAAAATGACTCTGACTGCAGTCAGAAGTAAATCTCGAATGAAAGCCTTTTCTCTCTAGCCAAATGATCAGGAAAAAGGGGGAATTTAGCCAGACAAAAATCTGTAGACAATACCCACTCTACTCCAATCAAGTGTCACAGAAAATATCACATCTATATACTTACCTACAACAAAATGATAATGAGGAGCCTGAGTTTCCACACTCATAAGGCTGCAATGAGATTCTCCAGAATCTTTACCAGGTTACTGTCAGAGAAAGCCAAGTAAAGAGACCATTCAACTCCACCAGTAGTAGCAAAACGTCTACTCATCATGATTTCAGTGGAGACCAGAAGGAAAGCCTAAAGTTTCACTGGCACTAAGCACTGAGGAGGAACTCCTACCCATCTCCACTGTGGTGCTCTCAGAGGAGACTTTACGGAGTGTCATCACTTTCAGGAGTTACCACCACACCACTCTATCAGTAGAGTGGAAATGCTACTTTTACCTAGATGTCCAGGTCACTCAAGTGTCAGTGGAGGCTGAATTGAAGGCCTGTGCTTTTACCTTTAATTGAAATTTACAAGATAGTGTCTCTCTCCCCTTCCCTTGTTGGAGTAATGTAACAGGTAGCCAGCTTAGGTTTTTTAAAAAAAAAAGTTTTAAAAGTTTCAGCAGTATCACAACATGATATGAAAATACCCTGTTTCAACTGAAAGTCAATCATTACACTAAGATATTAGAAAATCTAAAACCGTTAGAAAAAAAAAAAAATCACTAGGTCCCAACATAGGCATAAGAAATATATTAGAATTATTTGACAAAAAGATTTTAAAGCAGCTACAATAAAAATTCTTCACTTAAGTATGAAAATTTTATAGCAAATGAAAAATGGTAAGTCTCAGAAAAAAGTAGAAATTATAGGGAAATTATAAAGGATAAAAAAAGAATAAAATTAACATTTTGCATCTAAAAATATATAAACTAGAAATTTTAGAAAGATAAGTAAATGGGTTTATCACTAGATTGGAGGGAATAGAGACAGTAATCAATGATCTACAAAATACTTCTTTAAATATGAAAGTAGAAAATAATAGAAGGATAGACCAAAAAATAATATATAGAAAATGATAGCAAATGAAAGCAGAACTTATACCTTTTTAGTTATTAAAGGTAGATGGATTAACACTTCAAGAAATAGCAGAGATTGACAAAAGGGTAAAACAAAAACATGGTGGAACTCTGTGTCTGCTTTGAGTCATAACTTAGATTTAAAGATACAGATTGTTTACAGTAAGAAGGTAAAAAAGAANTATACCTTTTTAGTTATTAAAGGTAGATGGATTAACACTTCAAGAAATAGCAGAGATTGACAAAAGGGTAAAACAAAAACATGGTGGAACTCTGTGTCTGCTTTGAGTCATAACTTAGATTTAAAGATACAGATTGTTTACAGTAAGAAGGTAAAAAAGAATATGCTGTCTGACATTATCGATAAGAGAGTAGCAGAAGCTATGTTGATATCAGAAAAAAAAAATGACTCTTAAGGCAACAATTGTTACTAAAAACAGAGAAGGATATTTTAGTTGATAAAAAGATCAGTTCATCAAGAAGACTAAACAATTATAAGTACATGCACCTAAGAACAGAGTCACAAAACCCATGATGTAAAAAATGGAAATAACTGAAGAGAGAAACAGAAAATTTCATGATAGTTGGAAGCCTCATTATCCTGCTTTGAACAATAGATATAATAAGTAGGTATAAAATCTATAAAAAAAATAGAGGTTTAAGCAACAGTATAAGCCAATTAGAGAGCTACACAGCATTCCATGAAACAATAGATTAATATACATTTATTCAGCTGCATATTGAAAATTATCTATGATAGACTGTATGTTAGACCAGAAAACAAATCTCAATAAATATTAAAATAATTGAAATAACATAAAGTATGCTCATCAAATGAAGGTAGATAACAATAACAATGTAATTTGGGAAGCTTTTAAAATTGTAGAAATCAGACCATATTTTCCTAAATATCCAATACCCCATCAGAGAAAAGGAAAATTAGAAAATATTTTCAACTGATTGAAACAAACACACACATCATGCCAAAAATTATAGCTTACAATTAAAGTAGTAAATAAAGGGAAACTTGGGCTTCCTAGGTGGTGCTAGTGATTAAGAATTTGCTTGTCAGTGCAGGAGAATAAGAGACACAGGTTCAATCCCTGAGTGAGGAAGATCCCCTGGAGGAAGGCAATACTCCAATATTCTTGCCTGGAGAATCCCATGGACAGAAGAGACTGGTAAGCTTCAATCCATAGGGTCACAAAGAGTCAGACATGACTGAAGACACTAAGCATGCACACACAGAAAGTAACTTAGAACTGTAAACTTGAGTATTGAAAAAGAAGAAAGATCTCAAACCTATAGCCTAAACTTCACACTTAAGAAGTCAAAAAAAAAAAAAAAGGGGAAAACTAAACTCTGAAGAATTAAAAGAAAGGAAATAGTAAAGACTAGAATAAAACTATTAACAAGAAAATAAATCAGACAATAAAACCAACACAAGCAAAAGTTGTTTCTATGAAAAGATAAACAATTAACTAGACTGAACTCAAAACACAAAACAAGCAACTCAGATTCATATATCAAGAATTGTGGGAACATTACTATTGAATGCTGCTGCTGCTAAGTCACTTCAGTAGTGTCCAAGTCTGTGCGACCCCACAGAAGGCAGCCCACCAGGCTCCTCCATCCCTGGAATTCTCCATGCAAGAATACTGGAGTGGGTTGCCGTTTCCTTCTCCAATGCATGCATGTATGCATGCTAAGTCGCTTCAGTTGTGACTGACTCTATGTGACTCCATGCATAGCAGTCCACCAGTCTCCTCTGTCCAAGGGATTCTCTAGGCAAGAATACTGGGGTGGGTTGCCATGTCCTTCCCTGACTATTGAAAAAAAGATAATAAATTTAAAAAGGATATAATGACATAATATGAACACTTTAAGCCAACAGGTTAGATAACACAGATAAAATAGATACATTCGTATAAATCTATAGTGAGTAAAAAGTTTGAATTAGTAATTAGGAAACTTCTCACAACTCAAACCTTGGCCTAGATGGCTCTCTTTTGAATTCTACAAAATACTTAAAATACTAACACAATTTTTTTGCAAACTAATCCAAAAAGTAAGAGGAAGAGGAGACCATTCTGTGAGGCCAGCATTAACTTGTTATTAAAACCAGATATGGCAATAAAAGTAAACTACAGAATGATACCTTATAAGTATAAATTCAGAAGTCTTAAGATAATTACCAGATAGAAACAGTATATTAAAAGTTTTATATACCATGAACAATTAAGATTTATCCTTTGGCACAGGTTTGCTTACAATGGTGATGAAAATGTTTTTTATAATTAAATAATGATAATGATTGCATATCTCAATGATTATACTGAAAATCCACGAATCCATACATTTAAAAGGATGAATTTTATAGTTTGTGAATTATAGCTCACAAAAGTAATATGAATCTTACACAATTTTGTTCAAAGAATTTAAGAAGTGGTAACACATAATTTAAGAAGTGGTAACATATATTGTAAAGCATGTGTTGTATGTGTGCTCAGTTGCTACGTTGTGTCTGACTTTTTGTAACTCTATGGACTGCAGCCTGCTAGGCTCCCCTGTTCATGGGATGTCCCAGGCAAGAATACCGGAGTGGGTTGCCATTTCCCCCTCCATGGGATCTTCCCTACCCAGGGATAGAACCAGTTTCTGTCTCCCACATTGGCAGGCAGATTCTTCAACACTCTGCCACTTGGGAAGTCCCAAACCATGTGTTACCTGGAACCCAAATTAGAAGGCAGCAAAAGAAAAACAAATTTGCAACACAATATTCCTCCTGAATACAGATGCAAAAATACTGGAACAATAATCATTTGAATTTTGCAACATGTATAACAAACCATACATGATAACCAAGTGGGTTTTACCTAGATTATAATTTGAAAAGTGCATGCCAAGGTTATCCTTTGAAAAGTGATCTATTTAACTCACCATTGTCAGCTAGTAGAGTGACTAAATCTCTCTGAATTGCTAATTGTTGATGAGAATGCTAAGCAACTGGCGCTCTCATATTTTATGGTGGGAATGCAATGGGTATAGTCACTTGGGAAACGCTTGCCAGTTTTTTATGAAGTTAAATATTTATCAGATGACTTTGCAATGTCTTATCTAGGCATTTCCCAGTTGAAATAAAAAGTTTCTGTTTATACAAATTCTTGAATACAAATTATATTTACATCTTTATTTGTTAGAAGCAACTCACCATCAAATGGAGAAAAGAAAAACGTGTGCATATAAATGAAAGGAACAAACTCATGACACATAAAGCATTAATGAATCATAAATTCATTATTTTAAGAGAAAGAAGCTAGGCTCTAAACGATTTCAAGTGTATAATCCATTTATATGACATTCTGGGAAGGGTAAAACAAGAAGCACAGAACTGAAATCAGTGATTGGCAGGGACTGGGGTGAAAAAAGTGCTTGTCTACAAAGAGGAAAGCCTCTTTTATTAGTTACAAAATTCTTATGTTAAGTGATACTATTAGAATATGACACATATAATTTAATTTAATGTGAACCATATGACTATTTATAACATGCCTAAATTAAATTATATGCCATAAATAGGTAATGTAAATGAATATGACACGTCATATATGTATCTTAGAAATTTGTAAAAATTGGGCAGAACATCAGAGTTATTTTAATTTTGATGAACTTCCTTCAGTTTTAAATATCCACACATTTATGTGTATGTGGTGAACTACATGTATATGATTCTGACTGTCTTGTATAATTTANTATATGTATCTTAGAAATTTGTAAAAATTGGGCAGAACATCAGAGTTATTTTAATTTTGATGAACTTCCTTCAGTTTTAAATATCCACACATTTATGTGTATGTGGTGAACTACATGTATATGATTCTGACTGTCTTGTATAATTTATTGCAGTAACCACACTAACATCAATAATAACCAATAGCTGCATTTGATTTTCACTTTAACTCCAGAAATGTAATGTTAGTGTTTTAAGTTTTATTAAAATCTTAGAAAGATTAAGATACCATCTCAGAAATTAGGGAGTGGAGCAATTTGGATATTGAGTAAAAGGTACACCCATGGTGGATTCATGTTGATGAATGGCAAAACTAATACAGTATTGTAATTAGCTTCCAATTAAAATAAATAAATTTATATTAAAAATAATTTTTAAAATAATACATTATACTGGACCACTGTATATTTAGCTATGCCTGCAAATTTAAAATGTAATGATGCTTTTAATTTTCTTAGATCCTAAAAATTACATTTGACATATAGAAATTTTATTTTCATGTATCAGAATTTCATATTATATTTTCCATTTTATTTAAGCATTGGTAAATTTACGACTAACCTAGATAGCATATTCAAAAGCAGACACATTACTTTGCCAACCAAAGTCCATCTAGTCAATGCTATGGTTTTTGGTGTGGTCATGTATGGATGTGAGAGTTGGACTGTGAAGAAAGTTGAGCACCGAAGAATTGATGCTTTTGAACTGTGGTGTTGGAGAACACTCTTGAGAGTCCCTTGGACTGCAAGGAGATCCAACTTGTCCATTGTGAAGGAGATCAACCCTGATATTTCTTTGGAAGGAATGATGCTAAAGCTGAAACTCCAGTACTTTGGTCACCTCATGGGAAGAGTTGACTCATTGGAGAAGACTCTGGTGCTGGGAGGGATTGGGGGCAAGCAAAGAAGGGGACGACAGAGGATGAGATGGGTGGATGGCATCACTGACTCAATGGATGTGAGTCTGAATGAACTCTGGGAGTTGGTGATGTACAGGGAGGCCTGGTGTGCTGCGATTCATGGGGTCGCAAAGAGTCTGACATGACTGAGTGACTGAACTGAACTGAATTGAACTGAAGCATCTCTTTATAGTAAAATTCATATTTAACCTAAAAATGAATGCAATGTACTATTATAAAAAGAAGTTTTTACTCTCAACACTTCCCAAATATTCCTTATCCAATAATAATTAATAAGACATTTTCCCATTATTTTTGAAGTCTTATTTGCAATTTATTTTATTTATAGGCATGAATGCTAGATATTTATGTGATTTTAGTTATTTTATGCTGCCTGTGGGTTTCATTTATTACAACCTCAAGACATAAAATTTTTGTGCACTTAAAAATCTATTGAGAGTAGATCTCATGTTATCACAATAAAGATAAAATAAAACTAAATATATGGATAGTCATAGTATTGGACTCCTTTACTTTCCTGTTCTCTTTTTAAAAGCTATCATTTTAGCACTCTTTCACCTAAACTTTAAGACTGTTTTCTAAAACGATTTAGAAAAATATATTAAAGAATCAAACTTCCCAACAAATATGCTTTTGATCAGTGAACAATAATTAACATAGGACACTCAAGAGAAAAAATAAATGTTTCTTGTAAAACAAAACTGACATTCAAACAAAAAGCACAAACTATAATGAAGATAAAATAACTCTGAAAATGCATTTTCAATGAACATTTTCTGATTAAATGTTAAACAAACTATTCTTTCTTGACGACTCAAAGACTTGCAGATTGTCAGCATACAGATAGATACCTAAAGCTGAGCAGAAATTAAGCTTAAAAACAGCCCAATTCCCAGTTGAGAGAATTACATTTTAGCTGATCAGTTAGTTGTAGCACATAAGAAACCCTAAACCACAAAACCCAGGTAATATATGCCTGGATTCCTGACCCAAGAAAACAGTGAGCTAGTAATTGTTGTGTGGTCCACTAAATTTTGAGTAACCTATTGTTTATGAAGCAATAGATAACTACTTCCAGTTTATATCATTTTATAATAATCCAGTCCAGCTTCATTTTCCCCAGCTTTATTTATGTATAATTGGCAAATAAAGCCATAAGATATTTAAAGTGTACAAGGTGATGATTTGATATGTCCATACATTTGAAAGGATCCTCCTACATGGACTTAACTTATCCATCACCTCACATGTTTGCCTTTGGTTTTTGGTGTGTTTTTGTTTGTCTGTTCATTTACTCAGGGGTGTGGTGAGAACATTTATATTATACTCTCTTAGCAAGTTTCGAATACACAGTGGTAACCATTTTATACATTAGATCTTCAGACTTTATTCACCCTGTAGCTGAAAGGCTTATACCCTTTAACCAACTTGTCGCTATTCCCCCACCCCCCTGACCCCAGGAAACCATTTTTCTTCTTGTTCTTTTGAGTTTGCCCTTTTAATTTTGTTTTTGAGATTCCACATATAAGAGACACAATGTAATATGTCTTTTTCTGCCTGAATTATTTCACTTAGCACATTTATTTTTGATAAACAGATTTTTGCCACTAGGTTCAAAGTCTTAGAGTAGTACATAACTTAATTTGTTCTCTCTAGAATAGAACTCATCATTTTCAGCTGTCTTCTCAGGAAGTTGGATGCTTTTGGATGGTGCTGTGTTACATACCTTGTGCATACCAGATCCCAGAGACCCCACAGAGACTGAGACAGAGCTGTATTTGTGTGTCTCCTGAGGAGGTGTGTGTCAGTAGTGGACTGCTGCAGGGGCATGAGCTCTGGGTACAGTAGACCTGGTATGGCAGAAGCCCTCTTGGAGAAGGTCTCCATTAACACCACCATAGAGCCACCAGAACTTACACAGGACTGACTGGGGAAACAGACTCTTGGAGGGCAGAAACAAAGCCTTGTAGGCACCAGGACCCAGGAGAAAGGAGAAGTGACTCCACAAAGAGACTGACATAGACTTGCCCGGGAGTGTCCAGGAGTCTCTGGCAGTGGTGTGGGTTGGCAGTAACCTGCTCTAGGGTTGAGGGCATGCATGGGATCTTTTGAAGGAGGTCACCATTATCGTCATTATCTCCCCACCATAGTTTGGCCTCAGGTCAAATAACAGGTAGGGAACACAGAACCGCCTGTCAAAATAAAATTGGGTTAAAGATTTACTGAGCATGACCGCCACATCATAACAAGACCCAGTTTCCCCCTCAGTCAGTCTCTCCCATTATGAAGTTTCCATAAGCCTTTTATTCTTCTCCATCAGAGGGCAGACATACTGAAAACCATAATCATAGAAAACTAACCAGTCTGTTCACATGGACCACAGCCTTGTATAACTCAATGAAACTATGAGCCATGCTATGTAGGGCCACAAAAGAGGGACAGTTATGGTAGAGATTTCTGACAAAATGAGGTCCACTAGAGAAGGGAATGACAAACCACTTCAGTATTCTGGCTTTGAGAACCATATGAAAAGACAAAAAAATAGGACACAGAAAGATGACCTCCCCAGGTTTCTAGGTGCCCAAAGATGCTTACTCCTGGGAAGAAAAGTTATAACCAGCCTAGATAGAATATTCAAAAGCAGAGACATTACTTTGCCGACTAACGTCCGTCTAGCCAAGGCTATGGTTTTTCCAGTAGTTGTGTATGGATATGAGAGTTGGACTCTGAAGAAGGCTGAGTGCTGAAGAATTGATGCTTTTGAACTGTGGTGTTAGAGAAGACTCTTGAGAGTCCCTTGGACTGCAAGGAGATCCAATCAGTCTATTCTGAAGGAAATCAGCTCTGGGATTTCTTTGGAAGGAATGATGCTAAAGTTGAAACTTTGGCCATCTCATGCGAAGAGTTGACTCATTGGGAAAGACTCTGATTCTGGGAGGGACTGGGGGCAGGAGGAGAAGGGGACGACTGAGGATGAGATGGCAGAATGGTATCTCTGATTTGATGGATGTGAGTCTGAGTGAACTCCGGAAGTTGGTGATGGACAGGGAGGCCTGGCGTTTTGTGATTCATGGGGTCACAAAGAGTCGGACACGACTGAGTGACTTAACTGAACTGTATTGAATATGCTACTGGAGATCAGTGGAGAAGTAACTCCAGAATGAATTAAGAGATGGAGCCAAAGCAAAAACAACATCCAGTTCTGGATGTGACTGGTGATAGAAGTAAAGTCCAATGTTGTAAAGAGCAATATTGCATAGGAACCTGGAATGTTAGGTCCATGAATCAAGGCAAATTGGAAGTGGTCAAACGGGAGATGGCAAGAATGAACATGAATATTTTAGGAATCAGCAAGCTAAAATGGACTAGAATGGGTAAATTTAACCTAAAGGACCATTATATCTATGACTGTGGGCAACAAACCCTTAGAAGAAATGGAGTAATAAACATAGTAAACAAAAGAGTCTGAAATGCAGTACTTGGATACAATCACAAAAATGACAGGATTATCTCTGTTCATTTCCAAAGCAAACTATTAAATATCATGGTAATCCAAGTCTATGCCCCAACCAGGAATGCTGAAGAAGCTGAAGTTGAACGGTTCTATTAAGGCTTACAAGACCTAGAACTAATACCCAAAAAAGATGTCCTTTTCACTATAGGGGACTGGAATGAAAAAGTAGGAAGTCAAGAAATACCTGGAGTAACAGGCAAATTTGGTCTTGGAGTACAGAATGAAGCAAGTCAAATGTTAACAGAGTTTTGCCAAGAAAAGGCACTGGCCATAGCAAATATGCTCTTTCAACAACACAAGAGAAGACCCTACAAATGGACATCACCAAATGGTCAACACTGAAACCAGATTAATTATATTCTTTGCAGCCAAAGATGGAGAAGCTCTATACAGTCAGCAAAAACAAGACCAGGAGCTAACTGTGGCTCAGATCATGAACTCCTTATTGCCAGATTTAGACTTAAACTGAAAAAAGTTGGGAAAACCACTAAACCATTCAGGTATGACCTAAATCATTTTACTATGAATTTACAGTGGAAGTGACAAATAGATTCATGGGATTAGATCTGATCTACAGAGTGCCTGAAGAGCTATGGACAGAAATTCGTGACATTGTACAGAAGGCAATAATCAAGACCATTCCCAAGAAAAATAAATGCGGAAAGGGAAAATGGTTCTCTGAGGAGGCCTTGCAAATAGCTGAGAAAAGAAAAGAACCCAAAAGTAAAGGAGAAAAGGAAAGATACACCATCTGAGTGCAGAATTCTAAAGAATAGCAAGGAGAGATAAGAAAGCCTTCCTCAGCAATCAATAAAAAGAAATAGAGAAAAACAATAGAATGGGAAAGGCTAGAGATCTCTTCAAGAAAATTACAGATACCAAGGGAACATTTCATGCAAAGATAGGCTCAATAAAGGACAGAAATTGTATGGACCTAACAAAAACAGAAGATGTTAAGAAGAGGTCACAAGAATACATGGAAGAATTGAATAAAAAATATCTTCATGACCCAGATAATCATGATGATGTGATCACTCACCTAGAGCCAGACATCCTGGAATGTGAAGTCAAGTGGGCCTTAGGAAGCATCACTACAAACAAAACTAATGGAAGTGATGGAATTCCAGGTGAGCTCTCTCAAATCCTGAAAGATGATGCTGTGAAAGTGCTTCACTCAATATGCCAGCAAATTTCGAAAACTCAGCAGTGGCCACAGGACTGGAAAAGGTCAGTTTTCATTCCAATCCCAAAGAAAGAAAATGCCAAAGATTGCTCAAACTACCACACAATTTCACTCAGCTCACACACTAGCAAAGTAATGCTCAAAATTATTCAAACCAGGCTTCAGCAGTGAAGCCATGAACTGTGAAATTCCAGATGTTCAAGCTGTAATTTGAAAAGGCAGAGGAACTAGAGATCAAATTGTCAATATCTGTTGGATCATCAAAAAAGCAAGTGAGTTCCAGAAAAATATCTACTTCTGCTTTATTGACTATGCTAAAGTCTTTGACTGTGTGGATCACAGCAAACTGTGGAAAATTCTTCAAGAGGTGGGAATATCAGACCACCTGATCTACCTCCTGACAAATCTGTATTCAAGTCAAGAAACAATAGTTAGAACTGGACATGGAACAGACTCGTTCCAAATAGAGAAAGGAGTACGTCAATGCTGTATAGGTCAACCTGCTTATTTAATTTATAAACAGAGTACTACATGAGAAATGCTGGGCTGGATGAAGCATAAGCTGGATTGCCAGGAGAAATATCAATAACCTCAGATATGCAGATGATGTCATCCTTATGGCAAAAAGTGAAGAAGAACTAAAGAGCCTCTTGATGAAAGTGAAAGAGGAGAGTGAAAAATTTGGCTTAAAGCTCAACATTCAGAAAACTAAGATCATGGCATCTGGTCCCATCACTTCATGGCAAATAGATGGGGAATAGTGGCTGACTTTATTTTGGTGGGGGCTCCAAAATCACTGTAGATGGTGACTGCAGCCATGAAATAAAAAGGTGCTTATCATTGGAAGCAAAGTTATGACCAACCTAGACATCATATTAAAAAGCAGAGGCATTACTTTGTCAACAAAGGTCCATCTAGCCAAAACGATGGTTTTTCCAGTAGTCATGTACAGATGTAAGAGTTGGACTATAAAGAAAGCTGAGCTCCAAAGAATTGATGCTTTTGAACTATGCTTGGAGAAGACTCTTTAGAGTCCCTTGGACTGGAAGGAGATGCAACCAGTCCATCCTAAATGAAATCTGTCCTGAATATTCTTCAGAAGACTTGATGCTAAAGTTGAAACTCCAATACTTTGGCCATCTGGTATGAAGAACTGACATATTTTAAAAACCCCTAATTTGGGGAAAGATTGAAGGTGGAAGGAAAAGGGGACAATAGGTGATGAGATGGTTGGATGGCATCACCGACTCACTAGACATGAGTTTGAGTAAGCTCCAGGAATTGGTGATGGACAAGTAGGCCTGGGATGCTGCAGTCCATGGGTTTGCAAAGTGTTGGACACAACTGAGCAACTAAACTGAACTGAACTGATGTTACATACTGAAAGACTGCAGTACTTATGGTTTGAATATTCTCTGAATTTCTCATTGCCCTTCATACTGACATAAATTCCCACCACTTAGAATGTTTATATTTAATGCTAACTTTTGCATGATTCTGATACTGACTCTAATCAACCTACAGTTCATAGGACATGCAGTAACAAATCTATAAATACACACACATACACACACACACATGCATAGTTATGAAAGGTTGTTGTTGAGTCACAATGCCAGGATTCTTGGCCCCCAGAGAAGAATTCAATCTGGGGCCAGAGATGAGGCTTGATTGCTCAGAGCTTTTGTGTAATAAAGTTTTATTAAAGTATAAAGGAGACAGAGAAAGCTTCTGACATAGGCATCAGAAGGGGGCAGAAGTAGTACCCCCCTCCTAGTCTTTAGCTGAATGTTATATAGTCACTGCTGCTGCTGCTGCTAAGTTGCTTCAGTCGTGTCCAACTCTGTGCGACCCTACAGACGGCAGCCCATTGGGCTCCGTCATCCCTGGGATTCTCCAGGCAAGAACACTGGAGTGGGTTGCCATTTCCTTCTCCAATGCATGAAAGTGAAAAGTGAAAGTGAAGTCACTTAGTTGTGTCTGACTCAGCAACCCCATGGACTGCAGCCTACCAGGCTCCTCCATCCATGGGATTTTCCAGGCAAGAGTACTGGAGTGGGATACCATTGCCTTCTCCGTATGTAGTCACTAGCAGTCTGTTAATGAAAGAAAGAAATGTCTTAAAACTCAGAATGGCACCAGGCCCCTCACCCATAAGATGCATTTTGGGATAATCTTGGCATCAAATGGTTTATCTTGGGCCATAAATTGATTAACTTGAATCTTGAAGAAGGGCAGATCACCATACAAATAGTTTCATTTACATAGATTACAGGAACAATATCTGAGTATAACATACTGGTTTGTCAAGTAGGTTCTGAACCAAAAAGAAGAACCGACTTGAACACCAAGTTTGGGGTAAATGCATAGTACATTAGCATAGCTTAAGATAAACATTTTCATAAGAGAAAAGCATTGGTTATCTAGATAATCATGATGATGTGATCACTAATCTAGAGCCAGACATCTTGGAATGTGAAGTCAAGTGGGCCTTAGAAAGCATCACTATGAACAAAGCTAGTGGAGGTGATGGAATTCCAATTGAGCTGTTTCAAATCCTGGAAGATGATGCTGTGAACGTGCTGCACTCAATATGCTAGCAAATTTGGAAAACTCAGCAGTGGCCACAGGACTGGAAAAGGTCAGTTTTCATTCCAATCCCAAAGAAAGGCAATGCAAAAGAATGCTCAAACTGCCACACAATTTCACTCATCTCACATGCTAGTGAAGTAATGCTCAAAATTCTCCAAGCCAGGCTTCAGCAATACGTGAACCGTGAACTCCCTGATGTTCAAGCTGGTTTTAGAAAAGGCAGAGGAACCAGAGATCAAATTGCCAACATCCGCTGGATCATGGAAAAAGCAAGAGAGTTCCAGAAAAACATCTATTTCTGCTTTATTGACTATGCCAAAGCCTTTGACTGTGTGGATCACAATAAACTGTGGAAAATTCTGAAAGAGATGGGAATACCAGACCACCTGACCTGCCTCTTGAGAAATCTGTATGCAGGTCAGGAAGCAACAGTTAGAACTGGACATGGAACAACAGACTGGTTCCAAATAGGAAAAGGAGTACGTCAAGGCTGTATATTGTCACCCTGCTTATTTAACTTATATGCAGAGTACATCATGAGAAACGCTGGACTGGAAGAAACACAAGCTGGAATCAAGATTGCCGGGAGAAATATCAATAACCTCAGATATGCAGATGACACCACCCTTATGGCAGAAAGTGAAGAGGAGCTAAAAAGCCTCTTGATGAAAGTGAAAGAGGAGAGTGAAAAAGTTGGCTTAAAGCTCAACATTCAGAAAACAAAGATCATGGCATCCGGTCCCATCACTTCATGGCAAATAGATGGGGAAAAAGTGAAAACAGTGGCTGACTATTTTTCTGGGCTCCAAAATCACTGCAGATGGTGATTGGAGCCATAAAATCAAAAGATGTTTACTCCTTGGAAGGAATGTTATGACCAACCTAGACAGAATATTGAAAAGCAGAGACATTACTTTGTCAACAAAGGTCTGTCTAGTTAAGGCTATGGTTTTTCCAGTGGTCATGTATGGATATGAGAGTTGGAGAGAGAGAAAACTGAGCGCTGAAGAATTGATGCCTTTGAACTGTGGTGTTGGAGAAGACTCTTGAGAGTCCCTTGAACTGGAAAGAGATCCAACCAGGCTATCCTAAAGGAGATCAGTCCTGGGTATTCATTGGTTGGTCTGATTTTGAAGCTCAAACTCCAGTACTTTGGCTACCTGATGTGAAGAACTGACTCATTGTAAAAGACACTGATGCTAGGAAAGATTGAGGGCAAGAGGAGAAGCGGATGACAGAGGATGGGATGGTTGGATGGCATCACCGACTCAATTAACATGGGTTTGGATGGACTCTGGGAGTTGGTGATGGACAGGGAGGCCTGGTGTACTGTGGTTCATAGGGTCACAGTCAGACATGACTGAGCAACTTAACTGAACTGAATTCATCATCAAATTTACTTTACTTTTTCTGTCTTCACCACTTTATCTTTTTGCTGCTATATCATTCACCATTTTGACTATCACCTTCCAGCTCTTATATTTTGTATTGTCTTTCTCTATTTAGTAGAATATAAGCTCTACAAGTGTAGGCATTTTTATCTTTCTAAATCCCTTGTGCTTAGAACAGTGACTTTAATAGAAATTTTATTTAATTCCAGTTTTTAGTGTAATGTTTTTTAGAAACTTGATGTCTAGCTCATTTTTTTAGTCTGTACTACTTCTTATATCATAGGGCTTTATAAGAAATACAAGAAAAACCCACACACAATAAAGCATATTTCATGTTCCTCAACACATATTTGACAATCGGTTAATATCAGCTATATTGGTACTGTTATTTATGATAGTTTATCATTGTTAATTACTATGTTAGCAATAGTGATCAGCTTCCCCAGGGCCTCAGGGTAAATATTCAACCTGCAGTGCAGGAGATGAAAGAGATATGGGCTCACTACCTGGGTTGGGAAGATCTCCTGGAGGAGGGCATGGCAACCCATTCCAGTATTCTTGCCAAGAAAATCCCATGGACAGAGGTGCCTCTTCCCTGGTGGCTCAGAAGTAAAAAAATCTGTCTGCAATGCAGGAGACCTGGGTGCAATCCCTGGGTTGGGAAGAAACCATGAATTAGGTCATGGCAACCCACTCTAGTACTCTTGCCTAGAGGATCCCATGGACAGAGGAAACTGGCAAGCTGCAGTCCATAGTATCACACAGATTTGGACACGACTGAAGTGACTAAAAAGCAGCAGCAGCAGAAGAGACTGGCTGGCCTTTGTCCATGGGTTCACAAAGAGTCTGACATGACTGAAGAGCTGAATATGAAGTCATAATTAATAATAGTCATATTCCTGAAGGGGAAGTGAAAAGCAGATTTTTTTAAAGGGAGTGTACATTTTCAGAAATATTAGAAAATAATCTTGACACAACAGGACTCTTTAATGGTGGCATTTTCACTTGTAGTAAATATGGTAATCTTGGTAGTAACTATTTTCTTGTATTGTTTTTGAATGCTTTGGTATGCCTTCTTTTTGTTAAATATGCTTTCTAGGTTTGTTATAGCTTTTCTTCCAAGGAGCAAGTGTCTTTTAATTTCTTGGCTGCAGTCACCATCTTCAGTGATTTTGGAGCCCAGAAAAATAAAGTCAGCCACTGTTTCCACTCTTTCCCCATCTGTTTGCCATGAAGTGATGGGACTAGATGCCATGAGTTTTTTTGAATATTGAGCTTTAAGCCAGCTTTTTCACTCTCCTCTTTCATCTTCATCAAGGGACTCTTTAGTTCCTCTTCACTTTCTACCATAAGGGTAGTGTCATCTGAATATCTGAGGTTATTGATAATTCTCCTGGAATTCTTGATTCCAGCTTGTGCTTCTCCAGACTGTCATTTCACATGAAGTACTATACATATAATTTAAAAAAGCACGATGACAATATACAGTTTTGATGTACACTTTTCTCAATTTGGAACCAGTCCGTTTTCCCATGTCTGGTTCTAACTGTTGCTTCGTGACCTACATACAGGTTTTCCAGGAGGCAAGTCAGGTGATCTGGTATTCCCATCTCTTTAAGAATATCCCACAGTTTGTTGTGATCCATACAGTCAAATGCTTTAGTGTAGTCAATGAAGCAGAAGTAGATGTTTTTCTGGAACTCTCTTGCTTTTTCTATGATTCAATGGATGTTGACAATTTGATCTCTGCCTTTTCTAAATCCAGCTTTAACATCTGGGAATTCTCAGTTCATATACTGTTGAAGCCTAACTTGGAGAATTTTGAGCATTATTTTGTTAGCATATGAAATGAGTATAATTGTGAGGTAGTTTGAATATTCTTTGGCTTTTCCCTTCTTTGGAACTAGAATGAAAACTGACATTTTCCAGTCCTGTGGCCCCTGCTGAGTTTTCCAAATTTGCTGACATATTGAGTGCAACACTTTCACAGCATCATCTTTTAGGATTTGGAATTCCATTACCTCCACTAGCTTCATTCACAGTGATGCTTCCTAAGACTTATGCCTAGTATCTCACAAAGTGCTAGCCAAGAGGACTTCATTTCCATATACCAACACCCTTAATCTAGGAAGGCCATACCACTCTAATGGTAGAAAGCAAAGAGGAACTAAAGAGCCTCTTGGTGTGGGTGAAGGAGTATATAAAAGAGCCAGCTTAAAAATAAATATGAATGAAATTTTTATGGGAAAAAAAAAAATCATGGCATCTGGCCCCACTTTCCATGGCAAATAGAAGGGAAAAAGGTGGATGTAGTGACAAATTTCCTTTTTGGGGGGCTCTAAAATCACTGTGATGGCAACTGCAGCCCTGAAATCAGAAGACAATTGCTTCTTGGCAGGAAAGCTGTGATAAATCTAGACAGTGTGTTGAAAAGCCGAAACATGACTCTGCTGACAAATGTCCATACAGTCAAGGCTATGGTCTTCCCAGTGGGCACATAAGGTTGTGAGACCTGAACCATAAAGAAGGCAGAACATGAAAAAATTGATGCCTTTGAACTGTGATGCTGGAGAAGTCTTCTGNGCCGAGACATGACTCTGCTGACAAATGTCCATACAGTCAAGGCTATGGTCTTCCCAGTGGGCACATAAGGTTGTGAGACCTGAACCATAAAGAAGGCAGAACATGAAAAAATTGATGCCTTTGAACTGTGATGCTGGAGAAGTCTTCTGAAAATCCCTTGATCAGCAAGGAGATCAAATCTGTCAATCTTAAGGGAAATCAACCCTGAATACTCATTGGAAGGACAGATGCTGAAGCTGAAGCTCCAGTATATTGGTCATCTGATGCGAACAGATAACTCATTGGAAAAGTCTCTGATGCTGGGAAATATTGAGGACAGAAGAAGAGGGCATGAGAGGATGAGATGGCTGGATGGCATCACTGATACAATGGACATGAACTTGGGTAAACTTCAAGAGATAGTGAGGGACAGGGAGACCTTGTGTGCTGCAGTCGATGGGGCTGCAAAGAGTCAGACATGACTGGGCAGCTGAACAAATAAACATAAAAACAAACCCAGCAATGAAATTCTAAAGACAATGATTCTCACATGCACATTTTTCAGGAATTCATGGAGTATTAGAAAATATTCTAGCCAGAGATTTCAAACTGAAATCGTCAGATGATTTTCAGGAAAAAGACAGTTTCTAACGAAAGACCTTTTAGGTCTAGTATTTCCAGATCCGTTGAATCTCAGTATGTGAGTAGTTTCTTCCTCAATCCAATGGAACAAAATTCAGAACCAGGTTTATCAGGTTTAATTATCAGGTTTAATCTTTGTGCTCTTATTCTTTATTTTCTCAGCTTTCTAAAAGTCCTGAAGATTTAAATTTGGAAATAAGATTTAGAATCTAACTTTTTTTTTTATCCCAACTTAAAAGTGAACCACAACTATGACCATAATCTTTCTCTTAATTTTCATTTGTATTTCAGTGCTCGTAATTTCAAGTCTCAAATGTTGTACCTTTTTCAGTAACATCACATTATTTGATAAATGACCATTAAAGAAGTTCAAGGAAATCTGACACTTTCAGAAATTAAGCCTCATCTATATCCTACCAAAACATGTGAAATAGTGGTACATATCTGAATTGAACTTGTCTCCAAGATTATGTCCTTGATTTAGGCTGAAAAAACTGACTTGACGACTGAGAACAGAAATAAAGATTGTACACATAACTGATGGATGTATGAACTGTTATATACTTGGTTGTATATACTTGGTTAAACAATTTGGAATCATTTTTAAAAGGCAGTGCTTCCCTCTTCCCTATGATTCAACAATTGTATTCCTGCAATCTGCAAATTTTACTTTTGCACATGTACACCATAAGATTAAAAAAAAAAAACAGATAAGTAACATCTCTGTTTATAATAGCACAAACCTTGAAGTAATTCAAAGGCCCATGAAATTAAAATTTAAAAAAAAAAAACAGTATATTTGGAATAATATTTTAACTGAAAATGAGTCAAAATAACTTTACATTACAGACTGTATGAAAATTAGTGACAAAATGCCTAATGAATAAAAGCAAATCATACATACAAAACTTCATAAAATAAATAAGCAGAATCTTTTAAATGTTAATAACAGAGGAGAGCAAAGATTATTGAGAGATCAGCAAAACTATGATTTTAAATAGGCTGACCAAAAAGACTTACTAAGGTAAATTTGCATTAAAACTTCAAGAATGTAAAGGAATCAACTATTTGTCCATCTAAGAGATTAGTACTTCTGGTAGAGAAAAATAACTGAGGTGAAAGTCCCAGGGGATGCCCAACTGCTGTCTAATTTGAATCCTATATCTGAAATATTTTTTTTCTACCCATCACTTTCTTTATGTTTTGCAGTCTTTTTTAGACTGGCTAATTGCCACTTAAATTTTAATAAGTCAACTCCTGTGATGTATTAAAAGCCTAATTTCAATTATTTTAACTGACATAGATGCTCCCACCTTTTGCTTTTCTCTCACATAATAGTGTACTGTTGACAATTAAATTTCATTGTTTATTCTATCTCTTCATACATAAAACAAGCAGGAATAGCTCTACAGTCAGTGTTTCTTCTGAGAAATGAATAACTTTTTCCAGATAAAAATTATCTCAAGACATTGACAAAAGGTGATAAGATGAAACATAATTCCATAGCGTTAACACTTCTCAGGGAAGAATCATTTATGTCTCATATTCAGCATTCCAAATCAAAATTGTTCAGTGATAGCCATTACCTTTGTGGAAATGGAATAAAAGAAAAAACTTGACAGCTAAGTTGAAGGAAGAAATGATATTGTATTTTCAAATAATAACTGGCATAATGGAAATTCACAATAATGCTTTTGGAAAAGTACCTTCTCAATTGATGTAATGTCTGTCAGATATGTAAGTCATGTGAAATATTTAACTTGTCCAAACAAGTAAAGAACTAAAAAAGCAAACAATCTACCTGGAATCCCCTCATTAAAATAATTAAAGATTGCCTAGAAAAGCTATTAAACTTTCCTCCTTATCATGAAATTTGATAAAATGAAAAGAAGGAAGGAAATCATACACATTCTCAGCCACATTTCCTTTTCTAAGTCTATGTCAAATTAGATGATGTTAACTAAGAGAACTCACTTGGTCTAATATTTAGCTAGATGTTATAAGAATATTTCCAAGAACCTACTCTTGGCTTTCTGTTCCTGAACTCCTGTTTAGAATATATTTAGTTTTCTACAGCAAGTTTGATATCACCTGTGTATCTCTGCATAAGGCAATTACAAAACTCCTCTTCTAAGAACTTAAATGACTTAGTTTTAAGGTGATTGTTGCCACCAATCCTAATGACAGTTATTAGATTTAGGTGGCTTAGAAGGTAAAGCATCATTACTTTTTTTTTCCCTGATGGTGGGTTTTGAGGTCTACTGTCAATTTGATTGAATTCTTTCTTCTACTTGATTCCCTAAACAGTTACTTTTGTTGCCTATCACACCCAACATCCTCTTGGTGCCTAATTTTAGCATTTGTTCCATTCTCCCTATTAAAACTTTTTCTCCTAGTTAACTCAAACTTTTGAATTTACATGCCAGCAGCATACACAGTAATTATATATGTTGTATATATCATGGATATGATATGAGAGGTACTTAGTGGACAATAAACACTTCAAACCAAGCCTGTTGTATTCCAAAGTCTGTTCATTTCTGGCTCTTTGTTTTCCAGAATTAGACATGAAATTGCAGATAATCCATTCTGGAAAATATACAAGGATACAATGCTTTCTGGCTTACATTGTCTGCTGTCAGCCTCCCACCAAAGATCACAAGGAAAAATGATACTGAAGGAAAGCTAAATTCATTAAAAGAGTTGAAGTGAAGAACATAATCTTGAAAAAAAATTAAGTAGTGCCTAGGAAGGGAGGGTCAGAAAAGTGTATCTGTAGGCTTTCAAATCTGGACTCAGGCAACTTAAGGTGATTTTTTTTATGAAGGAGGACAATGTATCATATTAGTGGGTATTAATTGGGCAAATTTAATAACATAATGTAGAATTCATAGACACAGTAAGGAGAGGCCAAGGGCCTTGGTAAGTAAAGTGTTTGACAAAACAATTTGTTTGCCCATGTGAGCAAATTTTTGCCTGGATAAATTGATTTGTAAGATTTTCCAAAACCAAATAATGAAATTATTTGTTGGCTTACAGCCTTCTCTGCCTAAGAGACAATTTTGGAATTAAATAGTCAGCTAATGTTGAAAGAAGTAGTTTTTCTTCTTAGTCACAATAATTAAACTTTGTAGATACAAATAGTCTCAGTCTTCAACATATATCNATGAAATTATTTGTTGGCTTACAGCCTTCTCTGCCTAAGAGACAATTTTGGAATTAAATAGTCAGCTAATGTTGAAAGAAGTAGTTTTTCTTCTTAGTCACAATAATTAAACTTTGTAGATACAAATAGTCTCAGTCTTCAACATATATCATGGCAAATGCCCTATACTTGCTGAACATAAAATTAAATTATGCATTTGAACTCATGTTGGAATGTGTGAAGTGTTGTCTTGCTTGTTAAACTGAACAGACATAGAGTAAAATCCACTAACTCCTAGAATAATCTCTTCATGAATTTATAGATAAGTTCTGAAGCCTTAACCTCAGGACTCTACCTAAAGGAAACACACAAAAAAATGTTATCATTTTCAAAGTGATTTAATTGAGAAAGCAGACACCTTGATTTAGATTCCAGAAGTTGTGGTTAATTATGTCCTTGAAAACCAACCTAGGACAAGACAACTCAACTTACCTTAGGCTTTTTTTCCTCTTTCTGATACTGGGTTCCATTAACAATCCCCTCACCACTTTGTGCCCCATCTAAATATTTCAAACTTTCTCTCACCTGAGTCAACATTTATTTAAACAGTTCTGTTAATTTTCCTGATAATTAGAATTTTGCCTAATTCTTCAGGAGTCCCTATGTCACAAACCTCATTCCTGGAGAGTGAATCCTTCTTTTTTTGGTGTTTAGATCTGTTTGTATAATCTGTTTATTATCTCTGATGCCATACATTTTTCTTTGAAACTTGTAATTAGTACGCCAGACATATTTTTCTTGTTGTTTTTAAATTGATTAATTGATATTCTACCTAGTTCAAGGAAGATATAAATCATTACAGAGAGAAAAAAGCTACATCACTATAAAATAAGGCAAATAAATAGAAGAATAGACTAGAGTAGAAGAAAAACTTTGCTATAAAATAAAAAGAAATTGAAACAAAGACTTCGTGTAACAAAGTATAATTCCTAGAGATAGATTCCAAATAGACTTTGGACTTGCTAGGACAGAAAGGTGATCATAAACCTTTATAAAAATTACTCAAGGGACTTCCCTGGTTGTATAGTGGTTAAGCCTCTGCACTTTTAGTGCAGAGGACATTGGTTTGATCTCTGTTTGGGAAATTAAGATCCCCAGATAGTGTGACCAAAAGAAAAAAGTTATTCTGTTCCAAGCAAGTCAGTTGTTTGGGAAAGCATGGCCTTAGAGGAAATCTATATGATATGATATAGTAAATATTCTACTCTGTATTCGTTATTATGATATTTAATGACTTGTCACTTTTCCTAACAATGCCTTTGAATGCCAACTGACAATATACTATCTAAGGGAAATCATTTAAAAACAAATCAGAAGATAGCTAGTCTAAATTCACAAATTTTAAATTGTTTTTCTATCAGAATATATATTTGNTGCACATACTTGTATGGTTTGAGTAGATTGAATGAGAAAATGAATCAGTGCCTTCAGCAGCAGAGTACTGAGCATGGAGAAAATAATTTGCAAATATTAGCTAGCTAACATGAGTCTCATTAATCATATTACAACATGTTGATCTTTCACTAAACAAATTTCTAATTAGATTAATTATTGTTTCATGTATATAGTTTTGTTAAATATTTTGGGGCATCGTGTCTATATGCTTTTTTAATACTGCTATTTCTTAATTATCCATTAGTCTTTTTCTTTTCCTTTATTTGCACTAAAATTTTCAGTCAGTTTTTAGTGTTTTCCTTTTTTGGCCACTAGTCTCAGTGAAAATTTATATCTAACTCAGGCAAAGACATCTAAAAGTGTAATGTAATTTGACTTTTATATCCTAAAATTTTCTTTGATTTTGAAATACAATCTTGTTCACTGTTGAAAATCAATATTTTAAAAGCAGTTGACTTCATAATCTGAGCCCTTCTTCCATGTGGAATTTAGAATGTTACAGTTCTTAAAGTGAGAAGTTACATACTGTCTAATTTGTGTTACTTGAAGTTGTTGACAAGTACAAGACAGTAAATTGTTAGGCTACCAAAGTAATTAGCCACTGTATTAGGTTTTGCTAGGCTATGGTGCGTAGAAGATTAAAAAGCATTTGTGAACAGAATTGAGTCTGCAGCTGCTTTGTAGCAACCCATACAAAATTCACTATCTTGAAAGATTAGGATGGGGTACATGTCTCTGGGGTGAATGCTTTTGAAAAATAATTCACATTCACAGTCCTCCCATATTCAAGAAGCCTGATTTCTCACAACGATCTTTTGAGTGGCAGTACTTGAACTTCCCATTCCAATACTAATGATTAATGTATAAGAGTTGCACAGTTTAATATCCTTTTTTTTTTTTCTCCTGAAAGCTTCTTGGATCCTGATTTCAGTAACTGATTTAACATATAAATTGGCCCAAACTTGGCAAAAATCAAGAATATTTAACAGGGCACAGATGGTGCAGCAGAAAGCAATATCCAGAGATTTGGTGACTCAAGTGCTCTCTAACCCTCCACCAGCTGCTTTAGCTCAAGTGTGAATAAAGACCATTTAAGAATCAATGAAATTGTGTTATGTTGTTCCCAAGCAGTGCCCACCCATCCAAACTGACACCGAAAACAGAAACAACCATATGGTTTTAAGTGTATTAGAGAAAAGTAGGCTGCAGTTTGATACTTAAGATTAAGTATGTTAAAATATTACTGCTGATTTCTTGTGCACTGCAAATGTCTAAGAAGCATCTTATATGAAAAAGTATACTCAGCTCTGAATCTCTTAGTTTTCTGATTTAAATGTAAAAGAAGGTAAAAAAGACAACTGCTGCCCAACTCCAGAAGACATGCTACAGATTACTTTAGGAATTGAAACAAAACAACAATCAATCAATTTTTTTATATTTGGGCCCTGATACAGCATGAACGGAAGTGAGCATTTTTTTTTTTAATATCTAGAGATGCTTTCTATGGTTCCTTTAGTTTGCAGAAAATGATGACTGATTTTACACACTGATTATCCTTAACATGTGAAATTTGATCCATTTCAGGTAGCCGAAGACCTTCTGGGATGGCTTTCATCTTCAACAGGTAATATAAAATAAATGGATCATATTTCTATAAATATTCGCTAGAACTCAAGTGGCTGTGGCTAATATAGAATGTATTTCTAGCTTAGAATATAAAAATACTTAAACAAGATTTTATATTTTTATGACATTTTATTANTTTCATCTTCAACAGGTAATATAAAATAAATGGATCATATTTCTATAAATATTCGCTAGAACTCAAGTGGCTGTGGCTAATATAGAATGTATTTCTAGCTTAGAATATAAAAATACTTAAACAAGAGTTTATATTTTTATGACATTTTATTAATAACAGAGTAAACATTTGAAAAGAACTTGTTAAAATAGTAGGAAATAAAAGAAGTATTATTAAATAAGACCAAAAATATAAATTGATGTGAACCTCTTTAATAACATGTAAAGAGAATTATTTAAATATGTTTATTAAACATTAGTATATTTCACTGAAAATTTAAATCTTAAAAATTAAATGGTTTAAATGACCTGTCATTATAATTGTATATATACATGGTGATTTATCATAATTGTATATTTTAAATGATTTATTGTTGGATATATTTAAGAAAAAAATTCATTGAAATTTTCCCTGTTCCAAGTTGGATTATCCTATATGTCACCTGTGAGAGTAAAATATGAAAACTCTTTAAATGACTATTTGATGTCATATATATTTTATATATTTTTAGTTGAATGCTCTGGTCATGCTTAGCCACTTAGTCATGTCCAACTATTTGTGACCCCATGGACTGTGGCCCACCAGGCTTCTCTGTCCATGGAATTCTCCAGGCAAGAATACTGTAATGGATTTCCGTTTCCTTCCGTTTCCTTCTCCAGATGAAGGTCCCTACCCAGGGATCGAACCCAGGTCTCCTGCATTACAGGCAGATTCTTTACCTTCTGAGCCACCAGGGATTCCCAGTTGAATGCTCTATCAGAATATAACTGTGAAGCCTTAGTATGAACTGTATCTTCAAGCAGAATAGTAAAGATACATTAAGATAAAGCTGCAGAAATTTGGAAGCAAGTTAAAGGCGCCAATGACAGTTTTTCAGTGTGTTTATTTGGGATTTTTACTTTAATTATTTTTAAAGTACCTGAAAAAGATTTCTTGCCTGGAGAATCCCAGGGACAGAGGAGCCTGGAGGGCTGCCATCTATGGGGTCACACAGAGTTGGATACGACTGAAGCAACTTAGCAGCAGCAGCAAAAAAGATTATGTAATGAAATATTTTGGGCTAGACTAAGTGAGAAAATAGAAGAGACAAAAAGTAGAATTCAATCTCAAAATTTTATTGGAAATTAGACAAGTAAATCAAGAATTATTGAGGAGAGAAAAGAGCCAGATAATAGATAGCTTAAGTGCTAAAGACAAAACAGGCTGTCATCTAGGATGCTGATTCATTTGTGTGTTTAAAAAAAAAAGAAAGCTTAGTCAGCTGCTACAAGGATAGATACTCTTGCAAGTTTCATTCACTTTTTAAATATAATCCTATTATCAGACCACTTTGACTGAGGTGGGGGTTCTTGAGGAAGACATTATCCCAATGCCCTTTATTCCTTCCTCAAAGATACCATTGGGAAAAGAGAAATATCAGGCATTTTGCATCCCACTGGCACTGATTCTCAATTGCTATTATAGCCTTCTTATTGGAGGGAGCCTTTTGGTATGAGGTAATGCATGGAATTCTGGCATAAACATCTCCCATTTGATACAGTAGGTACACAGATCCTATTTGTGTTTATTTATCTTGCACTTTAGTGCATAATTAGAATGGACACATACTGGTAGAAGAGTCCTCATGGTGGCTTCCTAACTTGATAGGAATCATATTCTTTTCTTCCAACTTAATAAATCATAAGTGAGACTTTGTCTTGAGAAAAAATTGTTGAAATCTTCAGTGCAATTCTCTTTAAATGATGAAGAGGTTTGTGGTCCCTATTATATAGTCTTCATTTCACCTCTGTCATCCCTGCTTAAAAAATGACAAAAATGTAACTCAGTAAACTTATTCAAGTGGTATTTTCAGCAGTTTTGTGCTATATGGTAACTTTAGATAAATTTTTAAAGATTTCCACAAATTCTCCATTTGTACCATTCTTCCGAATGATCAGAGTTACTTGATTTCAGTTTAATTCAGTTATACCCCTTCCACCTTGGAAAAGGAAGTGATTTGTTCTCACAAGAATTGACAACACATCCAACTATAAATGTTTGCCAGTAGCAGTGGCAAGTCTTATAGAAAATTATATTTACTGCCATAGACAGTAACATGATATGGTTCTTTTTATGTCTTTGGTGGTACTTGTAATTTTATTTCTGAATTTATTTATTGATCTCTTCTCTCCTGCTTCTCTCTAAAATACTTTATTATTTTGCTTGTCATCTTTGTGCAAGGCTCATGCTAATCTTCTTTGTTTCATTCTGATTTTACTATATGTTCTGATGAAGTTAGTACTTCTCTTTTTCTTGGTTAGTCTAGCTAAAAAGGCTTGTTATTTTTATTTTCTCAAAAGATTAGCTCTTAGTTTCATTGTTCCTTTCAATTGTCTTTCTAGCTCTGTTTAAATTTTTATGCTCTAATCCTTTTATTTCTTTCCTTTCACTAACTTTAGAGTAGCTTGTTATTTTGTTCTCAGTTAGTTTTCTTTCCTGGAGGTGTAAATTAGACTGTATATTTGATTTTCTCTTAATAAAGGCATTTATCACTATAAACTTCCTTTTTAAGACTACTTTTAATACATCCCTTAAGCTTTAGTATGCTTGTTTTCATTTTACCTTGTCTTGAGATATTTCCTAATTTCTCTTTTGAATTCTTCAACCCATTTGTTGTTCAAGAATGACTTGTTTAATTTCTATATATTCATGAATTTACCAGTTTTATGTATGTCAGTTAGGTCCATTGGTCTATTATGCTTTTCAAGTCTGCTGTTTATTATTTATTTTTTGGTCTGGATATTATATTCATAATTGAAAGATAATAAAAGTAATAAAATATAATAATAAAGGTAATAAATAACAATAAAACTCCTACTATTACTGTATTGGTGTCTCTTTTTCCTTTCAATTTTGCCAGATTGCTTTGTATATTTAGATGCCATGATGTTGGGAGAATTATACATACACATTTATAACTGTGCCTTTCCAGTGAATTGATTTTTTTGTTGCTGTTGTTGTTATAGCCACTAAGTCATGTCTGGTTGGTTCTTTGTTACCCCTATGGACCATAGCCTGCAAAGCTCCTCTGTTCATGGGATTTCCCACTTAAGAATACTGGAGTGGGTTAGGATCTTCCCGACCCAGGGATCAAACCTGTGTTTCCTGCATCTCCTGCATTGGTAGGCAAGTTCTTTACCACTGAGCCACCAAGGTCATTATATAAGGTCCTTCTCTATCTCTGTGACAGTGTTTGACTTAACGTTAAGTTTAGTTTGATGTAAGTAATAACAGTCCGGTTTTCTTTTGGTTCCAGTTTGCATGGATTAATTTTTCTCTCTCTTCAATTTCAGTTCATATGTATTCTTATAACTAAAGATTCCCTTCTGTAAACAGCATATAATTGTATCTTGAGATTTTTGTTTTGTTTTGCTTAAAAAAATTCTTTCAGATAGTCTGTGTCTTTGTATAGGGGAGTTTGATTCATTATTATTTAAAGTAATTATTGATAGAGAATGCTTTGCTATTTCCATTTTGTTGTTTTCTGTCTGCCTTATAGTATTTGTCCCTTTTTCTCTCTGGCTGTTTTTCTTTGTGTTTCATTGATTTTTCTGCATTGGTATACTTTGATTCTTTCCATTTTTCTTTCGTGCATATTCTATTGGCATTTTCTTTCTCATTATAATGGAACCTACGTAAAACAGTCTATGGTTATAACAATGTTTTAAGCTGATAACCTAATGAGATATGGTATATAACCTTTGCTACACTTGCTTTTTGTCATTGTCTTTGTTGGTCATTTTATTATAATGTGTCTTGGTATAAATTCCTCTTATTGGTAATCTTTTATTGAGCCTCTTATTGGGCTCCTAGATTTAGAAATTCATTTTCCCTTTCCAAGATTTGGGAAATTTTGGACCACTATTTCCTTGAATAACTTCTTACTACATCTTTGTCTTTTGACCCTCTTATGGTATTCCATAAGTCTCTTTAGCATTTTTCATTACTTTTTTATTCTGTTTTTGTTGTTGTTGTTATCTCCTCTTATGGATAATTTCCAGTGTCTTCTCTCTGAGTTTACTGATCCTTTTTTCTGCTTGATATAGTCTTCTGAGAAGCCCGTCTAGTGAATTTTCTAGTTAACTTATTGTATGCTTCAACTCTATGACATCTGCTAGGTACTTTTTAATATTTTCTTTTTTGCTAATATTCTCAGTTTGTTCATGTGTTGTTCTTCAAACCTCACTGAATATGTTTATGATGATTATTTTAAGTTTTATTTCAAGTAGTTTATATATCTACATTTCATGAGGGTCAGTTTCTAGAAATTCATTGTTTTCCTTTGCTTGGTACATATTTTTATCATTTTTTCATTGTCTTTGATTCTTTATATTAGACAATACAGTTGTTTTTCTCATTCTTTTTGTACTGGTCTTGCATGAGATAAGACCCAAACTAGCTGGCCCAGTCAGAGATTCTGAGCAGCCTTTCAAAACTTCGTGCCAGTTCAAACTGTTATATTGTTCTCAGTGGCCCCCCAGGCATCTAGTGCTGGGTTTCATCAGTCCCCTAAGACACGACAGAATCCAATAACTAAGAAAACTACCAGAAAATCAGCGTATTGGACACACAATGTTCTTTGCTCTCTTGGAGAATCTGGGGACTGGGTTTCTTTTTGCCTGAGCTGGGGTGTGTGATGTGGTATCTGTTAGTCTGACAGTTTAAGCAACAGTTTTTGTCCTCAATGGTCCCTAAGATCTAGAGCATCCCTGGTCTCATCAGAGATCAAAAATAGGTGAGACAGAAGTAAGTGCCTCAGGGAGCCCACAGCATCATCATAATGTTGAACCTATGATCTAGTGCTTTCCTTCCATCCCGAGGAAGAAAGTGGGAACTGGGAGTATCTTTTCAATAGCATGGTGCTGTGCCCTGTTAGGACTAATGATGAAATATCACTTCCAGCTTTAATGTGGCTCAGTCTGTGCTCACCCCACATTCATAAATGTTTCAGTCAGTTCCTGGATTTCTCCCAGGGGAAAGTGTTCTGTGGATCATCACTAAATATGTGTGTCCATGAGGGGAAAACATTGTCAGGACTTCTTATTTACCATCTTGCTGATGTCCCAAAATATATTTTATGTCATAAATATTTTAAAAATCCAAGTAGCATATAGACACACAAATATCAATATTATTAAAATAATTCAAGAAGGGTTTAAAGACTGTTTTATTTATAAAGTCCAAGTGAGTGAAAATGTGAGGAATAGTGTTAAGTCACAGAGTTAATAAGAAGGAGCTGTAGCTCCCTGTAGAGCAGAAGCAATGAAGGGAAGACATGGTTATCAGAATCTGGAAAAAGAGCAGAGTGGAGAAGATAGAGAGTATAATAGGCTAAATAATGTCCTTCTGCCAAAAGATCTGCCTTCTAAACACTGGAACCTCTGGATGTTGCCCTGTATGAGGAAAACAAACAAACAAACAAACTTTACATATGCAATTAACTTAAACATCTTGAAATAGGAAGAATACTAAGGATGACAAAGTGAGACCTAAACATTATTACATATATTATTATAAGAGGGAGGAAAAGGGAGATTTGACACAGAGGAAGGTAAAGTGATATGATTACAAAAGCAGAATTATACAATGACAAGCCAAAGAATTATGGCAGTCATCAACAACTAGAAGAGTTTAAAAATGGATTCTTGCATAGAGCTTCTGGAGGACACGTGGCTTTGGCAACCCTGTGATTTTGGCCAAGAGATATTGATTTTAGACTTACGATTTTTAAAACTATGAGGGAATACATTTCTGTATTTTTAAAACCCCAAATTTATGGTAATTTATGTCATCTGCAGGAAACTAACAGTGTAAAGGAAAGAGAAAATAGAGGATAAAACGTATAAAGCTGGAAACAGAGTGGAAACATAATTGACTTTGGAACCAGAAAGATTTGATATGAATTTCATATTCGAAACATATCATTTCTGTAACTTAGTTGTTAGCAAGATAGTGGTAGTTTTCAGTTAAGCAGTATTTCTTACAGCCTATGGGATTTGCCATGTATATTGTTTAAAGATATTTCTGGCACTTTTGTTATTGTTAAATAGTAGCATGCAAGACATTTAATATCTATCATGCAAGACAATTAATAGAAGGCAAAGTAGAAGAGATTGGCATAACAATTATGGAAAGGAGAATTGAAATTATGCCATATGAAGAACTGAAAGAACTGGCACCATATGTTACTAGAAGCAGTGAGTAGAAGCAACAAAACCATAGTAGAAATAATATATCCCAAGTGATCATGACAGATAAGGGGGAATATTCTACAAAAGTGTGCCAGGCATTCAGGAATATGTGTCCAGAATAACAAAACTAACAGAAACAAGTCCACTTGAATGTTGAAACATAAGGGTTTAAAAGATTTTAAAAATTCCTTAATGTAGGTAAGAATTAGCTCCTGATCTTATTGTAAGACTGTGGTTTAAAAGTGTGCGAATGTACAGGGCAAGCAACGAGGTAAAATGCTGTGCAGCTCTGGTGGCTTTATCAGTCTGGAAAGTAAGGGTTATGAGAAAGCAGTACTCCATATATATACCTATTTCATATTCTCCTTGACACCGTAGTGAAGTGAAAGTTGCTCAGTTTTGTCCAACCCTTTATGACCCCATGGACTGTAGAATCCATGGAATTCCACAGGCCAGAATACTGGAGTGGTTATCCTTTCCCTTCTCCAGGGGATTGTCCCAACCCAGGGATCAACCGGACGCAGGTCTCCTACATTGCAGGGGGATTTTTTACCAGCTGAGCCACAAAGGAAGCCCCCTTGACACCATAAGTATTCTTTATTTGAGAGAATAGATTCAACAGACAGAATGCCTGAAGAATATGGATGGAGGTTCTTAACATTTTACATGAGGCAGTTATCAAAACCATCCAGAAGAAAAGGAAATGCAATAAAGCAAAATGGTTGTCTACAGAGGCCTTACAAATAGCTGAGAAAAGAAGGGAAGTAAAAGGCAAAGGAGAAAAGGAAAGATCCTCATTTGAATGCAGAGTTCCAAAGAATAGCAAGGACTAATAAGAGAGTCTTCCTAAGTGAACAATGCAAAGAAATAGAAGAAAACAATAGAATGGCCAAAACTAGAGGTCTTCTCAAGAAAATTAGAGACACCAAGGGAAACTTTCATGCAAAAATGGGCATAATAAAAAAAAACAAAAATGTCACAGACCTAACAGAAGCAGATGACATTAAGAAAGAGGTGGTAAGAATACACAGAACTATACAAAAAAGATCTTCATAACCCAGATAACATCGATGGTGTGATCACTCACCTAGGGGAAGACATGCTGGAGCGTGAAGTCAAGTGGCCTTAAGAAGCATCACTATAAACAAAGCTAGTGATAGTTTACAGTGAACTGTGTAGGATTCTTATCTCCAAAGAGGAAGATTTAGCTTCAGGACCAGGGACCAACCTCGATCACTCAAGAGCTTTTGTGTACAAGAGTTTTATTAAAGTATGAAAAGGGAAAGAAAAACTTCTGACATAGACATCATAAGGGAGACAGAGAATGCCCCCCTCGTTAGTGTTAGCAAGGGAGTTATATACATTTTTAATTAGTCATTGCAATAAATCAAAAGAATGCCTCAAATTTGTGAAAATTTTACCAGACCCACTCCCACAATTTACATTTTAAGCTAATAGAATTCAGTCCAGTTCAGTTCAGCTTCTCAGTTGTGTTTGATTCTTTGCAATCCCATGGATTGCAGCATGCCAGGCCTCCCTGTCCATCACCAGCTCCTGGCATATACTCAAACTCATGTCCATTGAGTCAGCGATGCCATCCAACCATCTCATCCACTGCCATCCCCTTTTCTTCCTGCCTTCAATCTTTCCCAGCATTGGGGTCTTTTCAAATGAGTCAGTTATTTGCATCAGGTGGCCAAAGTATTGAGGTTTTAGCTTCAGCATCAGTCTTTCCAGTGAATATTCAGGACTGATTTCCTTTAAGATTGACTGGTTGGTCTCCTTGCAGTCCAAGGGACTCTCTAGAGTCTTCTCCAACACCACAGTTCAAAAGTATCAATTCTTTGGCTCTCAACTTTCTTTATGGTCCAACATTCGCATCCATACATGACCACTAGAAAAACCATAGCTTTGACTAGATGGACGTTTGTTGGCAAAGTAATGTCTCTGCCTTTTAATATGCTGTCTAGGTTGGTCATAGCTTTTCTTCCAAGGAGCTTTTATTTTCATGGCTGCAGTCACCATCTGCAGAGATTTTGGAGTCCCCCAAAACAAAGCCTGTCGCTGTTTCCATGGTTTCCCCATCTATTTGACATGAAGTTGTTGATTAAAAAGTGATTTACAACTTACGAGTTGTCAGTTAAGAGCAGTTGGGGCAAAATGAAGACTATAGCTTAGGAGGCAGCATCTCAGATAGCTCTGAGAGACTGCTCCAAGGCAGCAGTGGGGGAAGTCAATATATAAGGTTTTGGTGAAGGGGAAGGGGAAGCTTAATACCATGAAGCACTCAATTTACAAAAGGTCTTTTGTTAGTCATGAGGGTCTGATGGCACCATGAAGGGATTTAGTACTTCTCTAGATATGAGGAAATGCACAGATTGAGATCATAAAATCTGTTCCTAAAAACATCCAACTATCTAAAGACTTGTCCCACAAGATTCCCTGGAGCACAGAGTGCCTCACTTCACCCTGAACTCCTTCAGAGACTGTTGAAGATCAACAGCTATAGAAGCACGGGGGTTCAGTCTCCATAGAGGCAGATAGCAAATATATTTGTTTTTCAGTCATTGGCAATGCTCTTAAGTATAGTTCAGTTCAGTTACTCAGTCATGTCCAACTCTTTGCGACCTCATGAACTGCAGCATGCCAGGCATCCCTGTCCATTACCAATTCCAGGAGTTCACTCAAACTCACATCCATCCAGTGGGTGATGCCATCCAGCCATCTCATCCTCGGTCATCCCTTTCTCCTTCTGCCCCCAATCCCTTCCAGCATCAGAGTCTTTTACAATGAGTCAACTCTTTGCATGAGGTGGTCAAAGTACTGGAGTTTCAGCTATAGCATCAGTTCGTCCAAAGAACACCCACGACTGATCTCCTTTAGAATGTACTGGTTGGATCACCTTGCAGTCCAAGGGACTCTCAAGAGGCTTCTCCAACACCACAGTTCAAAAGCATCAGTTCTTCAGTGCTCAGCTTTCTTCATAGTCCAACTCTCACATTCATACATGACCACTGGAAAAACCAAAGCCAATACTCAGTTCAGTTCAGTTGCTCAGTTGTGTCTGACTCGTTGTGACCCCATGAATCACAGAACATCAGGCCTCCCTTTCCATCACCAATTCCCGGAGTTCACTCAAAACTCACGTCCATCGAGCCGGTGATGCCATCTAGCCATCTCTTCCTCTGTCGTCCCCTTCTCTTCCTGCCCCCAATTCCTCCCAGGATCAGCGTCTTTTCCAATGAGTCAACTCTTCGCATGAGGTGGCCAAAGTATTGGAGTTTCAGCTTTAGCATCATTCCTTCCAATGAACATCCAGGACTGATCTCTTTTAGGATGGACTGGTTGGATCTCCTTGCAGTCCAAGGGACTCTCAAGAGTCTTCTCCAACAACACAGTTCAAAAGCATCAATTCTTCGGCGCTTAGCCTTCTTCACAGTCCAACTCTCACATCCATACATGACCACAGGAAAAACCATAGCTTTGACTAGACAGAACTTAATCGGCAGAGTAATGTCTCTGCTTTGAAATACGCTGTCTAGTTTGGACATAACTTTTCTTCCAAGGAGTAAGCGTCTTTTAATTTCATGGCTGCAGGTCACCATCTGCAGTGATTTTGGAGCCCCAAAAATAAAGTCTGATACTGTTTCCACTGTTTCCCCATCTACTTCCCATGAAGTGTTGTGACCGCATGCCATGATCTTTGTTTTCTGAATGTTGAGCTTTAAGCCAACTTTTTTACTCTCCTCTTTCACTTTCATCAAGAGGCTTTTTAGCTCCTCTTCACTTTCTGCCATAAGGGTGGTGTCATCTGCATTTCTGAGGTTATTGATAGTTCTCCTGGCAATCTTGATTCCAGCTTGTGTTTCTTCCGGCCCAGCGTTTCTCATGATGTACTCTGCATGTAAGTTGAATAAGTAGGGTGACAATATACAGCCTTGACGTATTCCTTTTCCTATTTGGAACCAGTCTGTTGTTCCATGTCCAGTTCTAACTCTTGCTTCCTGACCTGCATATAGGTTTCCTAAGAGGCAGGTCAGGTGGTCTGGTATTCCCATCTTTTTCAGAATTTTCCACAGTTTTTTGTGATCCACACAGTCAAAGGCTTTGGCATAGTCAATAAAGCAGAAATAAATCTTTTTCTGGAACTCTGTTGTTTTTTCGCTGAAAGGTATAGGAGGAGTTTTTTCCTCAGGGCAAGAATTCCTAAGAGAATTTTTTCTTCAAGCTTCCTCTGCAGTCTAAAGAATATTGTGACCACATTGTCAAAAATTGTAATTTTTGTGTGTGACCATAGTTTTATAGCCAAAATTTAGATACCAGATAGTACTCAATTTGGCCCTGATAACAAGGGTAGATTGGCCCCAGCAGGCATTGCCCTTCTGGGGAAGTAGAGGTTTGATCAGCCCCAGGCTGTTGATTACAGGAGGAAGAACTGTACACAAGGGAAATTTAGCTCATTTTCCTATCATAAATCAATAAAGATCTAATATTTTTAGGCCATTTTTCTTGTCATTGGATCATAGACCAGTCATTTAAAAAATTTTCCCAAGGGGTTTCCAGGTCAGGTGTGGAACCTTAGAGTAAGCAATTCACATATTCTCTTGAACAGTTTATACCAGATGTCTGTGCACTCAAACCAAACCGAACCAGAACTTCACCAGCCAGGAGTCACACTTCAAATGAAACAAAGGCAAAGAAATGCCCAGAAATCAAAAGCCAAGTGACAAGAGTGCCCCCAAAACATGGTAAAATGATGCCCTAAGGTCAAAAGTCAAATGGCATAAATGCCAAACGTGACTTCCCAATTCCACTAGATCTTTGACCTGGCAAAGTCAGTGCTAGCCGCCTTTTTCGTTCTGATAGTTTCAAATAATTTCTTGTTGATTTTCGGTGAACAAGTTACTCTATTAATCCCTCTTTAGAAGCTTCTATATATCATTCAAAGCTCGGCCAGGCTTTTCTAATTGTGCACACAAAAAATATCAATTTTAGAATATCAAAAGAACCACAATTTGGCCATTTTATGTTGAGATCTCTTTTAGTATAATTTCTTCAATTAACTAGGTCCTTGCAAGTATGAGCTCCATATGTATTGTACATGAATCTGGCTAGATTAGAATTATTTAGAATTAGTCATAGGCTGGTTTTCTGACAATGCTTTGTTTCTGCTGAGAGATTCTGTTTCCCATTTTAAGCTGAATTTGTCACGGATAAAAATCACTACTGAACTGGTGTAGCGGGCCCATGTGCTGCTTGTGAGCTTAACTCCTCCAGGACTTGCCCCAAGTCATTTCAGCTCCTGTTACATGTCTCGGATTCTGCCTCCATCAATCTAAGATCACCATGGCTGCTCAGGTCGCTGAATGGCCAGTTCTTATTTGCCACCCCCAGATGAACAAGTATTTTAATTAATGAGTGGGTTTCCCTTTGGGACCACTGCCCGGTATGAAGACAAGACCTCCATCTCTCCTGTAAATTTTTGCCACCTGGGAAAACTGAAACCAGCTGGGAATAGTCTTGTCCCTTTACTTCAGAGCAAAGTTCTCATGTATTTGCCTCAGTTTTATCCTGACAAATTCTCTAAAGGCAGTCAAATTGAGGAAAAGTGTCAGATCAGCCTCTTAACCACTCAGCCAAGACCATTCAGTCCCCTGCAATGGAGCGAGCTAGATATCTTTCAGCCAAGCCGCAGGTGTTCCTCGATTTTTTTCCCACTAAACCCCCCTACCCAGTACCTTTCCACTGGTTGGACAATTTTTCTGGCATCTTTCAGCCAGCCCACCACCCAGTATCTTTTGACTGGGTAGTGTTGGGTAGGTAGAACAGGGAAAAGGAATCCAAAATGGTGGTGGCTAAAAGACAAGGAAGGGAAAAGTCAGTGAAAATAGAACAAAAGAAGGTTCGAGGACCAGAGGGAAGACTTCGGGTAGTCCTGGCTAAGCCCAATTTGCATAAGGCAGGCCCAGGTGGAGGAAAGACATAAAAGGAGAAGCCAATGCCTTGCTCTCTCTCTCTCTCTCTCTCTCTCTCTCTCTCTCTCTCTCTTTCTCTCTTTCTCTCTTTCTCTCTTTCTCTCTTTCTCTCTTTCTCTCTTTCTCTCTTTCTCTCTTTCTCTCTCTTTCTCTCTCTCTCTCTCTCTTTTTCTCTTCCTCTCCCGTGTGTGTGCACTCTTTCTCTCTTTCTCCCTCTTTCTCTCTCCCCCTCTCCTCTTTTCCCACATGCTCCTCCACTCTCTTCCCTTCAAATCTTTGGGTTGGCATGCCTTCATGCTTTGACGATGGATTCTCCTGCTATCTTCTAAATAAAATAGAGCTGTAACACTGATTTGCCTAAGAGCTATAACATGGTTTGTCCAAGACCTGAGAGCTGTGACACGCCGAGGGCTTTAATGTCCATTGCTCCAAATCTTTGTTGTGACGAGACAAAGAACTGCGGAACATACACTCACGTGACAGTAGAAATTCCTTGACATCTTTCAACTGAGACCCACTCAGTGTCTAGACCATGAGTAGGTATGCCCCAGATGTTTCACCCGTGNCCATTGCTCCAAATCTTTGTTGTGACGAGACAAAGAACTGCGGAACATACACTCACGTGACAGTAGAAATTCCTTGACATCTTTCAACTGAGACCCACTCAGTGTCTAGACCATGAGTAGGTATGCCCCAGATGTTTCACCCGTGGCCCCCCCAACCCCACTCAGTATCTTTCCTACTAGGAGGGGGCAGGTAACCTGCTCCACCACCAAGTAAAACTCAAAATCTCAACCAATACGGGAGATTCAAGAACCAGGAGAGACTTACCCAAATTCGTCTGTACTCCCCAAGCAGGCAGATGGGCACAAAGGGCCACTGCTGGTACCAAAGCTCAAGTTCCTTGTGGAGTCCAGTCAAAAGGAGGAAGTCCACTCTGGGTCACCATAATTGTCGACTAAAAAAGATGTACAATTTGCAAGTTGTTATTTGTTTTATATGGGGCAAAATGAGGACTGCAGCTGAGGAGGCAGCATCAGAGAGCATCAGACAGTCTCTGAGAGACTGCTCCAAAGTGGCATGGGAGAAAGTCAATATTTAAGGTTTTGGTGAAGGGGGAGTTCAATACCATGAAGTACTCAGTTTACAAAAGGTTTTTTGTTAGTTGTGAGGATCTGATGTCACTATGAAGGGATTTAGTACTTCTCTAAATATATGAGGAGATGCAAGGATTGAAATTAAAAAATCTGTTTCTAAAAACATCCGGCTATCTAAACATGTGTCCCACCAGATTCCCTGTAGTACAGTGCCTTACTCCACCCTGAACTCTCTCAGGACTTATAGAAGGTCAACAGCCATAGCAGCATGGGGTTCGGTCTCCATAGAGGCAGATGGCAAATGCATTTATTGTTCAGTTATTGGCAATGCTCTTGATAAGTGCCAATTTGTAGTTGACAAAGTGATGGGACCAGTTGCCAAGATCTTAGTTTTCTGAATGTTGAGCTTTAAGCCAACATTTTTGATCTCCACTTTCACTTTCATCTAGAGGCTCTTTAGTTCTTCTTCACTTTCTGCCCTAAGGGTAATTCCATCTGCATATCTGAGTTTATTGATAAAAGGTTTAGAACTTAACAATAGAAAGATACTACCAGACCAAATCTCATAATATATATTCTAAGATGCCAGGTTTGTATCAGGAATGAAGAGGTGGCAAGAATACACAGAAGACTTATAAAAAAAATATCTTCACGACCAAGATAATCATGATGGTGTGATCAGTAATCTAGAGCCAGACATCTTGGAATGTGAAGTCAAGTGGGCCTTGGAAAGCATCACTATGAACAAAGCNAGACATTTACCAAGTAAGTTTCCAGAAAAGCTATTGTTGTCATCATAATAAAGATATAGAATACCCTTTGCCTTTTCTGTCTTTGTCTCTAGAAAACCTGCCTATGTGGAGCAAATCACGTGACTGCCACAAGACAAAGATAGAAGGCAGTTCTAGATATGGTACTTGACCATCGATGATCTCCTTGAGCAGCTGTGTTATTTGGACACGTAACTTTGAATGTCCTTGCACATGAGTTAATGACTGTTTTTGTCTATGAGGTTATGCTTTGGCTTCTATTCCACATAGTTGATTGAAATTCCAGTAAATAAGTATTGCTTTCTCTCACTCTAAACTATCATTCTCTGTGCTTTGTAGCCTTGGAAGCTCTAACAGGGGCATTTGGTTTGTCTTACATTCTTCATCAAGGAAGTCTGTCCCTTCTGAGGTAGCATCTGCAATAGAGCAGGTTTGTGTAGGGAAAGCAGGGAATAGTGAGCCTGCTGCAAGAGGGGTCCACTTTGTAGACAGTGCAGCAAGTCAATTCCAGCAATGAGTTGATGGCAAGTGTTAGTCTCTCACTCTGCTGAAATCAGATGGCCAATATTTCCAGATCGAAAATAGACATCATGCCTCAATGTTCTCAAGTATTGTGATGAGACTGATTACTTAGGATGACTCTATCTTCTTTAATAAAGAGCTTCCGACTGGAATAGGAACAATAGAGCTTTCCAACTTGAACAAAAGAGGGATTTATTTATTGCTCATGTAAGTTTCAAGTCCGTGTTCCTGGTTAGCAGGCGACTGTCCTCCATTTAGTGATTTACAGATAAATTCTTCTCTAATCTCACTTGTCCTAAGATCTTTGAAGTCATTTTCCTCCAGTTAAGAAGAGAAAAAGCATGAAGAAAGAGCACTTGTTCCTTCCAAGCTTTGGAAAGGCAGTGATATATGTCACTTACACTCATGCTTCAAGGGACACAAGTCATATGTAGGAACACACAGGAACAGGGATAATGGTTCCTGCCTTGAAAACTAAGTTTCAAGTGCACCTCATTGCGTTATATTTCTTTTTTCCCACTTTTCAGATATTGCTTTTTTCATGTATTTTTTNTAAAGAAATGGGATCAGTTCCTGGAAAGACTGACTCCCCCATGTCGTTCTTTCTTGCTCCCCGTTTTTCTGGCTGAATTCCCATCTGGAGCATGGATGCTATTCCATGTGAACCAAGTTATTCAGCCTCTTTTTCTCCACTAATTTTCCTACTACACTATCCATTTCTACTCTCTCTATATATCTGTAGTTAAATATGTGTTTTTCCAAGGATGTCGACTCCATCCCCACCTTCAAATCACCCTGGATCCACCGGGGCTGGACCCCGGCAGCACTTGACAGATCCTTCAAAGGTCAGTAAACCTTGTCACCTCCCTGAATTCTTTCTTCAGTAGACTTAACTATTTCTGTTTCTGGGCTTCTACAATATTTTGTACAATCAGTGCTATAGTATGTATGATTTGAAAGTGAAAGTGTTAGTCACTCAGTCATGTCCAACTCTTTGTGACCCTGTGGACTGTAGCCTGCCAGGCTTCTCTACCATGGGATTCTCTAGGCAAGAATACTGGAGTGGGTTGCCGTGCCCTCCTCCAGGGGATCTTCCCAACCCAGGGATCAAACCCACATCTCATGTCTCCTGCATTGAGAGGTGGGTTCTTTACCACTAGTACCACCTGGGAAGCTCATGTATGATTTAACATAGTCTAAATATATTTCTATATAAATTATATATTTTAAAATATATAATATAATTTAAACAACAAATGATATAATTTGTTGTTTTTCTTTCTACCAGACTGTGAACCATTTAAAAGCAGCTACTATGCCTTATCCTGCTGTTCTGTGTCTACTCCAGTGCCTGGCTCAAAGTGAATGCATGTCAATACAGTGAATAATGAATGATGACAATGACATAGTCCTTATCCTCTGCAGCTTTTGTAAATCAGAGAAACATACTTACAAAACAAAATTATGTTAAGAAGTCTTCATTATATCCATGGCCTCTATTATCTGTATAGTTCTCTATGAAATTAGAAGAAACTGGTTTGATAAGAAGCTTCCCTAGATTTGATGGAGGAAGCACTTCCTGTGCAAGATGAGAGTTTCTTACAATCACTGTGCTCAGTTTCCTGTAATTGTAGTCTTACTTGAAAACAGAGACATGTAAGGATCTACCTTTTCAACCTACTTCCAACCCAGCAATTTGAGAGAAAATACTGGGTTTGACAAAGCAAAAATCCCCCACATTAAAACCTTTTGGACAAGGAAAGAAAGCTAAACTTCATAGGTTATTAATATGCCTAGAACTTATTTTCTGTCCAAACCCTATGTCTATGAGGATGGGAAGAGGGGAGAGGGATTGCAAGGGTGAGAACAGAAGCTCAGTTGCCACAGAATTCATGGAACCTGAAGTCAGGAGATCCAGGAAAACCAGGGCTTCTAGGCCTGGACCACACTTGCAGATTAGGAGAAAAATCCTCACATTCTTTTTCTGATGAAATATAATTCATATCTTATGGCAAGACAAGAAAAATTTAACATAAATTTCTTTTGCCTGTTCGGGCCTCCTTCCTTCCCTTTAGTGTGTATTGTGGATCTGCATTAACCAGACGTCCGTAGGAAATAATATTCCTTCGTGACCTTGTAAAGAGTTAGCATGACCCACTACTTGCTTTGTTCATGTAGATCTGGCTTATGTAAACTGTTGGTAGTCACTTGACATATAACTGTTTGTCTCAAAATGTATATAACAGTGCTTTGAGCTCCAACAAGGAGAAGTCTCCTCAGAGATTTCTAGAAAACTGTCTCCCATGTATAATCCTCAATTTGGCTCAAATAAAATTTTCCATTTCTTAGACTGACTATTGATTTTTTTGTCAATGTTATATTGGCCTCAGAAAATTTTCAGACAGCCCATATGCTCAAGAATTGGTTCAGTAATGCTGATTTCTCTGAAATGAAAAGAACAAAATGCCAGTAAATCTTATGGAGTAGATATTTAAACTTGTAGGTAATTATCTAAATAATTGGTGGAGGCTGTGGTAATTATGGGTTAACCTCCAGTAATTCAATTTTTTGTGTACATAGATACAAGAAACTAGGGCTTCTCAGGTTCGGTGGTAAACAATCCACCTGCCAATGCAGGAGACACAAGAGACACGGGTTCAAGCCCTGGGTTGGGAAGATACCCTGGAGGAGGAAATGGCTACCCCCTCCAGTATTCTTGCCTGGAAAATTCCATGAACAGAGGATCCTAGTGGGCTACAGTTGTGAGGTTGCAAAGACTTGGACACAACTAAGAGGCTGAACGCAAACACACACGTGTAAGAAGCTACTAAAATATAACATTTTATATTCCTATGTAATATGTAAAATCTTTTGCTTCCCATGGCTCCAACTGCTTCCCCCCACTCCTCACCCCAAATGTCACTTCTAAGTTATGCATGGTCAGCACTACCCCCACTGGCAATGAAAGTACTGCATTTAAAGTGCTATATTTCAGAGCAAACAGCAAGAAAGTACTAGGCTCTTTCCTAAGGAGAGGTATTTGGGGGTCTTGATCTTTCATCTGCCAAATGGAAAACTTTCTTCTTCTGAACACCTTCCACCTGGGAATTGCTGACCTGAGGACCAGTGAATTGAGCTGCTTGGTTGTCGTAATAAAGCAGTTCCAGCAGAGATCTATTGATATTGTGATAAGGACAGACCAGGATTACCTAAGTACTTTTACATACAAGTTGCTAGTCTGAACTTCAATTTTGTAATAAAATACATGCTGAGAGTTTAGAGTGTGATTTTAAGAAATGCCTGAAAATCCTGTTGTGGTGGTTTTTAGTTGCTCAGTCATGTCCAACTCTTTGAAACTGCATGGACTGCAGCCTACCAAGCTCCTCTGTCTGTGAGATTTCCCAGGCAAGGATACTGGGGTGGGTTGCCATTTCTTTCTCCAGGACATCTTCCCGACCTAGGGATCAAACCCGATCCTGAATTCCAGGTGGATTCTTCACCACTGAGCCACCTGGAAAATCCGAATAATCCTATACATGACTAATCAAAGAAAAAGTTTGCTTGTCTAGTCTTACATTCAAAAGCGAAGATAATTATTTTAATTAATATGTATTTTTTCATTCTGTTCACAAACGATATTGGGATACATAAATTTTCCTCGACCATGGTTTTAAATTTTATTTTATACCTATATACACTTATGAGACTTATGAGAAAGCTGAAAGCAAATAGCATGAAGAATCCCCGTATACCCTTCACTCAGCTTCTACAAATGTAACATCTTATTTAACCACTGTATCATTTCCAAAACAGGAAACTGACAAAGTTCTACTAAGTAATCTGCAGACCTAATTCAAATTTTGTCCTGTTATACTACTTTTTCTGCTCAGGATCCAATCCCAGACTTTAGATTGAATTTAGTTTTCATGCATTGTTAGTCTTTAATCTGGGCCAATCCACAGTTTTTCTTTGCCTTTTATGACAGCGAAACAGTGTCTCTCTCTGACTCTTAGAAGAGTATTGGCCAATTCTTTTGTGAAATGCTGCTCATTTAGGTTTGTCTGATATTTCCTCATAACTACAGGCTGTATATTGTCTCCCTGCTTATTTAAGTTATATGCAGAGTACATCATGAGAAACACTGGGCTGGAGGAAGCACAAGCTGGAATCAAGATTGCCGGGAGAAATATCAGTAACCTCAGATATGCAGATGACACCACCTTTATGGCAGAAAGTGAAGAGGAACTAAAAAGCCTCTTGATGAAAGTGAAAGAGGAGAGTGAAAAAGTTGGCTTAAAGCTCAACATTCAGAAAACGAAGATCATGGCATCCGGTCCCATCACTTCATGGGAAATAGATGGGGAAACAGTGGAAACAGTGTTATTTTGGGGGGCTCCAAAGTCACAGCAGATAATGATTGCAGCCATGNAAGAGGAGAGTGAAAAAGTTGGCTTAAAGCTCAACATTCAGAAAACGAAGATCATGGCATCCAGTCCCATCACTTCATGTGAAATAGATGGGGAAACAGTGGAAACAGTGTCAGACTTTATTTTTGGGGGCTCCAAAATCACTGCAGATGGTGCCTGCAGCCATGAAATTAAAAGACACTTACTCCTTGGAAGAAAAGCTATGATCAACCTAGATAGCATATTCAAAAGCAGAGACATTACTTTGCCAACTAAGGTCCGTCTAGTCAAGGCTATGGTTTTTCTTATAGTCATGTATGGATGTGAGAGTTGGACTATGAGGAAGGCTGAGCACTGAAGAATTGATGATTTTGAACTGTGGTGTTGGAGAAGACTCTTGAGAGTCCCTTGGACTGCAAGAAGATCCAACCAGTCCATTCTGAAGGAGATCAGCCCTGGGATTTCTTTGGAAGGAATGATGCAAAAGCTGAAACTCCAGTACTTTGGCCACCTCTTGTGGAGAGTTGACTCATTGGAAAAGACTTTGATGCTGGGAGGGATTGGGGGCAGGAGGAGAAGGGGACGACAGAAGATGAGATAGCTGTATGGCATCACTGACTCGATGGATGTGAATCTGAGTGAACTCCGGGAGTTGGTGATGGACAGGGAGGCCTGGCGTGCTGTGATTCATGGGGTTGCAAAGAGTTGGACAAGACTGATCAACTGAACTGAACTGAACTGATTCCTGAGCCCTGGGCTGTAAAACTGTAGTGGTCCTCGGCCTGTTAGAAACTGGGCCACACAGTAGGAGGTGAGTGGCAGACTAGTGAGGAAAGCTTCATCTGCTTCTCCACATCACTCCCCATTGCTGCCATTATTGCCTGAACCATTACACCTCCCCTGTACCACCATCCTCATCTCTGGAAATACTGTCTTCCACAAACTCTGTTCCTGGTGACAAAAAGGTTAGGGACTGCTGCTTTAAACTGTCATCCTTTCTTTCTCACTTCCATGGTTCTATTTCTAATTTGCTTTAAAATTTAACTAAGAATTATAATATTGCTTAAAAATATATTTGTGTCCAGCTGATCCTTATATTTGCTTTCTGAAATACTTTTTAACACAAACATAATTATTTGTGGGGCTTTCAAGTCTTCTGCCAAGACACTGGCTACCTTTGTGGATTCAATTTTTTCTATTGAGCTCATTCAAACCCCTCCAGCCATAACGTATTACTTTCTACCTCTTGAAAATGGCAACTTCTGTCTTACCTCATTTTTTGATTTGTGTTTTGTTTGTCTATCATGCTAAAGTATTCTTTATGAACAGCCAGTATGTTTGATGAAGAATTGATTTCTATAACAGATGTTGCATATGGCTTCTAAAATCCATGCATACTTTCTGAGTTTTAACTGACATAGCCTGCCTGCTAGAAACTCTCTTTCTTAACTTCCTTTGAAGATTAATGTGCCACATGACTAAGTTCTAATTAAAAGGATGTGAACAGAAAAAAAAAATATGCAGTTTCAGTGTCATGTCTTTAAAACTACTTTCTCTCTGTATCTTTCTACTTCCAACAGTGAAAACTGTGGATGTTATGGTGATACGTCAGTTTTAACCATGTAATTAAATCAGTTTTCTTGGTAATAGCAGACTTACAAGATAGGTAATATCTTGGTCTAGTTGTTACTGCTTATACTGGCCTGAGTTTAATCTCTAGATAGTTTGGCTATTACTGTTAAAGTTATAGAATAATGATATTACTTATTAAAGTTATGTGAGAGAGTAAATATCTTATTTAGACACTATAGGTTGAAATCTATTTATTACATCATATGAGTGATTCTCAAGAGTGTCTTTTTCTTTCCTTTTTACTTTTTTTGGAGTGTATAATGTTGGAATATTCAAGATGTAATAGTAAATTTACCACAGCCTTGTCTAACTCAATGAAAATAAGCCATGCCCTGTGGGGCTACCCAAGACAGGTGGACATGGTGGAGAGATCTGACACTGGGCTGGAAGAAGCACAAGCTGGAATCAAGATTGCCGGGAGAAATATCAATAACCTCAGATATGCAGATGACACCACCTTATGGCAGAAAGTGAAGACAAACTAAAAAGCCTCTTGATAAAGTGAAAGTGGAGAGTGAAAAAGTTAGCTTACAGCTCAACATTCAGAAAACGAAGATCATGGCATCCGGTCCCATCACTTCATGTGAAATAGATGGGGAAACAGTGACTTTATTTTGGGGGGCTCCAAAATCACTGCAGATGGTGACTACAGCCATGAAATTAAAAGACACTTACTCCTTGGAAGAAAAGTTATGACCAACCTAGATAGCATATTCAAAACCCATGCAGCCAATCTGCCCCTGCCAACTCCCTGTCTTTGTTCTAAACCTATAAATACTGCTGTAATTCAGGGCTCGGGTCTCTCTCTTGCTCCACTCCACTGCGTTGGATGTGGGGAAGGGAAGCCCTGGCTTAAGCTAGAAATAAATTCCCTTTTTGTCTTTGCATTGTCGTGGATGTCTTATTTTGTCAGTTTTGGGGACTTGGACTGAGGGCATAACAAGGGTCATAAGCAATACAAGTATCACATTTCCTGCTTAGGCCTGATTATTGATTTTATGTATTTGGTGGTTAAGAGCTAGTAAGAAATGAACTGTATAAAAGCATGAGCCCACAAGGAGAAAAATCCGTATTGTGAGAAATATGTAGGAATATTATCCTATAGAAGGTGCTTGTACAATTTTGTTAATTGAGAATGTGTGTGTGTGTGTGTGTGTGTGCATGTGTTAATCACTCAGTCCTGTCTGACTCTTTGCGATCCCATGGACTGTAGCCCACCAGACTCCCCTGTCCATGGGATTCTCTAGGCAAGAATACTGGAGTGGGTTGCCATTTCCTTCTCTGGATTTGAGAAGATAGTAATGTAAATAATTCTTAATTAGATTAACAGTGTCAAATTGCTAATCATAAAGGCACAGAGAGAAAACCCTAAGATCTCATGGAAGTAACCTTAGCATGAAACACTTGTTACTTTTAGAACTCATGGAACAAAAGAAGTGGTTTGTGTCATTAAAATTTAGGAGCTTGGAGAAAGGAACCTGCACAATTGAAACTCTGAGCTTTAAGGAGTGGGTCATGGCCATTTGTCACAGGTGTGTCTGAATTTGAAGAGAACCATGCCTTTGAAGATAAGGTGCCAGCCCAAGACGTTGGTGTCCCTGAGAGGAACGACGGTGCTGTGCTTGTGACTTGTGTAAAAAGCTGCAAACTATTAATAGATTCAACTGCTGTTACTGTATGTAACTGCTGCTGCTGTGGTGAAGATACATGATTGCTAAAGAAACAGGAGGCAAACAGGAAACAAGGCCTTCCTCCCTCTTCCAATTTCTCAGTCTTTCTCAAGTGGCTATTATTGGAAGAACCTGAAAGGGAACAAGACAGCAGAACAAAAATGTGATGTGGAAAGTTCTATCTGCATCATTGTAAAAACAAATCACTGAGAGACAGATGCTCATCAACTGGTACCAAAGGAGTCCCTTGAAATTACCGGTCACAAAAAAGTTTTATTGGTGAGAATGTGTATACATTGAGTCACTTATGGATTCATTTGTGTATCAGGTACCATGAATGTTAATTTACATTGATTACATGAAAAACAAATTTTGAGTCTTCATATATAAGTAGTCCCTGATCTTGCTGTTCCTATTTGCAATGCCAGTTGTCTCAATGTTCACAAGATTCACTAAAGCCAGGGAAGGAGACTTGAGGAGCTGTAGGAGCTGAAGACATGTTTATTCACTCCTGGCTATCACAGCAACCATAATACAGCTTCTCTCTTGGCTGAAAGCAGCTGTAGTAGCCCCCAACATAATCTCATGTAACATAATCATGATGTTGCTTCAGTGTTGCCCCAATGCAGGAACAGCCAGGGCTTTTATGGCGAAGCTCATACAGGCGTACCACACAAAGTAGCCCGTGACCAAGCAAGTATCTCATGACATGCATGCACAGTGCTGTAATGATCTCAGCTCTTTCATACTCATTTTTTACAAAACGGAAGGTGAAAGAGCCTGAACAGTCCGTCTTGGCTAATTTGTTCTCTCCCCACAGTCCCCAAACTCCACATGATTATTATTTAGTACTGAGTTTTATCTTGGGTTCTGTGTTATATCCAAATAGTTTGGATATATATCAGGTAGCCTGATATTATTAATAATAATATCAGATTTTACTTTTAGAAGTGTTCCAATTCAGGTGATAAATCATATTGTTACTGAACACATACTTTACAATTGAATAGACATGTCCAATAGACATTAATTTGTGTTTTACCAGCAACATACATAAGGGATGTGCTATGCTGTGCTTAGTCACTCAGCCACGTATAACTTTTTGTGACCCTATGTACTGTCATTGAAGCTCCAATAGTTTGGCCACCTGATGTGTAGAAATGATTTATTAGAAAGACTCTGATCCTGGGAGAGGTTGAAGGCAGGAGAAGGAGGGGACAAGTTGGTTGGATGGTATCACCGACTCAATGGACATGAGTTTGAGCAAGCTCCAGGAGATGGTGGAAGGACAGGGATGTCTGGTGTGCTGCAGTCCATGGGGTCACAAAGAGTCAGACATGACTGAACAACAGCAACGACAATGGACCATAGCCCGCCAGGCTCCTCTGTCCATGGGGATTCTCCAGGCAAGAATACTGCAGTGGATTGCCATGCCTTCCACCAGGGGATCTTCCAACCCAGGGATCGAACCCAGGTATCCCACACTGCAGGTGGATCTGAGCCACCCAGGAAACCCAAGAATACTGGAGTGGGCAGCCTATCCCTTCTCCAGGGGAACTTCCCGACCCAGGAATCAAACTGGGATCTCCTGCATTGCAAGTGAATTCTTTACCCGCTGAGTTACCCAGGAAGCAAATATAAGGAATAGTAGTGATAAAATTGAGGGGACACACAACTATGTTAGTTAGATAGTAGAGATGATATGAAAGGAAACATTCTAAAGGGAGGAGCTGTGTAAGTTGGGTGTTAGAAGATTAGTGGAAGTTTATCATCATCATGATGCAAATAAGGACACTTGAGACAGCAGAGGCAGCAGAGAACATGTGGGGAATTTATAAAGTTCTAATCAAGGCTTTAGCAAGTCTTGGAATCAATTAGCAAGTTTATATGTGACCGTAAACAATCAATCAAAACTATCCACTGCTGACTCTGAATCTACACAGACACTTCAATTTGGAATACTCCAATAATAATCTTCTTGTCAGAGGCAAGAATGGGAGAAAGGAACAGTTAGGGAGTTTGGGATGGGCATGAACACACTGTTATATTTAAAATGAATAACCAACAAGGACCTCCTATATAGTACATGGAACTCTGCATAGAGTTATGTGGCAGTTTGGATGGGAGGATGGTTTGAGGGAGGTTGGATACATGTATATGTATGGCTGAGTCCCTTCACTTTTCACCTGAAATGATCACAACATTTTTTGTTAATCAGCTATGCTGCTGCTTCTAAGTCACTTCAGTCGTGTCCAACTCTGTATTATCCCATAGAAGTCAGCCCACCAGCCTCCCCCATCCACTGCAGTACAAAATAAAATGTTGAAAAGAAATTTAATAAATATATAGATACATGATACTGGAGAAAAAAAAAGAATAGTCAAATATCGATGATGCTAAGGGCACTGCAGACATAGTCTCACTTAAAATTGAGAAAAATAAAATCAAGGATATTTCTAGTCTTTTACTATTTCAAATATAGCTTCTGTAACATTTATGTAAATGCTTTTACTTGAACATAGAGCTTCATTTCTCTGGAAAAAAAAAAAAATTCCTAAGCAGTATAATTACTGGTTTGAAGATATATCATTTTCAGTGGAGTATTTTATCTGTTCTGCTTAAATATCTTTGTCTTTTCAGCACTTGAATAACTGCCATAATCCTGTATTTGCACTTGACAGGATATGAAAATGACCAATGTGCATGCATGAGTGTCGTTGTGTGTATGTCCGTGTAGTAATGTCACTCAAAGGAAGTGGTTGGCTAAAAGGTGACAGTTACAAAAGGAAAGAGATAAAGACAAGCCTTCCAAAACTTGCTTTGGCAGTCTTTATAGCTCTAAGCATTTGGTGAGTAGATGTTAATAGGAAATTTGCTATTTAATAAAATATGTGCAAGGAAAGCACTGTACGTTTCTTTCATGGATTTGAGAAATCGTCTGTCTTCCCTTATTAAAGGATGTGTTTACTTCTTTTACACAAGTATAAATAAGTACAGTGACTTTTAGACATATTAGAGATATCCATCTGGGTATCTTTTCAGAGAGAAACACACCAGGGAACTGAAAAATGTTACACATCACTGAGCAGTAACATCTAATTATTACTGGTGGGGAAAGCCATACCAAGTGGGTCAGCTTTTAGATAATGCTGCTGTTTCTCCTGTCAAGCTATCTACTTGTCATTTTCATAGCTACTGATGGATGCCTCCATTTATCAGTAGTTTCTGAAAACATTATTCCTTTGGATGATAGGTATTAGCATAGGGGTTTAAAAATACATTATCTGAATATATGGACCAGAGGAGCATTTTTAATTCCTAACTCTTTTGTAGGAAGTAAAATATTTGGTAAATTGAGTTTTGTGTAACAATCTCCCAGAGACCAATAAAAGCAGACATATGCAATTACTGAAACTGGCTCCAGTCTCATCAACACTTAAAAAAATTAAACAATAAAAGCTCTCAGCTGAAGCCTGAGCATTTATCCTATTCATTTGATATTGTATTTCAGTTTTATTATTTTTAAGGAATTTCTCCATGTAATCTTTCTGTTGAAGGTTATATTTTAATTTTCCTAGATAAAAGCTGTGCATAATATTAACTGAATATCTTTCAGTCACTCAGAATGTAAAAAATAATCATTTTTAAGAAAGACAAAACAGTCATTTTGTTAAATTTTTGCTGAAATTTAATATAAGTATATATGATATATTCCTTTAGTTTTTACATTAAGCAAATACAATGATGAAACATTATTGTGGGATAATTTATCAGATAACTTGGCTAATAGAAATAATTGTGCTTTACTCTAAAAACTCTTGGTATAAATGAAAGTCATATACTCTTTGGTATAAGAATACTATTTACTTGAGAAGTATATCTCTGAATATGGTATCACTGATATATTTAGGTATTTTAAGAACTATTTTCCTTAAGAAATTGTCATTTCAATATATTTTTTTCTAAAAAGTTAGTATTTTAAAATTCACTACATATTCAATAGATGGTTCAGTTCAGCAGTTGAAAACACGTTGCAGAAAGAACATACTGAAACTCAACATTTATTTTTACTTTCTTGTTAAGTTTAGCCATATCTTTTTATTCAATTCTCCCTTCACTGAAAATTATTTAAAGGAGTAGATTACCAATATCTCCCAACACCATGTATATCATTCATAGCAGTCTCATGACCACATACTCTTGATACATACTCATACCACTTCTCATGATAGACTTTAATAACTACCTATTCTGTTGTCTATTATTCTCTCACTGACAGATATGACTCTATTATCTTACATTCAGGAGTCTGTGTAGTGATATTGATTAGGGATAATGAGGCAATTATTAACAAAAGCATGATATTTGACTTTAGTGTTAAATTTGTCATTAATGGTAAATAATTTGTAACATATCACAGAGTAGATCATGACATGCCTGTATCATAACTCAACAGATGAAAAATACCTTTTTTTTTTTTTTTTAAAGTAGTGATATAATGTCAGGAGCCGTGTTAGGTATTACTGACAAAATGGAGGCACTTCCCCAACACCCTCTCCTCATCTCCCAGGCACGGTCCCGGGATAAAGGAGTTAGACCTTGTGATTCTGACTTAGGCTTTGTGATTCTGACTTGTTCTTTCCTTTCTTCTGTTGAGTTGGCTGGAAAGGATGTTAAGGTGCTTGAGAGAAGCATGAGAAAGCACAAAGCCTTTTACAGTTGTGCCCAGAAAATAATCTATAAAGTAACCATTGACATTTGTTCAAGGATCTTTACAAAGAATGTCCCAGGTTGAGCATGTAGGCCACAGCTTGAGGCCATGGGAAGGATTGTTATCTGAGACCTGTTTGTGAGGGAAATATTTATGGCAAAAGAAGTTTGCAGAGTTTGGGGTTTAGGAATAATTAAGAATAGCTAGAAGCCTTTTTAGGAGATAGTAATCTTAAGATACTAGGGGCAAACAGGATTTAGAAAGATAAGAAATAAACTGAGGAATGTAGCATGAGTTACCATGTAATCACGAGTTAAGTATAGGACACATAATAGAAAGTAGATAATAGTAAAGCCAATTCTGAGAGAATTACTGAAGGAGGAACTCTGTTTGTAGGACAACAATGATTTCTGGAGATGGTAAATCTGGGTGGGGGAAAATGAAAATGTCAAACCTCTGACCTAATGCTTTTGTCAAAGTGTAAAAGAGAACCTGAAGCTTGAAATAAACATGTAGTTCCATACTATGAGTCAGAGGCTACATCATCATCCGCTGACACTGCTCACCACTTCAGGCTCATTCCCTGGGTGTTGGAGCTGGACTCTGTCATTGTTGTTTAATGGTTTTAAATTAGAGATAGGTGTGTCAGTTTTCATTCCAATTCAAAAGAAAGACAATGCAAAAGAATGCTCAAACTACTGCACAATTGCACTCATCTCACATGCTAGTAAAGTCATGCTCAAAATTCTCCAAGCCAGGATTCAGCAATACATGAACCGTTAACTACCTGATGTTCAAGCTGGTTTTAGAAAAGGCAGAGGAACCAGAGATCAAATTGCCAACATCCGCTGGATCATGGAAAAAGCAAGAGAGTTCGAGAAAAAAACATCTATTTCTGGTTTACTGACTATGTCAAAGCCTTTGACTGTGTGGATCACAATAAACTGTGGAAAATTCGGAAAGAGATGGGAATACTAGACAACCTGACCTGCCTCTTGAGAAATCTGTATGCAGGTCAGGAAGCAACAGTTAGAACTGGACCCAGAACAACAGACTGGTTCTAAATATGAAAAGGAGTACATCAAGGTTGTATACTGTCACCATGATTATTTAACTTCTATGCAGAGTACATCATGAGAAACACTGGACTGGAAGAAACACAAGCTGNCTCCCTACTGTGCCATAGATTTCCATGCTCTAGGTTTTTGTGACCATGGCATTATTTTTTTGGATCTAAGGCATCTTGAAATCACATCTTTAAGCAATCTCATCCTAAGCTATTTTCTGTTTACGTCTAATTTCAACAAAGATGAATTGAAAATGCCTAAGGTTACCCTCTCTCCTTAGACAATGAAAATACAAAGTATATGATTTTAGACATTGGGAATAAACAGTAAAAGACAGAGTCTCCTGAGAAAAGAAGAAATAAGCAAAGGAAGCCCTATGGTTGTCCCAGACTGATGCCTAGGAAGTGTTTCCTAGGCAAAGAACAGAGAGAGGAGTCCAAGGTAAGTTGAGTTGAGGAGATAGAGTTGGGAGTTGGGAAGTCCAAGGCAGCTAGAGTTCACAAAGTGAAGTACCAGAGAAATAGACTGGCATACAGAAAGGGCTCCAGAGCTCTGCAGAGGGTTCACCTTGATACTTCGGCTGAATACTAATTAGTGCTTATGTATGAGGAAAGTGGGCTTCCCCAGTGGAGCTGACAGTAAAGAATCTGCTTGCAGTGCAGGAGACCTGGGTTATGCCCCTGCGTTGGGAAGATCCCCTGGAGAAGGGAACGGCAACCCACTCCAGTATTCCTGCCTAGAGAATTCCTTGGACAGAGGAACCTGGCAGGTTACAGTCCGTGGGATCACAGAGAGGTGGACACAGCTGAGTGACTGACAAACACACAAGGAAAGTAGCTTAGGTAGGAGAAAGAACACCTGGAAAAGAGAAGAAGAAACAACTCTCAAAGCTCATACAGGGCTGGGAATAGTTTGTGTTCCCCCAAATTACAGTGGAATGGGTTGGGTTTTCAGGAAGAGGATTCCAGAGTATTGCCAAATTAGCCCCATGTAAAAGATTGCCTGANGTCTCTCTTTATCTTATTAGATCCCAAATAGAAATTCTTGTTCTTGTTTTGAATTAAGCCTTAAAAGTATTAATCATTTCTTAACATCATGAAAAAAGGAAGACAGTTCCAAAGAAACATCTATTTCTGCTTTGCTGACTATGCCAAAGCCTTTGACTGTGTGGATCACAATAAACTGTGGAAAATTCTTCAAGAGATGGGAATAACAGACCACCTGACCTGCCTCTTGAGAAATCTGTATGCAGGTCAGGAAGAAACAGTTAAAGCTGGACATGGAACAAAAGTCTGGTTCCAAATAGGAAAAGGAGTACGTCAAGGCTGTATATTGTCACCCTGCTTATTTAACTTATATGCAGAGTACATCATGAGAAATGCTGGGCTGGAAGAAACACAAGCTGGAATCAAGATTGCTGGGAGAAATATCAATAACCATGGATATGCAGATGGCATCACCCTTATGGCAGAAAGTGAAGAAGAATGAAAAAGCCTCTTGATGAAAGTGAAAGAGGAGAGTGAAAAAGTTGGCTTAAAGCTCAACATTCAGAAAACGAAGATCATGGCATCTGGTCCCATCACTTCATAGGAATTAGATGGGGAAACAGTGGGAAAAGTGTCAGACTTTATTTTAGGGGGCTCCAAAATCACTGCATATGTTGATTGCAGCCATGAAATTAAAAGGCACTTACTCTTTGGAAGGAAAGTTATGACCAACCTTAATATCTCTGGTTAAAAACCAGAGATATTACTTTGCCAACAAGGGTCCATCTAGTCAAGGCTATGGTTTTTCCAGTAGTCATGTATGGATGTGAGAGTTGGACTATAAAGAAAGCTGAGTGTTGAAGAATTGATGCTTTTGAACTGTGGTGTTGGAGAAGACTCTTGAGAGTCCCTTGGACTGCAAGGAGATCCAACCAGTCCATTCTAAAGGCAATCACTCCTGAATATTCATTGGAAGGACTGATGCTAAAGCTGAAACTTCAACACTTTGGCCACCTGATGCAAAGAGCTGACTCATTTGAAAAGACCCTGATGTTGGGAAATATTGAGGGCAGGAGGAGAAGGGGACGAGAGAGGATGAGATGGCTGGATGGCATCACCAACTCAATGGACATGAGTTTGGGTAGGCTCTGGGAGTTGGTGTTGGTCAGGGAGGCCCAGCATGCTGCAGCTCACGGGATCACAAAGAGTCGGACACAACTGAACAATTGAACTGAACTAATATCCAAAGAGTTTTTAACGTTTAAGCATTAAAATTACTCACCTTTTCTGTTAAATTGAAAGTCGCTCAGTAGTGTCCTACTCTTTGCAACCCCGTGGAGCATACAGTCCAACCCAGGCATCAAACCCAGGTGTCCCACATTGTGGTCAGATTCTTTACCAGTTGAGCCACAGGGGAAGCCCAAGAATACTGGAGTGGGTAGCCTATCCCTTCTCAAGTGGATCTTCCAGACCCAGGAATCGAACCAGGGTATCCTGCACTGCAGGTGTATTCTTTACCAACTGAGCTATCAGGGATTAAGGTTTCTGTCTTTTTGATATGACATATTTTTAAAAATACCCAAAAACTCTGTATGGTACTCTGATGATGGATACATGCCATTATGGTGACATTTCTTAGTGGCAAAGAATTTGTCTGCCAATGCTGGAAATACAGGAGATATAGGTTTGATCCCCGGGTCAGGAAGATCCCCTGAAGGAGGAAATGGCTACGCATTCTAGTATTCTTGCCAGGATAATCCAATGGAGAGAGGACCCTGGTGGGCAACAGTGTACAGGATTAAAAAGAGTGGGTTACAACTGAATGACTGAGCACGCAGCTTGTAGAACATACCAGGGCTTCCCTGGTGGCTCAGTGGTAAAGAATCCGCCTGCCAATGCAGGAGCCTCAAGTTGATCCCTGGTTCAGGAAGATCCCCTGGAGAAGGAAATGGCAACCTGCTCCAATATTCTTGCCTGGGAAATCCCACGGACAGAGGAGCCTGGCGGGCTATCGTCCATAGGGTCACAAAAGAGTTGGAAGTGACTTATCACCAAACAACAACATAGAATGTACAATTCCCAGAGTGAGCGCTAATGAAAACTATGAACTCTGAGTGATAACAATGGGTCAATGCAGGTCCATCAATTGTAATGTATGCACCACTCCAGAAGGGGATATTGATAATGAGAGAAGCTGTGTATGTGTGGGGGAAAGGATTACACAGGAAATCTCTTTAATCTTCCTCTCAATTTGTCTGCTCTGAAAAAATTAAAAAAAAATTTTTGAGTGCCCACCATCCATATAATATATTTTCTCCTCATACTTTCATGGTTTTATTTTTCTTATATTTACATCTTCTTACCTAACTTAGCTATTAGAAAAATAAATAAGTCATGTAGTCATTAAGAGTAATGTGAAAAAGCATGATTAATGACATAAAAAAAAATCCAAAATATTTTAAGTGACAAAGCCTGGCTACAACATAGTATGGCTAGCATGATCATCTTTTTTGCTAACTATATTTCTTAATCTCTTTAATGGATAGTGAACTGAAAATAAGAAAGTTTACATCACAATTTTAAATTGAGATGATGCATGGAATATGCCTGACCAGTGCCTGGCAATTTTCCCCACTGGGTCTGTACTCTGCTCTCAGAAAGTGTTTCCTAAACCATGACCTATGCAACATTCCTGTCTTTGAACTCTGTGGCCTGTGTGTGTGCTCAGTTGCTAAGTCATATCCAACTTTTTGTGGGCCTGTGGACTGTAGCCCACCAGGCTCCTCTGTCCATGAGATTTCCTAGCAAGAATATTGGTGTGGGTTGCCATTTCCTTCTCCAAGGGATCTTCAAGACCCAGGGAGGGAACCTGTGCCTCCTGCATTGGCAGGCAGGCCCTTTATCACCGAGCCACTAGAGCCCAAATTCTCTGGCACTAGCTTTAAAAAGTGTCTCTTATTACACTTGTACTGCACCCACATGGTAAAGTCAACCACTGTCAGGCAGAGAGTCAGCGTAGGCACATGACAGTAACCGAGGGTAGGAACCTGCATCCTCATCTATGCACTCCCCAGCTTTCACACATAGCTTGCATACAGTGGCGGTCAATGAAGAGGCAATGAATCACAGATCCCTGAGTGAAAGGAACACTTTCCTTACTCAACTGCTAGTATGCTGTCTCTGAGGCGGGCTCTAACCTTCAACACAATTGACTTTTTTTTTAAAAAAAGGTTTTTTGGTTTTTTTTTTAGCAAAAACTTGAGCAAATAGAAAATTGAGCTGTTTCATGTTTATGGATATGCCTTTCTTTTTAGTTGCGATTCTCCATTTTGATAGAATAGAACTCATGGCACTATTATTCTAAGAAGGAAAAATCACAGCCCAAATGAAGGAACCAAGTCATTAATTTTAATTTACCTAAGCGTAAATCTGAAGTTGCACGTCTTTCATGGTGCTGTTTCTGAATATTCAGAGGCCCTGGCGGTAGAACAGCAAGGCAGCTTGCTTGCTGGCGATGTTTTTCCAGTGCCAGCAACTGTGGCATTTACTGCTAAAGCAGCTGCTCCCTGCCAATGTTCAGGGGCCTCTGGAAAGACTCTGCTACTCAGTGGAAAACTGGGAACAGAATGGGAAACTGAAGATAGAGTGAAACTTGATTTACAGGATTAAATGTAAAAGGAAAATGCATATCTTTGGATTAAAAAACTCCAAGACAAAGCCTCTTTTCTGGCTTCACAAATTACACATTAGCAGTCCTCTGAGTTTCAGGAGAGGAAGATCTCTTTTGTGTTCTCTAGATCTTATTGTTTAGAAAGCAACTTCACTATGTAAATAAAAGGTATACAGCTTCCAACGACATAAGTGACTTTTATATTTCTTTATTTCTAAGGAAACACATTCCAGAGAAAATTCAATAGGTAATTAGAAAGAATATGATGCATTTTATCCAAATTAACTTTAGGTTGTCACTTACCCTATTTCTGAGAAGCTGCTGTTTTCTGTTGTTTAAACAATAGATAAAGGGCATCTTCCAAGTATAGCGTAGACAGGAATGAAAGCGTTTTACACTTCCTGGAAGGTTTTCAGGTTAATTCTAATTATTAATAGCTATCAGTCACTGAGTGTTTACTCTGTGCCAAACACTGCGAAGCTCTTGATGCACAGGTTCGCAGTTAAATCTTAGAAGGGCTGGGTGTTATGTACTTTCACCAGATGATGAAACTGGCATCCAAGAGCTTGACGGAAATATTATTTGAAAACCCTGTATTCTTAAGGCATACCTAGAGGTCATATCATCTGTATGGTGCACATAAAACTCAGCTGATTTCTAAAGTCATCTTTGTAAAGGTATCTATTAAATAAACTCTGCGCTAGACACCTACCATCTTAGATCCTGGAATTTTGATATAAACAGTTTAGAATTAAATCTGCCTGCCAGTGCAAGGGATGCAGGTTCAATCCTTGTGTCAGGAAGATCCCCTGGAGGAGGAAATAGAAACCCCTTCCAGTATTCTTACCTGGAGAATCCCACGGACAGAGATTGATGGGGTATAGTCCATGGGGGCGCAGAGAGTTGGACAAGACAGCAAACATGTGATACAGCACAACACAAGTCAGAATTAAGCATTTTATCACAGTGCATGGAGGTAAGGCCTGGAAACTCTGTTAGGCTTTTGAAATCCCTAATGCAGTATGCAGTTCCGTACGACTGTGCCTTTCTTCTTGTGTAAACAAGCTGCACCCTGAACAGTATATGTTTACTACAACTTTTTCATCATAGAAATAAACAAACATTGACCACCTTTTAAACTTTTTTCTAACCCAAGCCAAAGGAAAAAAAAATATTTCATCTTTTCAGAATGTAAGTGATCATTCAGATTATCTAGAGATCGGAAAAGATATTATTTTCCATTTACTTCCAGTAAACTGAGAAGTAGAGAAACTAAGTGCTTTCCCAAAGCTTCTCCTTTCAAAAGTGACTCAATGATATATGGAAAGAATAATTATTTGGATATATCTTTATCCTTGATACTATCTAATAGTGGTAGAGTTGGACTGTGAAGAAGGCTGAGCGCCAAAGAATTGATGCTTTTGAACTGTGGTGTTGGAGAAGACTCTTGAGAGTCCCTTGGACTGCAAGGAGATCCAACCAGTCCATTCTGAAGGAGATCAGCCCTGGGATTTCTTTGGAAGGAATGATGCTAAAGCTGAAACTCCAATACTTTGGCCACCTCATGCAAAGAGTTGACTCATTGGAAAAGACTCNCCAGTCCATTTTGAAGGAGATCAGCCCTGGGATTTCCTTGGAAGGAATGATGCTAAAGCTGAAACTCCAATACTTTGGCCACCTCATGCAAAGAGTTGACTCATTGGAAAAGACTCTGATGCTGGGAGGGATTGGGGGCAGGAGAAGGGGACGACCGAGGATGAGATGGCTGGATGGCATCACGGACTCGATGGATGTGAGTCTGAGTGAACTCTGAGAGATGGTAATGAACAGGGAGGCCTGGCATACTGCGATTCATGGGGTTGCAAGGAGTCGGACATGACTGAGCAACTGAACTGAACTGTTGCCTCCTAGGGGAGAAGGCAATGGCACTCCACTCCAGTACTCTTGCCTGGGAAATCCCATGGATGTAGGAACCTGGTAGGCTACTGAGCAACCTCACTTTCACTTTTCACTTTCCTGCACTGGAGAAGGAAATGGCAACCCACTCCAGTATGCTTGCCTGGAGAATCCCAGGGAAGGGAGTCTGAGGGGCCGCCATCTATGGGGCCCAAAGTTGGACACGACTGACGTGACTTAGCAGCAGCAGCAGTGGCCTCCTAGCAATGCCACACTTTTTTTTTTTTTTTTTCGGGATTTCAGTCTCTTCATAGCTGCACATGCTGTACCAGTAAAAAGTAATTGCTTTAATCGTGGGTCAGCAATGTGATGGTGAAGTTTTTGAGGGAGGGGAATGTTCTACAGTTCTGTGATTAGATCTCAGTCTTTTAGTGAGGTTATGCCCCTGGAATTTGAATTTCACGGTAATTTCTCAGCTATCTTTTCCCCCTATCATTTTGTAGGACAGGATGTGTAGAGGTGGTTGGAGATGGGTATTTCCCTTTTCTCATATAGAAGGCTAGTACCATCTTTAGCTCATTATTTCCCTGCCCTAGTTTAGTTAGGCTCTGATAATAACCAGCTGATTATGGTTCTCTTAACTAGTTTCTTCTGTAGTTAGCCTTTGTTAACTTATTATTGACTGTGGGATTTTTGCAGAAACTAATGCCTGTGGCCTGTGAATTTTATTTTCGACAGCCCAAAATTAACTCTATTAATTCTCTAATACTTTGCAGGTTATTAAATTCAATAGTTAAAACTGACACACCTGTAAAGTTTTCTCCAGCACCATGAGTTTCATTTTCACTTTCTGATCAGAATTAATCACTAAGGTTTTTTGTTGATCTAAAGTCATATTATCTGAATCAGAACTATATTCTGAAAAGCTGTCATCTTCTGAGATACTAAATGTCATTCGGACAATCAAAGAATGTATCTGCATAAACATCACTGAAAAATTATCCTTCATTCAAAATTGCATAATACATCATTTTTTAAAGTGTTATGGTAAGAAACTTGTGTTTATAATATACACAAGGTTGGAATGAAAACCGAACAGAAAAAAATACGAATGATAAGGACAATTATCAGTATGGAACTGAAGTGGCTCAGTCATGTACGACTCTTTGTGACCCTGTGGTCTGTAGCCTACAAGGCTCCTCTGTCCATAGGATTTTCCATGGAAGAGTACTGGCTGCTGCTGCTGCTAAACTGCTTCAGTAGTGTCTCACTCTGTGCAATCTCTAAGACCGCAGCCCACCAGTTGCCGCCGTCCCTGGGATTCTCCAGGCAAGAACACTGGAGTGGGTCTTTATTTCCTTCTCCAGAGGATCTTCCCAAGCCAGGGATTGAACCTGGGTCGCTTGCATTGCAGGCAGACACTTTACCATCAAAGCCACCAGGGAAACCCAACAATTTCATACAGTAATGTTAATTGTATCACTTTTTAAATATATATATGTTGATATGTCTCTGGTCAGTAATGGGTTAAATGGCCCCCGGATATTCCAAATGGTTCATGTTCTCCTCTTCCTGCTAGAGACAGGAGGTGTTTTATTCTGAGATATTTACTGTTAGAAATTGGTCGAGCCCATAGGAGCAAATCTGAGAGTATGATGCGTCCCCTATCTGTCTGAGTCTCCCTGTAGTTTTTAGCTCTCCAAGTTGTCCGCACTGAACCTCCAACAATTTTCAGTTACAGTTCAAGGTTTTCCTTCCCCAGCACTGGTTTCCAGGGCAGTTTCTACTTGGGAATTTGTGCTGAAGTAAGTTGAGATTTTTATTTGTTCATCTTCCAATCTTCGAAGCAGTAGTTTCTCCCATGCCCTAGCCTTTCTCATGGATATACGAATTGTTGATTTTTCACTCTGTTCATCTTTTTACTAACAAGAAAGCAGGGGAAACTTTCAAACTGTTGAACACAGAAATGGAAACCAGAAGTCTAGGGTTTCTTTCTGAGATGATAAAAATTGACTATATGATGGTGTACATTTGTGAAAATAGTAAAAACTAAAAACTATTGAATTAATCATGTTATAATGATGAATTTTATGGCATGTTGACTATCTCAATAATGCTTTTTTTTTTTTTAAAGGACAGTATGGATGTATTTCTGTTTGAAATTCCTTTTTTTACCCTATGAGACTTAAAAAACAACTATAATAAGTAATAATAGTAAATCTTTTTTATGGAGTCACAACGTATAAAGATATAATTGGTGATATAACAGTAAAAGAGGATGAAACAGNTTTTAAAGGACAGTATGGATGTATTTCTGTTTGAAATTCCTTTTTTTACCCTATGAGACTTAAAAAACAACTATAATAAGTAATAATAGTAAATCTTTTTTATGGAGTCACAACGTATAAAGATATAATTGGTGATATAACAGTAAAAGAGGATGAAACAGAAGTATATAAAGTGAAAGTTTTTGCATACTATTGAAGTTACTCATGTGAACTAGAATCTTTTAAATTAAAATCAATTGTAATCCTTACTGCAGTACTTAAAAAATAACTCAAAATATATATTAAAACAAGCAACAAGACACTTAAAATGTCACATTATATCTATTTAACACAAAAGAAGAAGGAACTGTACAACAAAAAATGGTATAAACTGTGTGAATAAGACAAATTATATAAAGTAATAAAACAATTCATTATTGCATTTGTAACATAAAAATTATGTATAACAGTAAAAGCACAAAAAAGGAAGGCAAGAGAAGGGTATAAAGGAGAAATAACTATATGTAATTATAATTATACATAACTATACTGTAATTACTTTATGCAGGAATTAGCATAAATAACTAGATTTTGGAAAAATAAGTTGTATATTATGAACACTGCAGCTTACACAAACATGTTAAGTTAAAACATATACAGTGAAAAATAATCTTAAAGGAATGACATTGTTGTCCTTGATGTATTCACTTAAGGAATAATGATATTTTAAAAGAGAAAAAGAAAAAAATTAGTTATATAATAAAATAAAATGTAACCTCAGTTCAGTTTCATTCAGTTCAGTCACTTAGTCGTATCCAACTCTTTGTCACCCAGTGAATCCCAGCACACCAGGCCTCCCTGTCCANATTTTGATACAGAAAAGGAAGAGATCCGTGGTGATTCTCTTTGGAGGAGGAGGAGGAGCTCCTCCTGTTGGAGCAGCTTTTGCACCATTACAGGACTCAAAATTTGTGTGTATGTTTTTTGTTTATAGTCTTCCACTATATTGTAAGCTTCAGAGAGCAGGGGTGTGTTTTTCCCAGTGACTTGCAGAGTGCTTTATGTTGAATGACTTCTTTAAAATACTTATTTAATAGATGCATATCAGTGGAGCAATAAAACATTAGTTATTATCAGTGAACATATTTCAAAAAAATGTCAAGAGAATTAGAAAGGAAAAGTGATGAAAGAGATAAGACAAGGAGAAAATTATGTTTCCAAAGTGTTAAATGTCTTTCTTCACCACATGAACAATTTAGAGACATTTTCATACTTACAATGTGAGTGTGTTTTTCAATATCTTTGTACTAAGCAGCAGCAATAACTCATTCAACTACCTGTAGTAATTTAGCTACACCATGATATCTTAACTCAAGTTTAAAAAAAAAAAAAAAAAGAAACATTAAAATCATCACAACAAACTCAGTTATTCATAGTAATCATATGGAGAAAAGATAGATTTTTGGACTGAGACATCAAAAGTTGTTAGAAAGTTACAAAGGAAAAATCACAAAGAAATGAAAGCCACTATTCTTACTGAGTGACAGACTGTGAATTTGTACATATTTATCAATAGCTCCTAAATATTTGCATTCATTGATAAAGTGTTATAAAGATTAATTAAGAACATCTTCACTGTGATAACATATTAAGTCAAATAATCACTTTCAAGCCCAAGTTTAATTTAAATAAATATATACATGTTAGAAAATTTGGCAAAAAATATGTTGCGTAATCAATATAAAATATAATATCTGTCTCTTATACACATCTTACTAATAGTAAATAACAAATTGAAAATGAGATTAAATTAAATTTCACTGGGTAACTATAAAACATTCTCTATCATTTATCAGAATAAACATGTTGTCTATCATGTCCTTGGAACTATGCTATTTATTTGGTATAGAGTCATGAAAAAAATTTTTGTCCTTGGCCTCACAGAATATGCATTTTAATAAAGGATATGGATAGTAAGCAAATAAATATATAGATTAAATTATGTCCTTTTGGTAAAGGAGCAGAACAGTGTGCTTTGAGAGAGTATAATGAATTGTTGAATATGGGAGTTAGGAGAGCNCGAGTCTGAGTGAACTCTGAGAGATGGTGATGAACAGGGAGGCCTGTCATGCTGCAATTCAAGAGTTTATCAGGACTGAGGGACTGAACTGATCTGAACTGAGCTGAAAATTACTCAAGTAAACTTGTGCTTTTGTTTCTCATTGTATCAAGTTCACGAGAAAGTTGAAAAATAGTACTTTAATACTTTGGAAAGTGAAAATGAACATAAAAGTCACTTGGTAGTGTCTGACTCTTGTGACCCCGTGGAATATATAGTCCATGGAATTCTCCAGGCCAGAATATTGGATTGGGTAGCCTTTCACTTTTCCAGGAAATCTTCCCAACCCAGGGATTGAACCTAGGTCTCCCACATTGTGGGCAGATTCTTTACCAGCTGAGCTATGAGGGAAGCCCCTTTGATACTTTATCCTTAGATATTTAAGACCACATATTCAGGATAGGAAATGTAAATATCAGGTTTCAATAAATTGCTTAATACTATTTCTTAGTAATTTCTTCAGCTGTTCCTGGTTCATGTGTTACATTTGGCTGTGTTAAAAATAATGAAAATAATTATCACAATGATTTTCTCAGAGGTACCCAGATTAAGAAATTTATGATATATAAATTTTAGCCTATCATTGATTTTTAAAAATATGTTAAATGTTCCACTTACTCTTCTTCCTGTTAGTTCATAGTGAAGGCAATAAATACAATTGTGAAAAGATGGTAGAGCATATTTTATATCATACCTATATGAACATAAAATGTAACCTTATTCAGTTGGATGGTATATGGCTACTAATAGTAAATAACAAATTGAAAATGAGATTAAATTAAATTTCACTGGGTAACTATAAAACATTCTCTATCATTTATCAGAATAAACATGTTGTCTATCATGTCCTTGGAACTATGCTATTTATTTGGTATAGAGTCATGAAAAAAATTTTTGTCCTTGGCCTCACAGAATATGCATTTTAATAAAGGATATGGATAGTAAGCAAATAAATATATAGATTAAATTATGTCCTTTTGGTAAAGGAGCAGAACAGTGTGCTTTGAGAGAGTATAATGAATTGTTGAATATGGGAGTTAGGAGAGCATCTCTGAAGAGTGGCATTGAAACAAATTTGAAAGATGAAGAGAAGGAAACCAGTGAGTAAAGAGGCAATAAGGATAGCATAAAAGAAGCTCGAGATCATTAGAAAATTTTCTGGAATTCCTGTGGTATTGAAAGATGGAAATGGCAAAGAAGAATGAAAAAAATAAGATTACAATTTCAATTATGTTATTCCATAGAAAGTAGTTGGAGAAGGAAATGGCAACCCACTGCAGTACTCTTGCCTGGAAAATCCCATGGAAAAAGGAGCATGGTAGACTACAGTCTATGGGGTTGTGAAGAGTTGAACACGACTGAGCAACTTCACTTTCACATTTCACTTTCATGCATTGGAAAAGGAAATGGCAACCCACTCCAGTATTCTTGCCTGGAGAATCCCAGGGACAAGGAGCCTGGTGGGCTGCCATCTATGGGGTTGCACAGAGTCAGACACGACTAAAGCAACTTAGAAGCAGCAGCAGGAAGTAGTTAAGACTAGAAACTCAGGGGAATACACAATAAAGCATAACAGATTTTTCAAAGTGCATAGCTGTCTCAAAAAGAGGGAATGAAGGCTTAAAGAATAAGCAAAGAATAAATAAAGGAATAAGGAAGGGAGGAATGAAAGAAGGCAAGGAAGATATGAAAAAAAGGGGGGTATGGAATTAGAGGTACAGCTTTAGAGTTTATACACACAATTCACATTCATTTTATTTGGTTAAAATCCAATCATAGTACTCTGTGTAAACTTCAAAAACGTCAAGAAGATCTGGAAGAGGAGAAAATGAGCTTGATTATTAGCTGGTACATCCTGCCACAATTACCTGTTACATCCTAGTTTAAAGTATTCATATATTCTCAGAGAGAGACATCTTCATAGCTGTTTGTCTCTAATTTTTCACCATAAATCCAATGACATTTCTTCATATGTATTTGACTGACTAAGCCCTTTTGTTTATTTTTTCATCATTTTTTATATACTGATGTATATATATTTATATGTACATTATCTTTGTTCTATATGTATCATGTATAATGCATATGTAAACATAAACATGCGATTTATATTCATGTATTTTTACATAAAAGAACACCTCCAAAGTTAATGGCTTAAAGCCAAAATATTTTATCACTCGTGGCTTTACATGTTAACAGGGCTCAGATACATAATCTTCACTGGTGTTTCCTAAGTCTATTTCAGTCAGTAGTTACTGGACTTGAAGTCTTCTGAAGGCTCATTTGTGCTGGGGATCTTTGCTCGCATGTCTAGTTCTTTGGCTGAGATGGCTAGAAAACTAGCAAATTAGTCAAATGCTGATTCACTTTCTCCTCATAAGCCCTCTCCCCCGGGCTATTTTGGGCTCACTCAAAATGTTGCTTTCTTGTGTTGCTTCCTACCTAGTAACCACTTTCCTCAAGGGCCTAGTGAGAAGCTGGAAGGTGTCTCATGACCTAGACTCAGAAATCTCAGAATATGAATTCTTCCACATTCTTTTGGTTAAGAGAGTCACTAAATCGAAACTACATTTAAAGGAAAGGCAAACATAATTCACCTCTCCAAACTACATTTAAAGGAAAGGCAAACATAATTCACCTCTATTTGTGAGAAGCAGTATTTTGATACAGAAAAGGAAGAGATCCGTGGTGATTCTCTTTGGAGGAGGAGGAGGAGCTCCTCCTGTTGGAGCAGCTTTTGCACCATTACAGGACTCAAAATTTGTGTGTATGTTTTTTGTTTATAGTCTTCCACTATATTGTAAGCTTCAGAGAGCAGGGGTGTGTTTTTCCCAGTGACTTGCAGAGTGCTTTATGTTGAATGACTTCTTTAAAATACTTATTTAATAGATGCATATCAGTGGAGCAATAAAACATTAGTTATTACCAGTGAACATATTTCAAAAAAATGTCAAGAGAATTAGAAAGGAAAAGTGATGAAAGAGATAAGACAAGGAGAAAATTATGTTTCCAAAGTGTTAAATGTCTTTCTTCACCACATGAACAATTTAGAGACATTTTCATACTTACAATGTGAGTGTGTTTTTCAATATCTTTGTACTAAGCAGCAGCAATAACTCATTCAACTACCTGTAGTAATTTAGCTACACCATGATATCTTAACTCAAGTTTCAAAAAAAAAAAAAAAAGAAACATTAAAATCATCACAACAAACTCAGTTATTCATAGTAATCATATGGAGAAAAGATAGATTTTTGGACTGAGACATCAAAAGTTGTTAGAAAGTTACAAAGGAAAAATCACAAAGAAATGAAAGCCACTATTCTTACTGAGTGACAGACTGTGAATTTGTACATATTTATCAATAGCTCCTAAATATTTGCATTCATTGATAAAGTGTTATAAAGATTAATTAAGAACATCTTCACTGTGATAACATATTAAGTCAAATAATCACTTTCAAGCCCAAGTTTAATTTAAATAAATATATACATGTTAGAAAATTTGGCAAAAAATATGTTGCGTAATCAATATAAAATATAATATCATGCTATTATTTTATGAAATTTTGTTATTATAGATTTTAACACATGTATAAATTGGTTTTATTTATAGAGAAAGTAATGATAGTACAGAAAAAATATATTTCTCTCTAAATTTTAAGTACATGAAATCTACCAAGCAGTACACATTCTAGTGTTTGTACTGTGAAAACTTTTGAAATACTTTTGCATTCAGAAATACAACATTATACAAATCTTAACTTTAATTGTATCCAACAGGCTTTTCAGATATTTGATATTATAAATGTTTTATATTTCTAGAATCTGATATATCAAAGCATTTTTCAGAGGAAAAGAATTGTAGAATCACAAAAAGAAATATATTAAATTTAAAAATAAATTCATATAAGTAAAGATGAATTTGCATATTGTGACTGTATTTCAAAAATATCCACTTAACATTCACTAATCTTAAAAAGAATTTATTAAAACCATTGTCGTTCTATCACGAAGTCATATCTGAATCTTTGCTACCCCATAGATCACAGCACTCCAGGATTCCCTGTCCTTCATTCTCTCCCAAAGTTTGCTCAAACTCATATCCACTGAGTCGGTGATGTCATCCAACCATCTTATCCTCTGCCTGCCCCTTCTCCTCCTGTCGTCAATCTTTCCCAGCATCAGGGTCTTTTCCAGTGAGTCAACTCTTTGGATCAGGTGGCCAAATTATTGTAGTTTCAGCTTCATCATCAGTCCTTCCAATGTATTTTCAGGGTTGATTTCCTTTAAGATTGAATAATTTGTCCTCCTTGTTGTTCAAGGGACTCTAAAGAGTCTTTGTCTATCAGTTTTACTTTTTCTGTACAGACTAGCTCTCCATGACTTTGCATTTACATCATGAATACTTTTCTCTATCATAGACACCACTCACATACATACATATACACATGTACACTAGCCTTCAATCAGCCTCCAGACATCTACAGAAATTTAATCAATTGTGACCTTGAGAGGCTACAATTATAAAAGTATAATTATAGCTGCTAAAGAACACATATATGGTTAAACCTAGAATGTTCTGGAAGAGAAGACGGAGGGAAATGTAGGAAAGAATGACACTTAGAAATAATCAGAATGATAGTTTGAATTCCAGCAGTATTAATTATAGATAAATGACCTTGGGAAGGTTGTTAAACCCAATATATAAACACATATATGTATGTGTTAAACACACAAATGCACACACACACATATACACATCACACACATACACACACANAAATAATCAGAATGATAGTTTGAATTCCAGCAGTATTAATTATAGATAAATGACCTTGGGAAGGTTGTTAAACCCAATATATAAACACATATATGTATGTGTTAAACACACAAATGCACACACACACATATACACATCACACACACACACACACATATACACACATATATCTCCTAGATTTATTTTTAGGTTTAATAAGTGATACATCTCAAATCACTTAAGAAACTTCCTGGCATGTGTAAAGTATATGCTCAGTCACTCAGTCATGTCCTATTTTTTGCAACTCCATTGACTGTAGCCCAACAGACTCAAGTATATATGCAGATTCTAAATCATATGTTGCATGTGCTTAGTTGCTTCAGTCGTGTCCAACTCTTTGAGACTCTATGGACATAAGCCTTCCAGGCTCCTCTGTCCATGGGATTCTCCAGGCAAGAATACAGGAGTGGATTGCCATTTCTTCCTCCAAGGGATCTTCCTGACCCGGGAATCGAACTCACATCTGCATTGGCAGGCACTTCTTTTCCACTGAACCACCTGGGAAGCTCTGGCTTGTATAAATTAGTAGGTAAATATTAATTATCTATTTTTATCAGAAGAAAGTAAGCATGTGTGGTAAAAGAAGAGATGATGAATAAAAAGTAATGTAAGCAATACTAGTGAGAATGCAAGTTTGAATGCAAATGTGAATACAAAGAAAGTAAAACTCTGATTAAGGGAATATGGCCAAAATACATGAGTGGAAGATTACAAAGATACTAGAAAATGTAGTAAATGAAGAAGCACTCTCATCCCACCTTTAACCTCAAATACCACTTTGTGTATGAAAGACATAAACAAGCCTCAGTAAAAATGCTGTTCCAATGTAATCTATATAAAGAGTCTATATACTTGCAGAGAATTATTGGTTGCAAAAGGAAAGTGAGTGTCAGCTTCATCCTTTTGGAAGAAGAGACCTATTTGTTTATTTTTTATTGATATTGTAGCTACTAGATCATCATGTTGTTTGTCTTATCTGCAGTCTCCTTTCTGGCCTTGCAATTCAGGCAAATGTAAATCAAAAGCCTTTAGAGTTATGGATCCTGATGATTCACAAGGTAATCTTGCAAACACAGCAGGGAAATATACGATTTGCAAATTGCTTAACTGACATCTCTGCTATTATCCTAAAATATTGTTGCAGTAGAACTCATTTTATAATATTTCAACTTGATTATATTTTAAAACTTTACCTNAAGCAGAGGTCAGGGTATTATCAGACTTCAGTTTACTGACTTAGGTAGAGCAAATATCCCCACATCCAAAAGGCACAATGCTGGATGCCATATTTCTACCTTGTTGAGGATCACAAGAGCCAGGTGACAAAGATCTTGGTGAATTAGCTTTCTTACATATGAAGCTCCCACATGAAAATCTAGCCAAGAACTGCAGGGAGAGCGTGAGTGCTAAGTCACTCTCTGCAACCCCATGGATTACAGCCCACCAGGCTCCTCTGTCCATGGACTTTTCCAAGCAAGAATACTAGAGTCAGTTGCCATGTCCTCCCCCAGGTGATCTTCCTGACCCAAGGGTGGAACCCAAGTCTCTTAAGTCTCCTGTATTGGCAGACAGGTTCTTTTCCACTAATAATACCTGGGAAGCAAACAGCCTGTTGTTTTAGAAAGAAGATATTTTTTTTTTTTTTTTTTTTTTTTTCCTCTCTCTCTCTGTTTTCCTGTGTTTTTAAGCCAGACTTGTAGTCAATAACATTGAGCCTGGGTTCTATATATTCTACAAACATTAGTGAAGTTGTAGCTTTAAATGATATTCAGACCAAGGGAGCCCATATTAAACTGGCTGTCAATATTTCATTCTCCTTGACGATGTTTTGATCTGTATTCAGAGCAAAAGGAGGCAAGTACAAAGGAGCTGTATATGAACCTATGAGGCTTACTATAAAAGAATGTGGATTAAAGTTGATAATTACATAACATTGGATATAACTATATTTCAGAGGTTTTGTCACTCTGAGCATTAGCACTTGATTATGTAAATAAACAAATTTTTTAAAAGTCAGTATAAACAGTAATTTAGATAAACATAGCGAATTTCCTAATAAGACGTTTTCACAATCTGTGTGCTTGGAACACTCTGTCTCTAGTAATGGTTTCCCCAGAATTTCAAAGATAAACTGGAGTGGTTAGGATATATGATACAATCTTATTGTCAAAATGAGAATGTTGGGAGAATAATGACAAAATTTTAAAAGCTAATTGCTTAAGCTGAAGGAATAAAGTGATTATTTTAAGAGAATTATGCCTATCACCAGAACATATTGGGAAGGTATGAAAGGATCACTTTATATTTTAAATTTCAGGAAAGACATATATAAAAATACAAGGATAATCTCCCAGATTTGACTGCTCTCAAGGAGACAATAGAAAAAGGAAGCAGTGCTTTTATGGTCAGAATATGAAGAAGGGTGTGTGTGACCAATAAAAATGTAAAAACTAAGGAAAGAAAGGTAAAATATAAGAATGCACACTGAAATAACTTCTGCATAGGAACTCAAGCCAAGGAAACTACCACAATGTCTCTTAAAGAGCTTCAAATAGAGTCCTTTAATAGAGCAGAGGGGAAAAACAGCCCTTGTACATTTGGAACTTCTAACAACTTATTATTGAAAATCTGTACAGCTTTGCAAAATGAAAGACAAGATAATAAATCTGAAAATTTAACACTAGGGCTTCCTTGATGGTTCAGTTGTTAAAGAATCCCTCTCAGTGCAGGAGACACAGATTCTATCCCTGGGTCAGGAAGATCCCTGGAAAAGGAAATAGCAATCCACTACAGTATTCTTGCCTTGGAAAATCCCATGGACAGAGGATCCTGGCAGCCTGCAGTCCATGGGGTCACAAGAGTCAGACACAACTTAGTGACTAAATTAGATAAAATTTTAAAATACATATGTTAAATTAATATTTACTATATGCTGCTGCTGCTAAATCGCTTCAGTCGTGTCCGACTCTGTGCGACCCCGTAGACGGCAGCCCACAGGCTCCACCATCCCTGGGATTCTCCAGGCAAGAACACTGGAGTAGGTTGCCATTTCCTTCTCCAATGCATGAAAGTGAAAAGTGAAAGTGAATTTGCTCAGTCGTGTATGATTCCTAGCGAACCGATGGACTGCAGCCCACCAGGCTCCTCCGTCCATGGGATTTTTCCAGGCAAGAGTACTGGAGTGGGGTGCCATTGCCTTCTCCGTATTTACTATATAAATACATTAAAATATTATATACACTTCCCTGGTGGCTCAGACGATAAAATCTCTGCCTGCAATGCGGGAGACCCGGTTTCGATTCCTGGGTTGGGAAGATCCCCTGGAGAAGGAAATGGAAATTCACTCCAGCACTCTTGCCTGGAAAATCCCATGGACGGAGAGGAGCCTGGCAGCCTGCAGTCCATGGGATCACAAGAATAGACACAACTTAGTGACTATAAATACATTATATATACATTGTATATAAATACATTAAAATATTACATATGCCAAGATAAAAGAAAAATTATCTGTGGACTTTGGATTATGCTTGAAAATTTATGGAATGTGAACCCCGTAGAAAAGCAGAATGATAAGACTTAATGGAAAGCCAGGCAGGGCAATGATAGATTTCAGACGGAGAGAAGCTATAGGTCTCTTTTGAGAATTCTTACTGGTTGGGATCATCAAATTTAGAAAAGAGAAGATTAGAAAAACTTGCTTGAAGATTTAATGTTTTGGGCACACATGTAATTCCATTAAAATTATAGAAACCAAAATGGAACCTATGAACATATAAATAAATATACTATGACTAGTGCTGTTTATCTAAGGAATGTGAGATTGATTTAATTTATGAAAACAAGTCTCTGTGGTGCATTATATTATTAGAATAGATGCAAAAATGTGATAATGTCAGTAAACAAATAAAAGGTACTTGATGAAATCTAACATTTTTCTTGATAAAAACATCTCAACAATTAAGATTGGAATAGAATTGCCTCAGCTTAATGAAAGATATCTGTGTAAAGCCTGTAGCTAACATCATCATGGTAAAAAAAAAAAAAAAAAGAATGCTTTTCCCTTAATATCAAGAACAAGACAAGGGTACCCAGTCTTTCTATTTCCATTTACTATTGTACAAGATACTGTTACCAATACAATAAGCCAAGGAACAAATTCAAGGGGCCCAGAATGTAAAAGAAGAAATACAATTATCTATATTCATAGATGTTTGGTATTGTATGAAAAAAAGTTCTGAGGGATCCACAAAAACACTCAACTACTGAGTCACTGTTAGTAAGCTTTGAAACAGTCTTAGTAATAAGTTATTTCAGTAAGGTTGTAGATTGCAAGATGGATATATCAGTTTCATTTTTATACATTAATGAAAAGTCTAAAATGGAATCTAGAAAAAATTCATTTACAATAGCATTGGAATGGATAAAGTACTTAAGAATAAATTTATCAAAAGAAGTTTTAGATTTGTGCACTAAAATTATAAATTTTCTGGCAGAGAATACATTCTCTGTAGAGCCAAATAAGAAAGACTCAGAAGTCTGCAGCCACCATCTATGAACTTTGCTTAATACATATATTTTTCTAATTACTTTTAATTCAGCAACATTGGCTATAATGAAATTGGTGGTGGTTTAGTTGCTGAGTCATCTCTGACTCTTTTCAACCCATAGACTGTATCCTGCTAGGTTCCTTTGTCCATTGAATAATGAAATTAAGCCATAACTTCTACTTGCTGTTAAATCCTGTGGACCCACTAGTGAATCACTGGACTTGAAGGTGATCATGAAAACCTGTAATTATAAACACTGATTCCTAAAAACGTTTTTTCCCCCTTACTTTAGAAATGCCAATGCATATACAAATATCTCAGAACTTAACAAGGAGTTCAGTAAGGAAGATGAATACAATTCAAAAAAAGAGGCCATAATATTGTTCCCAAATAACATGATTTACCTGGAAATAAACATATTTTCACAGCATTCATCTGAAAACTAAAAGATTTTGTAATAGCTAACATTCTGAAAAAAAATATGTTCTATTTAAATATATCCTACATGCTAACTGATTATAAATTAGTTCCTAAAATATTATTTACTAATACACATCTTTATTCATTCTTAAAGTTCTTTATATCCTGTTTTAAGAATTTGAAACTTGTAGAGAGAGTGCATGAATTATGGCTTAATGCTGTGATATCAAAAAATGAAGAAATAAGTGACAGCATTAGATATTGACTATCAAAAATAGCAGCATAATCAAGTCATGATAGGTAGGTCAGAGGGATGATCCCAAATTTGACAGAGGACAGAGGAGAAATGCTGAGCCTTATAAAAAATTTTGAAATTATTTGAACAAATTTCAAGCCATATTTTCCATAAATGAAAATTACCAGCTGTGAAAATAGAAGAGAGATATTTTAAAGAACAGAGATGAAGTGGATGAACCTAAAGCCTATTAAACAAAGTAAGAAAGAGAAAAATACATATTGTGTATCAACACATGTATATTAAATCTAGAAAAACGGTACTGATGAACCTATTTGCAGGGCAGGAATAGAGATTCAGATATAGAGAATGGACAGACGAATTTAGAAAGTAGCATTGACAGATATATACTACCATGTGTAAAACAGATAACTAGTGGGAAGCTATATAGCACAGGGAACCCAGCCTGGCTTTCTATGATGACCTAGAGAGATGGGATGGTGGAGTGGGAAGGGAGGAGTGGGAGGGAAGGGGTAACATTGTTAGATACTTAATAGTAGATTAATAGAATAGTCTCTTCTCCAAATTGCAACAATAGTAAAGAACATTTTAAAGCTCTTGAAAAAAAATAGGAACATTGCTAAGACAATTATTCACAAAACTATTAAAGGTTTTGGGTTGGACCTGAAACTATGATAAAACACTGAGCAATCAAGATTCTTCTCATAAAATACTGGTGGCAGCAAATTGACAAATAATATAGCACTTCCCTTGGTTATTTACAGCAACACATAATTTACAGCTTCGTTTGCATTTTACATCAGTTTCAGAATTGCTTAGGTTAATTCAACCTGCCTGAATTTACAAAATTCAAAAGATCATGATTCACATGGCTAATCTAAAATTTTTCAAATAGAGATATATGTACATATTGGCTATATGTTATTCTAGCATGTCCCCCTAGAAAACACAAAGGGATACAAGTTACTAGTATGATTCACAGTGAACTTGTAGTTACTATTGCAGATATTAGCAATATCAAGGTCTGACTGTCTAGTTTTTCTATCTGAACAACTGGCATATATTTGTCACCAGTCTCCTCTGAGTTAAAGCACAACTTGCTTTGATAGGATGGACAGTATCATTTCTTGTTATTACCTCTGTTTCTTTATATTGCTTCTCCAAGAAGCATTTCTTCCAAACCATATCCTTTTCTTTCACACATGCTAGGATGACCCGTCCAGCAGGTCCAGTTATTCCAGGGTCCCCAAGAGGGAGCTACCTGAAAGAATCATGGGGGAGAGAGAGAAAGGAGACCAAGCGGCGAAGAATGACAGAGTCAGTCTGGCTGATGTCAAGGTCTCATTTACTAGCTGAAGGCAAGCAGTATATATAGGCAAAGGTTACATAAGGAAGTGACGCGAAAGGATTACATAAAGTGGCNAATCATGGGGGAGAGAGAGAAAGGAGACCAAGCAGCGAAGAATGACAGAGTCAGTCTGGCTGATGTCAAGGTCTCATTTACTAGCTGAAGGCAAGCAGTATATATAGGCAAAGGTTACATAAGGAAGTGACGCGAAAGGATTACATAAAGTGGCGCAAAAAAGTGGCGCGAAAAAGGATTACACAAAGAAGTGAAACTTATCCCCGCCCAGCATTCCAGTCCCAGAGTTATCTTTGGCACACATTTGTTGTTTTTCTTCTAGGTGACTTGGCTCTTTTAAAGCCCTCTGTGAGCACAATGATTCCAGGAACCTGCTGGTTTCACAATAATTCATGTTGGCTGTTTGTTAGGCAACACCGGCCCCATGGCTTCTCACACTAGGAGTTTCAGTTTAGGCCTGTGTAACAGTGTACCCACTAGACACACATGGCAAGTGAGCACTTATAATGGGGCTAATGCATCTGGGGAAGTGAATTTTTAATATTATTTAACTTTAATCCATTTAGATTTTAAAGCTGAAGCATATAAAGTATTTCTTACTGAGAAAATTTTATTATTTTTATAATACTAACTTTTACTTTGTTGTATCATGCAAGATATTTAATTGTAGTTTGCTAATTGGTGAAAATCTCATTCTACCATTATGTATAAATATAAGCCTTTCATCTATTCTGTGCCATTGGATTGATTTAACTTGAATGATTTTTCCAGGCATAAGTATAACATGATTATGTGCCTATTTGAATATGCTGTACAGAAAAAAACAAAATATGGTGTTATCTGTTTAAGTCATAATTGGTAATTAACTTAAATAGTTATAATTTTAACATAAATTATCTCAGGTTAAAATTAAGTATGGGCAATTTTTAAAATTTAAAATGAAGGCATATATTTGTTACATTATTTCTTGGAGATGCACAAACTAGTTCTATGATTGGAATACCTCAACAAGATATGAATTACATGTTAGAATGAATGGCAGTTTTGAATTTTTTGCAGCAGAGTAAAACAAAAAGTGTTTATGGCCTATGTGAAAAAGAAAAGACTTTTAAAGACAATAAAGTGGGGAATGTGAAGAGACCTTAGCTGCATGTACATACCACATTTGATAAGATGTTTCCTCTAAATAGTCAAAACATAATATCTGAGATTGATCACTTGCTATTACAATTTAAGCATCCACAAAAAATATTTTAAACTTTTTTTAAACAGAAATCTAAGCTTGTAGGTTTGCCAAGCTTTAAAGTAGCTTAGATTCTTGAAAACAATACAAATAATGATTGTTTTGGTTAGAAATTTTGTTAGAAGCTAGTGAAATTTAAAAAAAGAAACTATTAAAGATATTTCACAGTAACAATCTTCACTTAAGCTACCAATTAGTTCTAGAATATAGGACCTTTTAAAAAATATGTAAATTCATTTAACTTTCTAAGTACATCAAAGATCAATTTATTCAAATTTTGAAAAGTGTTAAGTACATTCTATAGCTTTAGGTGAATATTGCACTGTAAGAGATAATGTGAAGTTATGTTATTTGGTGTGTTTTGTGTCTGAGAACTTTTAAATTTATTAGTAAACATGTTATTGAAATCAGTAAAAACTAATATTGAACTCTTGCACATACTTCTTTTTAAATTTACATTTATCACAGAATATCAGCTAAATGTGAAAACATTTATTTGCTATTTCAATGAGCTATACTCCAGTCATGTGAGATATAAATCTTGATTGATTGGAATTTTAAAATGAAAGGTTGATTTTTCCCTTATTGATTTTCTCCATTCTACTAAATATTGAAAACATTTCCATTTAGTTTTCTGGAGTAGATTCTGTGGAAAATGTCGTGGGTACAGTTGTTAAAACCATTCAGTAATGAATAATTTACACAATTGATGAAAGACTAAAAAATATTGAATTCAATGAATGAATTTACTTAGTTATTGATCCTTGGTGGTAGTATAACTACTTTACAGAAATTTAAACTACTATTAATGAAAAGTCAAGATTATCTTAGTTTTAAAAATGCTTTTTTTCCCCTCATTGCTACCCTATGAATAAATTATTCAATACCATTTGTCTAGATTCCGTATATGCCTTAGAATACGATATTTATCTTTCTCTTTCTGACTTACTTCACTCTATAACGGGTTCTAGATTCATCCATTTCATCAGAACTGACTCAAATGTATTTCTTTTTATGGCTGAGTAATAATCCATTGTGTATATACACCACAACTTCTTTATCCATTCATCTGTTGATGGGCATCTAGGTTGCTTCCGTGTTCTAGCTATTGTAAATTGTGCTACAAAAAACAATGGGATACATGTGTCTTTTTCGACCCTGGTTTCCTCAGGGTATATGCCTAGGAGTGGGATTGCTGCGTCATACGGTGGTTTTATTTCTAATTTTTTAAGGAATCTCCATACCATCTTCCATATTGGCTGTATCAATTTACATTCCCACCAACAGTGGAAAAGCATTCCCTTTTCTCCACACCTTCTTCAGCATTTATTGTTTGTAGAGTTTTTGATGATGGCCATTCTAACCAGTGTGAGGTAATATCTCATTGTAGTTTTAATTTGCATTTCTCTAATAATGAGCGATGTTGTGCATCTTTTNTGGGAGGGATTGGGGGCAGGAGGAGAAGGGGACGACCGAGGATGAGATGGCTGGATGGCATCACTGACTTGATGAATGTGAATCTGAGTGAACTCCGGGAGTTGGTGATGGACAGGGAGGCCTGGAGTGCTGCGATTCATGGGATCGCAAAGAGTTGGACATGACTGAGCGACTGAACTGAACTGAACTGTTATTGTGTTACTGTCAATTTCTCCTTTTATGTTTGTAAGTGTTTGTCTTATGTATTGAGATGCTCCTATGTTGGGTGCATAGATATTTACAAGTTTTATGTCTTCCTCTTGGATTAATCCCTTGATCATTATGTAGGGTCCTTCCTCATCTCTTGTAATCTTCTTATGTTAAGGTCTATTTTGTCTGATATGAGGACTGCTATTCCAGCTTTCTTTTGCTTCCCATTTGCATGGAATACATTTTTGCATCCTTTCACTTTCAGTCTGTATGTGTCTTGAGGTCTAAAGTGGGTTTTTTGTAGACAGCATATATATAGGTCTTGTTTTTGTAACCATTCAGCCAGCCTATGTCTTTTGGTTGGAGCATTTAATCCATTTACACTTAAAGTAATTATTGATATATATGTCCCTATTGCCATTTTCTTAATTGCTTGGGGTTGATTTTGTTGATCTTCTTTTTTCTCTTGTATTTCTTGACTATGTAAGTCTGTTTAATATTTGTTGTAAAGCTGATTTGGTGGTACTGAGTTCTCTTAACTTTTGTTTGTCTGAAAGCTTTTGATTTCTTCCATTAGTTTTGAATGAGATACTTACCAGGTACAGTAATCTTGGTTGTAAATTTTTCCCTTTCAGTACTTTAAATATATCCTGCCATTTCCTTCTGACCAGCAGATTTTCTGCTGAAAGATGAGCTATTAAGCATATGGGTTTTCCCTTGTATGTCACTTGTTGCTTCTTCCTTGCTGCTTTTCACATTCTTTTTGTGTGTTAGTCTTTGTTAGTTTGATTAGTATGAGTCTTGGTGTGTTTCTCCTTAGGTTTATCCTGTATGGGACTCTTTGTGCCTCTTGGACTTGATTAACTATTTCCTTTTCCATATTGGGGAAATTTTCAACTATAATCTCTTTAAAAATTTCCTCATACCCTTTATTTTCCTCTTCTTCTTCTGGGACCCCTATTATTTTAATGTTGGTGCATTTGATACTGTCCCAGAAGTTTCTGGAACTGTCCTCTGTTCTTTTTATTCTTTTTACTTTATTCCACTTTTCAGAAGTTATTTCCACCTTTTTATCTTCCAGCTCACTGATTCATTCTTCTGCTTCAGATATTCTGCTGTCAATTCTTCTAGACAATTTTTAATGTCAGTAATTGTGTTGTTTGTCTCTGTATGTTTATTCTTTAATTCTTCTAGATCTCTATTAATTGATTCTTGCATTTTCTCCCTTTTGCTTTAAAGGCCTTTGATCATCTTTACTATCATTATTCTGAATTCTTTTTCAGGTAGTTTGCCTATTTCCTCTTCATTTATTTGAATTTCTGTGTTTCTAGTTTGTTCCCTCATTTCTGTAGTATTTCTATGTCTTTCCTTTCTTTCTTTCTTTNGGCCTTTGATCATCTTTACTATCATTATTCTGAATTCTTTTTCAGGTAGTTTGCCTATTTCCTCTTCATTTATTTGAACTTCTGTGTTTCTAGTTTGTTCCCTCATTTGTGTAGTATTTCTATGTCTTTCCTTTCTTTCTTTCTTTTTTTTTTTTTAACTTACTGTGTTTGAGGCCTCTTTTTCCCAGGCCTCTAGGTTGAATTTCTTCTTCATTTTGGGTTCTGCCCTCTGAGGTTGGTCCAGTGGTTTGTGTAGGCTTCCTATAGTGTGAGATTTTGTTTATTTGTTTACTTTTCCTCTGATGGGCAAGGCTGAGCAGACACACTGAAGCCATAATCACAGAAAACTAGTCAGCCTACTCACATGAGGACCACAACCTTGTCTAACTCAATGAAACTAAGCCATGCACAGGGGGCCACCCAAGATGGGCGGGTCATGGTGGAAAGGACTGACAGAATGTGGTCCACTGGAGAAGGGAATGGCAAACCATATCAGTGTTCTTGCCTTGAGAATCCCATGAACAGTATGAAAAGGCAAAATGATAGGATACTGAAAGAGGAATTCTCAAGGTCAGTAGGTGCCCAATATGCTACTGGAAATCAGTGGAGAAATAACTCCAGAAAGAATGAAGGGATGGAGCCAAAGCAAAAACAATATGCAGTTGTGGATGTGACTGGGGATAGAAGCAAGGTCTAACGCTGTAAAAAGCAATATTGCATAGGAACCTGGAATGTCAGGTCCATGAATCAAGGCAAATTGGAAGTGGTCAAACAGGAGATGGCAAAAGTCAACAGTCTAGGAATCAGTGCCAAAGAATTGATGCTTTTGAACTGTGGTGTTGGAGAAGACTCTTGAGAATCCCTTGGACTGCAAGGAGATCCAACCAGTCCATTCTAAAGGAGATCAGCCCTGGGATCTCTTTGGAAGCAATGATGCTAAAGCTGAAACTCCAGTACCTTGGCCACATTATGCAAAGTGTTGACTCATTGGGAAAGACTCTGATGCTGGGAGGGACTGGGGACAGGAGGAGAAGGGGACAACAGAGGGTGAGATGGCTGGATGGCATCACTGATTCGATGGATGTGAGTCTGAGTGAACTCCGGGATTTGATGATGGATAGGGAGGCCTGGCATGCTGAAATTCATGGGGTCGCAAAGAGTCGGACACAACTGAGCAACTGAACTGACTGACCGAGTGAGGTGGCAATCCTGTCTACTGATTATTTGGGTTTTTGTTTGTTTGTTTGTTTATTGTTTAGAGGAGGCATCCTGTACAGGGTGCTATTTGTGGTTGGGTGAAGTGGGTCTTGTATTACGGTGGTTTCCGTTATGTGAGTTCTCACTATTTGATACCCCCTAGGGTTTCAATTCAAAATTATCCGTGTTTTAAAAATGCTTGATAAAAATTATTTAATCAAAGACAGTAATTGTCCTCGTGATTTATATTCTTTCACAATGTTGCACTAAAAATGTCAGAATTAACTAAAAACTATAAGGGGGGGGGAAGCTTATTTGTGACCTAGCTACATAAAAGGATTTTGTTAAGAACCAGTTTAACTTCATACACACCAATAATGGTGATTTTAGAAATTATATTCCAAATCTAAATAGAGATTTTAATTTTTATCACCAATACTATATGAATTGGCTATAAAGTAATAAAAGATTTAAGGGAATATTTTAATATTGTTAAACTTAAAACTGCTTTTCAATTTATGCATCACACTTAAATTTGGCATTAGTATTACTGAATTCACCCAAAAGTTAGATGATTTACCTATTTACAGAAGCAATTTTGAAACTGATTTGTTTTTAAAAATGAAATGATTTGTTCTTGATTAGACAAATGAGTTAGTGTGTCAGTGTTGGATCAAATATTAAACAATTTTTGGTCCTCTGTCCAATTATTGAACATTTTAGATTATTTTTGGAAAAACTTAGCATATATGTCTCCTTTTTCTACTTCAATTTTTATAAAAACTGAAGATAATAAAATGTAAGTGCAAAATAACAACTTATCTAGGAGATTATTATGAGAAAAACTTGTGAAATATCTCATTAATAATTTCTATTGGCTACATATTAAAACAGTATTTTGATATACTCTAACATATGTTACTAGATGAGTTCAACTNAAAACTGAAGATAATAAAATGTAAGTGCAAAATAACAACTTATCTAGGAGATTATTATGAGAAAAACTTGTGAAATATCTCATTAATAATTTCTATTGGCTACATATTAAAACAGTATTTTGATATACTCTAACATATGTTACTAGATGAGTTCAACTTGATAAATGTTTTGATTTGACTACAATAAATTTTAAATTATACATGTATCCCTCATTACTTTTCTATTAGAAAATATTTATTTATCAGAAAATAAGAAAAGTCTGCCTCACCTCAAATATACTGTCTCAAGAGATGAAATATCTTTTATGTATTTTCATTTGTGCCTTTTGTAGCCTAACATGTCTAAAGATGTACTGTCTAAATATTCTCAGTTGATGCAGAAGCTCATTTAGTATCTGTCCCCAATAATCTATCTAAACTTTTAGATAAAGATAAATATAGAGTTACATTTGTGTAACTCTGTATAGTTTCTCTCTATATATGTACTATCCACTTTACAAGATATTTTATACATAGAAATATAGCATTTTCAAATTTTAGAGAAACTCCTACTTTTCTATTAGCATATAGCAAGCAAAAAATTCATTGTTCTAATTAAATATGCCTTTACAATTTTACAGTCCTTAATTTTACCCCTCATTCTTTATGTGTGGAGTAAAAGTCACCAAATTAATGTTTAATAAATTAAAAATGTTTTGTTATCCTTTTGTTACATTAAGGTACCTCTAAGTAAACATCTGGTTACCAGATGAAAATATAAGCAAATTACAAAACACAAATTAGGTCCCATTAAAATGTTTTCATAAGGTTGTAGGATTTTTAGGGTCTAAAACTGTGTGCATCTTGCTATTGACCTCAGTTTTCCTAAGAAAGGATATCTCAAAAAATAGAGCATGAATAATATTATAATTTCTACTTCCCTGAGGAGAAAATAGCTTCAATATTAAGGAGCATTCATATAAACAAAGTGTGAACTGAGCAAATGACTTAATGTGCCTCCCTTTTGCGTACCTGAGTTCAGCTATAATGGACTAATTTTTTCTTTCACTAAAACTCCTGCCCAAGACTTAAGGACCTGTTCAGTTGAATTGCTATAAGTGGTTACAATGACGTAGGAGAAAGAAAATAAATATCCTAAATTCAAAATTAATACCTTAAATTTTTAAGGCTAACATCTAAAAGTTAGATGCCAAGTGAATAATTACAGCAAGATCATTGTATGTGACAGCAACCTTGGTCATCAGCTACAGTTTGAGAGTCTGAAGGATGATAGAATATCATAGTCCCTTTATCAAAGAATGGGAAAGCTAAAAGCTTCCTGGTGCAGCTGATTCCTTTCAGTTTATAACAGGAAAATCTTTATCTCCTAATTAAATTCAAATTGATTTTTCGGCAATGATATTTCTGAGTTAATGATTAAGATTCTGGAAGGCTCCCAAAAAGTAAAGAGCACACATAATAAAACAACTTACTATTATTATATCTTAATGCAGTAGTTTTCTTCTGATTACCATTCACTGAGAATTGTCTGATCACTTTGATCATTCAATAACTAATGGTTATTAGTAGCCCATCTGTAGTATACAATGTAAAAAATTATATTGACTTGTCATTTATCTGTTTCTACTCTCACTCACATATTCCAAGACTCACTTTTAAATGAGTANTTGGAATTGGAATGAAAATGGACCTTTTCCAGTCCTGTGGCCACTGCTGAGTTTTCCAAATTTGCTGGCATATTGAGTGCAGCACTTTCACAGCATCATTTTTCAGGATTTGAAATAGCTCAGTATTAGACTGAAGCATTAATTGTTGCATTTTCTGCATAAATTTCAAGGATGTTTTATCTAAACTTGTTGACCTTCCTTTCTGTTATCATAATCATTTTGTATTTCTTTCCACCTATTTCGCTTAGTAAGGAACTACAAATATAAATTGCTTCCAAGCTATTGAAAATTAGGTTGGAGCTCTCTTTCCAGTTCCCCTCCCTTAATCATGCACAGTTGTCATGAAATGACAGTTGTTCTGAAATTATTTTTCCAAGGATGTATATGGTGGTGGTTTAAAAATTGACTTAGGAATTAATGAAATCAATTGTAAAACATGCTCAGACAATTTTTGTCCATATATGAATCTCATTTTCTATTTATAACCCTTAAAAACTGAAACATATTAAACATTAGTTATGAAGTTGTATATATATATTAATAAAAAATCAACATTTATCAATTATGTACATATTAAGCATACATTCAGTTTAAATAAAGTGGGTAAAAGGCAATATCCACATATTGAGAAATAAAAGTTGACCTCTATATTTGAAGAACCCTACATGCCTGTTTTTCATGGCTTCTTCTCTTTCTTTCTCCTCCAGGATAATTTCTGAGCTTTTGTTAACACTCTAATTGTTTTTAAAAGTTTGCCAAATTCATACAAATCCTTTAAAAAAATATTTGTATTTTTTTACTTATTTTTGGCTGTGCTGGGTCTTTGTTGGTGGGCACTGTATTTCTTTAGTTGCAGGGAGCAGATCCACTCTCTGGTTGTGGTGTGCAGGCTTCTCACTGTGGTAGCTCTCTTTTTGCAGAGCACAGGCTCTAGGGCGCTCGAGGCTCAGTAGTTGTGGCATACAGATTTTGTTGCCCTAAAGCATGTGGGATCTTCCTGGATCAGGGATTGAACTTATGTCCCCTGCTTTAGCAGGAGGACTCTTAACCACTGGACCATCAAGGAAGCCCCCATATGAATCCTTAAGATATTGTTTTATTTTTTATCTAAATAGGATAGCATTATATATATATTTTTTCTACAGTTAATATTCCTCCTCTGTTTTTGTGTTTTAAAAACTTTTGTGTTTTTAAGTTTCATATTCGTGGATACGTCTGTGTACATTTCATTTGTTTTTATTGTTGTATAGAATTTCTTTATATTAGTACAGCAAATGATAGATCCCATTGCTCATGGAAACTTGAGTTACTTTCAGTGTTTGCTATCTTGAAGAATGCTGCCAGGCTTCCCCAGCAGTCCAGTGGTTAAGACTCCACCTTCTAATGCAGGGGGTGAGGGTTTGATTCCCTGGTCAAGAAACTGAGGTCCCACATGCTGTGGGGTGTAGCCAAAAATTGATAGCAACAAAAAGAATGCTGCAATAATCTCTCATCATATGACTCTCCCACAATTTGGTTATCTAGTCTCTGTTAATGTACATTGGTGGTATTTCAGTTTGACAATATTACAAATCATGATGCTGTAAACATTCATGCAGGAGTCTTTTTGGACTCATATCTATTCTCATATATTCTCTTTTCTTGTGTAAATACCTGAGTGGATGTTTGGGTCATGTGTTAAATGAATGTTTATAAGAAATTTCCTTTTTTTTTTTTCCAAGGAAATGACCAAGTCTGCATTTCCACCAGCACTATATCCGAGTTCCAACTGCTCTATATCCTGGCCAGTATTTGGTACTAAATCATTGTTACCGTAAACTTCCCACTGTGTGCACAGTAGAATCATAATATGGATATGAAGAGCTGTTTGCAAGTGCAAGTGCTGTTTCCAAGAGCAACTCCTGTTGCTCATGCTTTCATGTTTATTTATTGCTTACTCTTAGATATTCTTTATGAAGTGTCCAAATATTTACCATATTTTGTGAAACTTTTGTCTTCTTAACATTGAGACTTGATAGTAATTTATATATTTCAAGTAAAAGTTTTTATCTGACACATCTGGCAGATATTTACTTCCATTTGTGACTTGGATATTGATTGGGATTACATTGAACACAGCTTAGGCATCAGCTCGGTTCAGTTGCTCAGTCGTGTTCAACTCTTTGTGAGCCCCATGGATTGCAGAATGACAGGCTTCCCTGTGCATCACCAACTCTTGGTGCTTGCTCAAACTCATGTCCATAGAGTCAGTAATGCCATCCAACACTCTCATCCTCTGTTGTCCCCTTTTCTTCCTGCCTTCAACCTGTCCCAGCATCAGGGTCTTTTCCAATGAGTGTGTTCTTCACATCAGGTGGCCAAAGTATTGGAGCTTCAGCTTCAGCATCTGTCCTTCCAATGAATATTCAGAATTGATTTCCTTTAGGATGGACTGGTTTGATCTCCTTGTAGTCCAAGGGCCTCTCAATAGTCTTCTCCAATACCACAGTTCAAAAGCATAAATTCTTCAACCCTCAGCTTTCTTTATGTTCCAACTCTCATATCCACCCATGACTACTAGAAAAACCATAGATTTGACTACATGGACCTTTGTAGGCAAAGTAATGCCTCTGTTTGTTAATATGCTGTCTATGTTGGTCATAGCTTTTCTTCCAAGAAGAAAGCTTCTTTTAGGTATAATTATAATGAATATTGATTAGACACCCTACATATCATATATTGTACTATCTAGAAGCAGTGCTTCCTGAAAGAGTTCCAGAATGGCCTGATGAAGTTAAAACTGATGATCCATCTTGGAAGGATTCTGCAACACAGGTGCCATCCTCCAAGGTATAGTGTATACACTGAATCACATATCATTATTATGTCTTCAGAGGAAAACTGTATGGGTCCAGAAAACTGAGTTCGCTTCACTTACTGTCACTCTCAGTGACTCATGGGAGAAATTGTGTTTAATTGATAGCATTATATCCTTGAGAACTCTCTTAAAACCAGACATAATTATAAGAAATTTTGGAATTACTTATATGCTTGATTGACTTTTATGAGCAAAATCCTCATCAACCCACAGGGAAGATATACATTTAGGGAGAAATAAACCTTAGTTTTATTTGGCCACTGAGAGTTTTGAATAATTTTTTACCACAACATAACTTGTGTGTTATACAGCCTGATAATACATGCACTTGGCAATTGCCTACAAATAAATGAATGAATGAAAGGATATGAATGAGTGAATAATGATGACTGAAATAGAGTGGAATGTCTCCTTCTTGAGGTTTTTTAATACTATATTTATATGAGTCTATGGTAAGTTTATCATATTCTTCACACAAATTCTAATCATGCTTGTTTTCTAATTTTCATATTTTTTCTGTCATCCAATATTGCTAGACTAAAATCTAAGAAAAAATCAACATTAAGGAGATTTTTTTTTCCAGGAATATAACTTTGCATCCTTTTTCTATATAAATTACTCCATACTTATGAATGTAATATGTTATTATATTTAAGCAAGTTTGTCAGTACCAAGATATAGATTTATTTCTTTTAGATAAGTTTTATTAAATACATGTATTATAATAAATAATTAAAAGTCACAAAATATTCAACATGTTTATTTTTGAAGTATCTTAAAATTTTTCCCTATACATAATATATTTAAGTCACTGTTGGTATGGTTTGCTGAGTAGCACTTGTTTGGATATAATTTTAGTACATTGTTTTCTCACAGAGCTCCCTATGTATTATCTGAAAATAATTTAAATAACTAGCTTTCTTGTCTTGCTAAGTTACACCTATATAGGATATAGCTAATGAGATGTCTACTATAATTTTACTAGATGTGTACAGTTAAAGCCATTGCATGACTTATTAAAGACATTTTAAAAAAATCTTAGGTATTCCAATCAATAGGCTTATTAATATATTATTTTCAAAGTAAATATATCTATTTAAGTTTGCATTGGCTGAAGAATTTCCATTTTAATCAACAATTAAATGAACTTTGAAATAAAACCTCTAAATGTATTTACAGAATTGAGAACAAACCCATCAAATCCCTGTTTGGAAGATCAGCAGATGAAGTGCACAAGTCATTGAAATGCTAAGATTCCAAGTAAATTTAGTATATTTGTGTATAATAACCATTACATTTGCATTTTTTAATTTAAATAAATTTCATCTGCCATCACAGGGAGAAAATGAGAGAAATGTTAATCCTATAAATTAAATAGAGATTGAGGTATTTGACCCAGACAGAAAAGAGACTTTACGTATTTATGCAGACACAGGGTGAATTAGGGGAAAATAATCACTTAGATAATTATAAAATATTACTATGGGAGGATATTGGAACTATTTCCATTGATATCAAACCATATATCAAATCATTGAATTTAAATTTAATCAACTTATCAAATATGTTCAAGTTTAGATATATATAACCTCAGTGCACCACTCTAACTCCACCATAGCTTGTTGTTCAGTTGTTAAGTTGTGTCTGACTCTTTGCAACCCCATGAACTTGCAGCACATCAGGCTTCCCTGTCCTTCACAATCTTCTGGAATTTGCTCAAATTCATGTCCGTTGAATTAGTGATGCCATCCAACCATCTCATGTTCCATTGTCCCCTTCTCCTGCCTTCAGTCTTTCCCAGCGTCAGGGTCTTTTCCATTGAGTTGTCTCTTTGCATCAGGTGGCCAACGTATTGGAGCTTCATCTTCAGCAGCAGTCCTTCCAATGAATATTCAGGGTTGATTTCCTTTAGAATTGACTGGTTTGATTTCCTTCAGTCCAAGGTGCTCTCAAGGGTCTTCTCCAGCATCACAGTTTGACGGGTTACTGCAGCTAACCCGTCCTAATTTATCCAATGCTCACCAATATCGGAATGTTGAATTTTCTACGTCTTACTCATATTCTAAGGAAAATATTTTTCCATTTTACAATGTGAAGAACATTATACAATTTCCCCTCCGCCAGATAGCTACCATTTAATGTTTCTTTATTTTACACTTAGATTTATCTAACATTAGTTCAGTGCAGTTCATTCTCTCAGTCGTGTCCTACTCCTTGGGCCCCATGGACTTCAGCATGCCAGGCCTCCCTGTCCATCACCAACTCCTGGAGTTCACCCAAACTCATGTCCATTGAGTCGGTGATGCCATCCAACCATCTCATCCTCTGTCATCCCCTGGCCTTCAATCTTTCCCAGCATCAGGGTCTCATCAAATGAGTCAGCTCTTCATATCAAGTGATCAAAGTATTGGAGTTTCAGCTTCAACATCAGTCCTTCCTGCAAGGTTGCCACAAACAGAAAGACGCCTCTGTCAGCCTGTGTGAAGAAGCCTTTATTGGGCGATAGCTCTCGGGCAGAACCCCCAGGGACCGCGGGCAGAAGTCTGCGAGGAATGGCGGGCAGAGCAGGGGTTTTATAGTTGGGGTTAGTCTGCTGGCTGGGCTTTTTGCCAAAAAAGGTAATTGCTTAGGACTGTCTCAGGGATTGGCCTACATGGGGTCGTGTGTCAACATCTGATTGGCTTCAGCGGTGACGTCCATGCCTGAAAGACGGGCCGGTCCCAAGTTCCTGTTGGGACCCGAACCACACCTCCAGGACTTTTCGCAGGGTCTTTTTCTGGGCTGGGACTTTCCACCGGGGCGTGCCCTACCTCACACTTCCAATGAACATTCAGGACTGATCTCCCTTAGAATGGACTGGTTGGGTCTCCTTGCAGTCCAAGGGACTCTCAAGAGTCTTCTCCAACACCACAGTTCAAAAGCATCAATTCTTCAGGACTCAGCTTTCTTTATAGTCTAACTCTCACATCCGTACATAACTACTGGAAAACCCATAGCCTTGACTAGATGGACCTTTATTGGCAAAGTAATGTCTTTGCTTTTCAATATGCTGCCTAGGTTGGTCATAACTTTCCTTCCAAGGAGTAAGTGTATCTTAATTTCATGGCTGCAATCACCATCTACAGTGATTTTGAAGCCAAAAATAAGTAAATAAAGTCAGCTGCTGTTTTCACTGTTTCCCCATCTATTTCTCACCTATTGCCCCATCTAAGTGATGAGACCGGATGCTATGATCTTCGTTTTCTGAATGTTGAGCTTTAAGCCAACTTTTTCACTCTCCTCTTTCTCTTTCATCAAGAGGCTCTTTAGTTCTTCACTTTTTGCCAAAAGGGTGGTGTCATCTGCATATCTGAGGTTGTTTATATTTCTCACAGCAATCTTGATTCCAGATTATGCTTCATCCAGCCGAGCATTTCTCATGATGTACTCTGCATATAAGTTAAAGAAGCTGGGAGACAATATACAGCCTTGATGTACTTCTTTTCTAAGTTGGTACCAGTCTGTTGTTCCATGTCTAGTTCTAACTGTTGCTTCCTGACCTGCATACAGATTTCTCAAGAGGCAGGTCAGGTGGTCTGGTATTCCCATCTCTTAAAGAATTTTCCACAGTTTACTGTAATCCACACAAAGGCTTTGGCATAGTCATTAAAGCAGAAATAGATGTTTTTCTGGAACTCTTGCTTTTTCAATGATCCAGTGGATGTTGGCAATTTGATCTCTGGTTCCTCTGCCTTTTTTAAAACCAGCTTGACCATCTGAAAGTTCATGGTTCACGTATTGTTGAATCTTGGCTTGGAGAATTTTGAATATCACTTTGCTAGCAAGCAAGATGAGTGCAATTGTGCAGTAGTTTGAGCCTTCTTTGGCGCTGCCTTTCTTTGGGATTGGAATGAAAACTGACCTTTTCCAGTCCTGTTGCCACTGCTGAGTTTTCCAAATTTGTTGCCATATTGGGTGCAGCATTTTCGCTGCATCATATTTTAGGATTTGAAATTGCTCAATTTGAATTCCATCACCTCCACTAGCTTTGTTCATTGTGATGCTTCCCAAGGCCCACTTGACTTCATATTCCAGGATATATTATTTTTATAGCATGTCATAAAGAGGACAGGTATTATGAGATCATAACCTAGTGGGTGATATGTATATAAGACCCAGAGGATAGAAAAAGATATAATCTATTTTTAATTTATTTTTTAATTGAAGAATAGTTGATTTACAGAATTTTGTTTTCTGTCAAACGTCAATATGAATCATCCACAGGTATACATCTATCCCCTCCCTGCTGAACCTCCCTTCCATCTCTCTCCCCATCCTATCCCTCTAGGTTGCTACAGAGCCCCTGTTTGAGTTTCCTCAGACATACAGCAAATTCCCATTGGCTATCTATTTTGTATATGGTAAAGTGACTGTTTATGTTATTCTCTCCATATATCTCACCCTCTCCCTGTGTTCATAAGTCTCTTCTCTATGTCTGAGAAAAAGACATAATCTTTTAATTAGTGATTCCTATAGAAAAGTAACATGGAATGAAAGCTTAGATAGGAAATGAAAACTAAAACAGAGGAGCATTAACACCAACATGAATAGGCAGCTTCTCTCTTCTGTCCTGAGTTTTCTCATCTCATCCATTAAAATGGAGTGGGTAAAGATAATAACTAGCTTTTATGAATAAAACAGAATGGTCAAAGGAATTGGTAACATAGAGATACAATATAACCAAAGAACATCAGGTAGAGAATAGCAATTTGTTTAGAAGTAATCAGTGATAAACTAAATGAAGTATTGTATCAAAATAAAGCTCATTTAATCAAATACTCTTATAGTCAGCTGAATTCTTGAGGGTTTATTGGTTGAGCACCCTTCTGACACTTGGCTCTCCATAGAAATCCTCATTGGTTTGCAATGAATAAAAAAGATATGGAGGCACAAAGAACCACACAATACAAACTGGCTGAAAATAACTGATCATGAGATCAGTCTGTTTATTAACACAACTAGAAATGCTTCTATTTAAGCACACTGCTATAGGTTAGGTGCACTGGAATGAGTCTTAGAATTGAGAGGTTTAAAATGAGTCTTTGAGATCAAGTTTGTCTGCAGCACATTTATTAAGAAGTTCCCTGGGGATCCATACCTGTGTCAAGAAGGGGATGGGAGCAGAATTGAGCAGAAGGGTGAGTTGAAGCAAAATTCAAGGAGTGCTCAGCATCTCCATCTCTCTAGTGCAGATGGTTTTCAGTGCTTCCCACCATTACTGTATATTTGAGGTTCCTCTCAGCTTCATTTAGCACACCTTTTGGCCTTAATGTTTTACCTGGTCACTTGACACACAGAGTCTAAATCCTACTCTTCATGTTATTCTCTGGCCAGAAATCCTTATCTTGTCTTTATTGTCACAACTTGACCAATCATTTTTGATAGGTGCCCCAAATTAATTAGGTACTAAAATATAGTAATACATCATTGTTCCACTAGTTCACAGCAGCATAGTCAGTTACCTATGCCAACTCCTAAACTAACTCCTGTTTTTGCCTGGTGGTCCCTTGGCATGGAAGCCTTAAGTATCTAAAGAAACAGTTAAAGATTATAATCCAATGGAACTCCTGCTGTGGAGTTTTTCCCCAAAGGGGGAAAAAATATCCTCAGCAGGGCACATGTTGCCTTACAGAGATGAAGTATCTGCATTGTCTCCAAGTAAGGGGGTATAGCTCCAGCAACAATAGAGAAAGACAAATAAATTCTGAAGGCTGATAGTTCAGAATAACTTTGCTAAATATTTTTGAGGGTTCATTACAAATTGCATTATCCCACAAGGAATGGGTCTATTCTCTCTCAGCCAAGGGACTGAATTTGCCATAGCAGACATGCTTTGGTTGGGTGCTTACTGTTCTTTGTGTTTTAGAAACTGACTATTCAAGTCCTGAGACTGTCAGCTTTCTCGGCCTTCCAACTGCAGGGAGTATGAGCTGCTTTTTAAAGTTTTTGCAGTTGTTCTTGACAATAATTGGGAATTGATCACTCAAATATATTTTAATCTTTTTCCAAACTTTCCTGAATTTAGTAATAGACTAGCAATTCTTTGCCTTTATGTACATTAGTGTTTCTCACAGCTTTTAAATGCCTGTTAAATACATGAGCTAATTCTCTCCCTTTCATCTGTATGTTTAGTCTTATTCAACATAAGCAATAGTTTTAACAGTTGGTTTGTCATTTTATGCAAGGTACTGTGTGTGCTGACCTACCACCAATGATAGGGTCTTCAGTGGCAGTCAATAGCTGAGTGATCTATTTCCAAAATGCCATCGTAGTGCCTGATTTATCAAACAAGTGTTACAGGCTAATTTCCCCAGGAAGCTCACTCTAAAACTGAATGAGACACGCAGGGCAGGTTGTTTACTATTATTAATAATGAGAACATTTGGGATCAACACTTATTGAAAGGAGAAGAAGGAGAGAGAATTGGGAAAACAGTTGTCTTGCTAATCTTTTTGAGATCCTTGGAATAAGAATAGCTCTTCAGAGTTAGCCTAAGTTTGGTCCTTTATGGTCAGTTCTTTGTCTTTCTTATTCATGTGGATATTAGAGGTGAACCAGCCCGAGAAGCAATAAGACTCTGAGCCAGGGTGAGGCAATCTCCCCAAGTCCCTGTGAGTCAGTTTCTCGCCATCAGTACTCTCAACAGCCAAAGCCAGAGGCCATTCATTTGAAAGAATGTCTGTGAGGCACACTGCAGAATCTACTACATCGGCTATCAATAAAATTATTATTGTTTTCATATGGAGAGCTGTTCATTGAAATTAAAAATTTGCATCAATAGTTTGTACTTTAAGAATTTGCTAGTAGTTTTTACATACCAATTTTAGACAACAATATAAACCTTTAAGGTTTGAAAACTTCCCATAGGAAACTCAAGAAAAGAAATTTAAATTGCTCCAGTCACGTATAGGTGAGACTTAAATGGTACTGTTTCCTGACTCTAAAGTTTGAATATTAGTAGATTAATAAGATGATTAGTCAACACAAATAATAAGTTTTGACTTCCTACTATGAGTCCAACACTATCCTAGGCTGTAGCAATGAATAAAACAGACAAGCATGTCTGTCTTCATGGAACTTGCTCAGTGAGGAGGCAGACAATTTTTAAACGTACAATTAAATTCATGGGATGTAATTGTAAGTTGTACGGAGGGAAAGGGAAAACAGAAAAAAAAATAGAAGGAATGAACATATGATGAACATGTAATAATTTGTTCTAAATTTATGTAATAGTGTAGGAGTTATAGTAGTTTTAATTTTACTAAAGAGAAAAATGAGGCAAAATTTTAATAATTAAATAAATTGCTTAAGTTCACATAGATAAGTGATAAAGTTAATACTCAAACCCAGACAATTTTGGCTTTAACATTCTAGCTCTTAACTTTATACAACTGCTATAAATATTAGACAGAATGGATTTGGAATAATCATAAATATTATAAATATTATTTCAGAGAAAGTGGACAATAATCTTTGAGTTTCTGGTGCTATTGAGGTTAATGGCTCTATACATATTAATACCAATAAAGCAACAATTATGTTACTGTTTTATATAAAAAGATATCTATTCTTTCTGTTACAGGGTAAGATATATAGAATATGCATCATATTTGTAATATACTGGGTATAAACATTGAGATGTGTGTGTATATGTGATGTCTGTATCTGTATGTTTTTGTGCATATATGATTGGTGGAAGAAGAGAGAAATATGAGATCCTGGAATATAGAGTATAAGGAAGTATCACAATTGCTATATTGCACAAAAAAGAAGAATCATGGACTACTTCCTAAAAATTAAAGTATTAGAAATAAAGAAGTGGACTGTTTATGATTATTGATGATTCTTCATACTGTAGCAATTATTTCAAATAATATAATGAATTTAGTATCTTAATTGTCATTTCTATCTGTATCTGTGTTAGGTACAATCTCTGTACAATTTGTGCCTGTGTTAGGGTTAGCTCTTTTGTGTGGTATAAAAATAAGCAAAAGTAGGATTATTCACAAAAGAAGATCTCATGAGGATTTTTTAAATGATACAATTTAAAAAAATGTTTCTGGATAGTCATAAAGTATTGATGAAAGAAAAAGCTATTGGTAAATAACACCTACACCACCTTCTACCTTATATGGAAGCATATACAGATTCGCTGAATAAATGAAAGTGTTTAACCAGAATGTACCCAAATCAAAATGAAGATCACCATCTAGTCAAACAGGGCACTCAGGAAAAAAAATTTTTTTTTTACCACAGTACAATAAAAATTCAATTTATTTTATATGTTGTCCTGAATATATACTATTAGACTAATTATCTTTTTGACAGTTCTGATTGATAAATTTCAATCAGTAATTTAACTTTTCTATATATAGTTTTATATACTCTTGCTGCATAAAGTAGAAAAATATTTTTCAAGAGTCTTTTTTTAAAAAATGAAGTATAATTTTGATTTGAAATAGAATGAACAAAACCCTATAGCTTGTTTCTCTGGGTTCAGTTTTTTTAGATTCCCTACATAAGTATTCAAATATGCAGTACTTGTCTTTCTGTATCTGACATTGCACTCAGAATTATGCCCTCAAGGTCCATTCATGTTGTCAAAAAGAGTAGGATTTTCTTCTTATGACTGAATATGATTCTGTTGTGTGCATGTATATACATATGCATCACAACATTATTCATCTGTTAGAGGACCCTCAATAATGCTGCAGTCATCATTAGAGCCCAGGTATTTCTGTGATGTCTTATTTTCATTTCACACAGGAATTTTGTTTTTAATTTTTTAAGAACCTTTCATAATATTTTACATAGTGGCTGTACCACCATCAACAATGAAAAAGGATTCCATTTTCTTCACATCGTTACTAACAGACATATCTTGTTTTTTGATCATAGCCGTCTTAACAAGTTCGAGGTGATATCTAATTGTATTTTTGATTTGCATTTTCCTGATTCCTCTGCTCTTTTGTTTTTAATTGTATTTTTTTCTCTTGAGTGATAAGTGTTTTTTATTTTTTTTATTTTTGATATTGAGTTGTATGAGTTCTTTATGTATTTTGGATATTAACTTATTATCAGGTAGAAGGTTTGCAAATATTTTCTGCCATTACATAAGTTTCATTTTGTTTGCCTTTTATTTTGTTGGTTATTGTTGTTGCTGTGCTTTTTAGTTTGATGTGGTCCCACTTACTGACTTTTGCTTTTGTTGCTTATGCTTAGGTGTCGTATTAAAAAAACTGTTGCCCAGACAAATATCAAAAAACTTTTCTCCTATGTTAACTTCTAGGAGTTTTCTGCCTTCAAGTCTTATGTGTAAGTCTGTTCCATTTTGTTTTACTTTTTGTGAGTAGTATGAGATAAGGGTTCAATTTTATTTTTGTCCTGTGGTAATCTAGTTCCCATATCACCGTTATCTATTGTGGTTCAGTATTTTATGTCTAAGTTATTGGTAAGACAGTCATACCATTAATTAAATAAGAAGCAAAGAAGACAAAAACTTGAATGGAGAAGAAATTGAGTTTTAATTTGAACATGTAAAATGTTGTCAGTCATTGGTGTTAAGTGGTAATTTCAAGCAGGTTTTTGGAAAAACAGGTCTGAAGAAGTTAAAAAAGGAAACTTTCCATGGTGATCAACTCACCACTAAAGCTTGAATGGCTAGATAGAGTTACCATGAGTAGAAAAACTAAACAGACATTATTTAACATTGGAAAAAATATCAGAAGAGATGAAATTCTGTAATGTAGATATCATCAATCATGGTGGCATGTATAATTAATAATAATTTGAAAAAATATGTGAAGATAATTATTATAAAAACATAAATACATCATGCTAAAAAACATTTAAAAGTTCACTAAAAAATAAAACCAGTAATTTATTAGATTAAAGTAATATTTCCATAGCTTAGCAGTTCTACTCTTTTGATCATAACATTATTGCCTGTTAAGAAAAACTGTTATTAAAATCTACCAGGGGATGATTTAGCTGCTGCATAAACTATTTTAACTTGTCTATTTTGTCCTTTCCATATGTAGATATATCTACTTTGTGAAGTGCAATTATGATGTGATACGATATATCATTCTTCAAACAGATCATTGCCATTTAGTAATATTTCCCTTACATTGTTAAATTTCCAACTATTCTGTCATATTTAAAACGTTCTTTATAGTTTTATTTTAGTTTAGGAATTTAGGGTGATGATGTCAAAAATTCAGGCCACAATTTCTATAAGATTCAGTACTCATTGAACTTGGAATTTTGCTATTTGTGAATGCTATACTGTAACATTTATGTTTGATATTAATTTTAACAATTCCTTAAGACACATACTATTATCTGTCATTGTTTTTCAAAGTAGAATTCAAAGAATTCTGTGTTTAGCACTCAGATATGCTTATTCCATAGGCTAGATTAAAGATGAAATATCACTGGCCAAAATGTTGCATTCTTTAAATTTCCCATCATTTGGATTTGAAAGTATGATTCTATTTCCTTCAAATATAAGAAAGGAAAATTCTTGTTTAAAAACTATCTGGGATATTCAAAATTCTCTACATCCTGATTTTTGAGTGTCATATTAAGCAGGTAATATAATACTACTTGCAATTTTTAGTTTTAAGTATGTGATTTTCCTATAATGAAACCCTGGGAACAAAAAATCCACCTGACTTGTTGCAGGCAGTTATAATGGCTCTTTTCTTACCATCTTTATACATTTGTGATCTATATAATGCTTTCTGAATTACTTTTTGGTAGGTAATATGGAAGCTAATTCTGTGTTATGCAGCTATTTCTAAATATAACTTTATCAGCAAATGATTTTAGCACTTAAAAAAAAAATTGAGCCATGTTGCTGAAGAAAAACTTTATTTTGTACTATAAATTTATTTATTTTAATTGGAGGCTAATTACTTTACAATATTGTATTGGTTTTTGCCATACATCAACATGAATCTGCCATGGGTGTACACGTGTTTGAAGAAAAAATTTTATTTTCACTTCTGTTCATTAAATTGGTAATTTCCCTCACTACATCCAAAATATTAAACCATCCAATAATTGCTCAGAAATGACTATCTATTTTTTAAATTCATTTTTGTTGAAAAATAATTGCTTTACAGAATTTTGTTGTTTTCTAAGTCATATTTTATTGATATGCACAGGGTTTAATTGAATTATATAATTAAGTGATAAAATGTTTCATCTAAATTAATCTAGTTTGTGTGCAAACCCAAAAGAACCTTGATAAGTCAACAGTTGGTACAGATGTAATAATGAGTAGCCTATTAGCATATGCATTGCAGTATGTTTTACAAGTAGAGTTGAGGCTATTAATTAATCTCTAAAATCAGTTTGATGGAAGTCACTTAAGAAAGTTTGTATATAATTTCTCATCTTAGCAATGGTTCATTTAAATTGGTAGCTTCAAGCTCCTTTAGAGAATTAAGAGAAAACCATGGAAGTATAATGTGTTAGTAGAACAAAGGGGCTAAGCAATGAATTACTGGTGTCATAAATATCCCTAGTGGCAGCATCCAAATGATTAATACTTAAAATCCCAAGGTTGAGGATCCCATTTTCCTATGGCCTGTTAAGTATGAGCTGTAGCAAACAGAAAAAAAAAAAAAAAAAGAAAGAAAGAAGTGGTAGTGAGGGGGCATTTGCTTCCTTAACAATTTGGCTCAGATAGTACTTAATGCCTCATTGTTAGGGAAATAAACCATCTCTTGAATGATAAACATCTGCATGTATACTTGGAGGTGGCAGGTATATTATTGTTCTGCATTTCTATTGGCTACATCAGTGTTATTAGTAATTGCATTTAATTTTTGCATTGTTAACAACACCCTGCCAATCTTTTTCTGAGCACATAGAAAACCAATTTCATTATTTCTTGCATACCAACTATAAAGAAAATAAAAAATTATAATCTCTTAATTCATTTTGTTTGTTTGTTTGTAAATACCAATGACTGGTTGGATGATATGCACTCCTAAAATAGCACCTTATAGTTCACCTTGTGATAAATGCTTTCTATAAATTTGCTTGGTTTAAATGAATAAGACTGCCTTCCTACTGCTCTCATTCTCAGTGAATTGACTCATTGTTTATTTCAGTCTCAGCAGAGGTATAATGTAACCTTTGAAATAATGGAACCTCCTCTACTGTCAGAGAATACAAATAGTCACCTCCTCTTTCAGAGAAAACAACTACTTTTCTTTTAAAAATATATCTTAATCACTTTTAAAAATTTTATTAATATGTGTGATATTCCCAAATAAAAATACTCAATTTTTTTGTTGTTGTTGCAGAAGAGAGGTTAGTTTTATGATAATGAAGATATAAAAATCAAATTGCTCCCCTTCTTTGTTTTCTTTTTTTCTTAACCTTTTATTTTGTATCGGGGGATAGCTGATTAACAGTATTATGATAGTTTCATGTAAACTGAGAAGGGATTCAATCATACTTATACATGTATCCATTCTCTCCTAAACTGCCCTCCTATCCAAGCTGCCATGTAACATTGACAGACTTCCATGTGCTATACAGTAGGTTCCTGTTGGTTATTTTAAATATAGCAGTGTATACAGGCAGCCATGAGTTTGTTCTCTAAGTCTGTGAGTCTCTTTCTATTTTGAAACTAAGTTAATTTGTATCATTTGTTTTTAGATGTCACATAAAAGTGAAGTCATACAATGTCTTCTCCTCTGTCTGACTTACTTCACTCAGTATAGCAATTTCTCCCTTTTTTGTTTTTTTTTTACCATTAAAAAAAATGCATAGGTACAAATCATCACCTAAAGACACAATCTCAAATTCTAAAGTCTAGTTATACATGTGTATCTAATGAGTAAACCTATTGGTCTAAATCAGGATGTAAAGATATATTTAAAAACAAATATAAATAAATATTTAAAATTCATACATTGTACAGATTGTTATTTATAAGAAAAAAAGAGCTTATGTAGAGATTTAACTTTTCAAAGTACATTCTTAGTTAAGAGGCATATTTTAGGTTGGTGAAAAAGTAATTGCAGTTTCAAACCATGAATTTTAAATCATTATAACTAATCTCAAACATATCTTTATTAATCAAAGTAGGAACCATTATAATCAACACATTTTTGTCAACAAGAAATAAGTTTTATTCCTGTGGCATAAAAATCCATGTTTGAGATTCAACAAACTCTTGGAAAAAATTTTCTGCCTCCTGCTGGTTGTGGAAGCATTTTCCCTACAAAAAGTCTTTAAGATGCTTAAAGAAGTGGTAATCAGTTGGTGAAAGGTCAAGTGAATATGGCAAACTTCGCACCCCAATTCATTCAACTTTTTTGAAGCGTTCATTGTGCGACCTGCAAAAGGGCATTGTCATGGAGAACAATCAGGCCCATTCTGTTTACCAATGCTGATTGCAGGCATGGCAGTTTTCAGTGCATCTCATCAATTTGCTGAGCAAACTTCTGAGCTGTAATGGTTTCACCAGGATTCAGAAGCTATAGTGAATCAGATGGGCATCAGATCACCAAAGAGTGATCATGACCTGTTTTGGGTGCAAGTTTGGCTTCGGGAAGTAAGTGTTTGAAGCTTCTTGTTTGGCCCAATCACTGAGCTAGCTGATCATCACTGGTTATTGTAAAAAATCCACTTTTTGTCACACGTTACAATCTGGTTGAGACATGGTTCATTGTTTTTGCATAGAATAAGAGAAGACACACTTCAAAAAGACAGATTTTTTGATTTGTGGTCAGCTCATGAGGCACTCATCAAGATTTTTCACCTTCCCAATTTGCTTCAAATGCCAAACAACCATAGAATGATCATGTCGAGTTCTTTGGCAACTTCTTATGCAGTTGTAAGAGGATCAGCTTCAAAGACGGCTCTCAGTTGGTCATTGTCAACTTCCCATGGCCAGCCACTGCACTCCTCATCTTCAGAGCTCTTTTCTCCTTTGCAAAACTTGTTGAACTTCCACTACACTGTACAGTTGTTAGAAGTTCCTGGGCCAAATGCATTGTTGACACTGTGAGTTGTCTAGGCTGCTTTACAACACATTTTGAACTCAAATAAGGAAATAGCTTGAATTTGCTTTTTGTCTAAGATCATTTCCCTAGTCTTATAAATATGAAATAAAGAGCAATTAATTAGTCATTAGCAAAAAAGCATAAAGCAAGATGTGCAATAATCTGATGTATGACATAACCAAATTTATTTAAGAATGTATTCCAATATCAAATGGCAAATTTCAACAGTGCAAAACTGCAATTACTTTTGTACTAACCTAGATGCAAAATATCAGTTGATCTTATCTGAACTTTGTTTCAGTTGTTTTCAGTTAGATAGTACAAACAGCATTAATTTAAATATTGATCTTGGCTAAGGCCCTATTTCATGCAAACATTGGTAAAATAAAGGACAGAAATGGTATGGACATAACAGAAGCAGAAGATATTAAGAAGAGGTGGCAAAAATACACAGAAGAACTGTACAAAAAATATCTTAATGACTCTGATAACCATGAGGGTGTGATCACTAACATAGAGCCAGACATCTTAGAGTGTGAAATCAAGTCAGCCTTAGGAAGCATCACTAGTGGAATGATGAAGCAAAGCTAGTGGACATGATGGAATTCCAGCTGAGCTGTTTCAGATCCTAAGAGATGATGCTGTTAAAATCCTGCACTCAATATGCCAGCAAATTTGGAAAACTCAGCAGTGCCCACAGGACTGGAAAACATCAGTTTTCATTTCAATCCCAAAGAAAGGCAATGCCAAAGAATACTCAAACTACTGCACAGTTGTACTCATTTCATGTGCTAGCAAGGTCTTGCTCAAAATCCTCCAAGCTAGGTTTCAACAGTACATGAACCAAAAACTCCCAGATGTACAGCCTGGATTAAGAAAAGGCAGAGGAACCAGAGATCAAATTGCCAGCATCCATTGGATCATAGAAAAAAATAAGATAATTCCAGGAAAACATCTTTTCTGCTTCACTGACCATGCCTTTGACTGTGTGGATCACAACAAATGGGAAAATTCTTAAAGAAATGGAAATACCATACCACCTTACCTACCTCCTGAGAAATCTATATGCAGATCAAGAAGCAACAGTTAGAACCGGACATGAACCAACGGACTGGTTCCAAATTGAAAAAGGAGAACATCAAAGCTGTATATTGTCATCCTGCATATTTAACTTCTATGCAGAGTACATCATGCAAAATGCTAGACTAGATGAAGCTCAAGCTGGAATCAAGATTTCTGGGAAAAATATCAATAACCTCAGATATGCAGATGACACCACCCTCAGACCATAAAGCAAAGAGGAACTAAAAAGCCTGTTGATGAAGGTGAAAGAGAAGAGTGAAAAAGCTGGTTTAAAACTCAGCATTCAAAAAACGAATGGCATCCTATCCCTTTACTTAGTGGCAAACAGATGCAGAAACATTGGAAACAGTGAAAGATTTTTTTTTTTTTTTTTCCCTTAGGCTCCTAAATCAATGCAAATGTTGACTGTAGTCACAAAATTAAAAGACACTTGCTCCTTGGAAGAAGAGTTATGACCTATCTAGACAGTGTATTAAAAAGCAGAAACATTACTTTGCTGAAAAATGTTCATCGAGTCAAAGCTATTGTTTTTCCAGTGGTCAGGTAGGAATGTGAGAGTTGAACCAAAAAGACTGAGTGCCAGAGAATCAATGCTTTTGAACTGAGGTGCTGGAGAAGATTCTTGAGAGTTCCCTGGACTGCATCGAGATCAAACTAGTCAATCCTAAAGGAAATCAGTCCTGAATATTCATTGAAAGGATTGATGTTGAAGCTGAAGCTCCAATACTATGGCCACCTGATACAAANGGATTAGGCCAAATACTTTAGTCCTATTGATATAAAATAAGCAACCCCAACTTAGTGACATAACAGTCAATTTATTATACCCAAATTCTGTGATTCAGGAATTCAAGCAGAGCCAAATGGAACAGCTTGTCTCTGCTGTACTTATTTGAATCCTCAGCCAAGAGAATTCAGTAAGTTGCAGATGATGTGACTGTTTGGAAACAGAAATTATTGGAACAATATTTCACTCATATGTCTGGTAAATGGGTTGTAATGACACAAAGGCTAGTCTCACCTGAATCTGTCAACCAGCATGCCTATGCATGTCCTATCTGTGTGTTATTTATACATTATGGCAGCTGTGTTCTGAAAGGGAGTATTCTAGACATAGAAGTTCTGAGAGAATCAGATAGACTGTGTAGCATTTTTATTTTTACCTATTCTCAGAAGTCACATAGTGTCAGGCAGGCTGTCCCAAACTGGTCTAAGCAATATTAGAGTTCCTAATTGAAGGCAAAAGATATAAAGCTTGCCTTTAATTACGAGTCTCTAATATATGACTTATTTTTCTAAATTGGCAGGGAGGGATGAGGGTTAATTGAGAAAGAAAAGATCAGATAATACATACTATCCCGATATGGAGAGGCATGAAATGGCACAGTGCTGAGCATTAAAAAACTAGGGAAAAAACTTTAGCTTGTTGAGTAGATTTATAATTTTTATTATAAAATAAGATAATCATAAATCAATGTGGGCTAAAAAGCAGGATGTATAAATTCAAATATAAAGTATATGAATAATGAATAAACAAAATGGGCAGACAGAAATGTACAGATCGTCAATACAAGATTGAACATTTAGGAACCAAGATCCGGATAAAATTTTCCACAAGTGAATATATGTCTGTCCGTTGTTTACAAGATCTTCCCTGGTGGCTCAGACGGTAAAGCGTCTGCCGGCAATGCGGGAGACCCAAGTTCAATAGCTGGGTCGGGAAGATCCCCTGGAGAAGGAAATGGCAATCCACTCCAGCACTCTTGCCTGGAAGATCCCANGGGCTAAAAAGCAGGATGTATAAATTCAAATATAAAGTATATGAATAATGAATAAACAAAATGGGCAGACAGAAATGTACAGATCGTCAATACAAGATTGAACATTTAGGAACCAAGATCCGGATAAAATTTTCCACAAGTGAATATATGTCTGTCCGTTGTTTACAAGATCTTCCCTGGTGGCTCAGACGGTAAAGCGTCTGCCGGCAATGCGGGAGACCCAAGTTCAATAGCTGGGTCGGGAAGATCCCCTGGAGAAGGAAATGGCAATCCACTCCAGCACTCTTGCCTGGAAGATCCCATGAATAGAGGAGCCTGATAGCTACAGTCCGTGGGGTCCCAAAGAATCGGACACAACTGAGCGACTTCACTTTCATTTTTCACTTTGATGCATTAGAGAAGGAAATGGCAACCCACTGCAGTGTTCTTACCTGGAGAATCTCAGGGACGGGGAGCCTGGTAGGCTGCCGTCTGTAGGGTCACACAGAGTCGGACACGACTGAAGTGACTTACCAGCAGCCCAGCAGCAGCAGCAAATACAATATATTTACAAAATCTTTATTGCAGAATCATGGATCAGTTGTTGCATTGCTAAGATAAGTTGTGTTGGAAATGTTGGGATTATGCTATTCTAAAATTAAGTAACAGAGGTAAATGTGAATGTGAACCTTAAAAATCTATTCACATATGGGAAAATACTACCAGGGCCATTAGATATTGGATGCGTGAGTGAGTGAGTGAGTGAATGAAGTCGCTCAGTCATGTCCGACTCTTTGCAACCCCATGGACTGTAGCCTACCAGGCTCATCTGTCTGTGGGATTTTCCAGGGAAAAGTACTGGAGTGGGTTGCCATTTCCTTCTCCATGGAATAGTGACTGGCAATTCTATTTTATTCAGAAATAATACTGAGCACTTGTTAATTACAAAGCACTAAGAAAGGACCTAGCAAGAATAAGACAAATACAGCCACATGCAAGCGTGCACATTCATCCTACACACAAACAATTTGCAATTTAGATTTAACAAAAAATATACATGCACACTGAAAATATTTAATAGATCTCCAATAAATAATTATCATTAGACTGTATGCTATTTTTAAACACACATACAGGATAGGTAGTAAAATTTGAATATTATACCGCCTAAGCATGATGGTATATTAAATATTAATAGGAAAATCAGAGGATATAGAGATAGAAATGGGATCAAAGTATTAAGTCTTAAAAACTGAAGTTTTTATACAAATGTTAACACTATTTGAAATTCAACAGTTCTCTATTTTTGAGTGGTAACCTGTCACGAGAAAGTAACAATATAGTTTAGTATAATAATCATGTAGTAAATTACATGCTTTTCTTTGCCTTCCACATTCGCTTGGCTAACATAGAGGTACAGAGCTAGAAACATATCTAAGTTTTTTATATATTCTTTTCATAAAACTCAGAGTGAAGGAGCAAGTTCTTCCAGAATGGTGGATTAAACAAACAAAACAACAATCAAAAAACCCTCTAGAAATCTGATCCTCAATAAAGTGACAGGAATACTGGCAAAATTTCAAAAACAACCTCTTCAAACTGGAAATTAATGAATGTTCACAACAACTGAGGAGCGTTTATTTAGCAAAACAGCTAACTTTTTGTAAGAGTAGTAACCTTTGTGACATTTTATCTTGTCCTATTCCCAAAGCTCTCTTTATAGACTCCATTTTTCCAGTCCTGCAGCAGACATAAAAATCAGCAACCTTGTAACCTCCATAGCTATGAAAATCAGAAAACTAGCAGAATAGTGGAAAATAGAATTAAGTTATAGCTCACCAAAACTAATCCATTCTCAGGAACTGTTACTACTCCACATTCCTGAAGACTCTATAGACAAGTCTGATTCACAGGGCTTGTATATATTTTATCTGAACCAAAACTTCTTCAGTAAAAAAAAGTATTTTCAGGGTATTTGTAGAAAAAATAGTGGCGATTGTTTAACATCACAGGTGCCTGAGATGGCAGTACTCGTTTGAGCAAACAAGAGGCTGGCTGAAAAGCATGAAAGGAAAATATCCTTAAATGGATGTAAATAGGATTTTTGGCAATCTTGAATATTCAAAGGAATATGCTTGGGAATCTAAAAGACCATAAACATACATAGAGCTTTTTGAATGAATAGGAAATATATAAAGAGACTTCAAGGTTTCAAGCTGACCTTAAGACATTTTATATCAAGAACATAAAGACTGAGGCAGAGTTATAAATTGAACACTAAAGCTATACCCTAACACACATTCAAAGCCCTTCAGCAAAGTGTGAAAGAAGTATCAGTTTAAAGATTTAAGAAAATCCCTATTCAAATGCTAAGTAACCACTAAGTGAACCAATTATACTAGACATCTACAACCAAGAAAATATATTTTAGGGAATTAGTTCAAGTCATTTTACAGAGAAAAAGAACCATGACAAGATGTAACAATAAAGAGCAACAAAAAAAACCCTAAAAGGAGAAAGATCTGATTCCCAGATTCACCTCATTTTAATATTTAAAATGGGAAAAGAATTTAAAAAACAATAGATACAGGTACAACTGAATCACTTTGCTGTACACCTGACACCAACATAGCATTATTAATCAGCTACACTCCATTATAAAATAAAAATGTAAAAGTATATATTTAAAATGTCCCACATACAATAAAAAATGAGATAAGCAAAAAAGAGAGAGAAAGTATTGCCCTGTATATATGGAGGAGACAAACAGGCAATAACAACTGTCTCTAAGGTGACCTCAATATAGGACTCAGAAGACAATTTTAAGTCAGTTATAAATATGTTCAACAACTAAAGAAAGCCATTCCTAAAGATCTAAAAAAGGGCTCACAAAAGAAAGCATATTAATAAAAGTAAATAAACTATTCAAAACTAAATAAAAACACTGGAGCTGAAAAATTCAATATGTGACATTAAAAATTCAGAAGCAAATTAGAACTGGTAGAAGAAAAATAATTAGCAAACATGGAAAAAAGTCAATCGAAATTATCCTGAGGTAAAGAAAATACTTAAGAAAAATGAACATAACTGTAAAGAGCTGTGAGGAACTATTAGGTATACCGGAAATATCAGAAATCAGAGTGAAAAAAAGAGCAAAGGAATAGTTGAAAAAAAACTGAAAGGAAGTGTTAATTAGCACATCTAAAACCCTTAACAAACCCCAGATACAATAAGCTCAAAGATATAAACATAACCATATTATCATAGACAAACTGTCAAATACCGAAGACAAGACACAGTCTTGAAAGAAGGGAAAACATCATCAACAAGGCAATCTCAACATGATTAAGAGCTGACACTTTATCAGTGACCATCCAGGCCAAAAAGCAGTGGAATAACATATTCAAAGTACTGAAAAAAATAAAGGCTATCAACTAAGAATTCTGTATATAGCCAGCCTCCCTTAAATATAAAGGAAGTTTGCAGAAACAGGATCATGTCTATTATTGTACAATCTGAAAATAATTCCATGTGCAATACAATTATTAAACAAACCAAAAAAGCTAGAAATACATTTAGCAAAAGAATTGCAAGATCTGTGCACTGAAAATTAGGAATTAAAGAAGTTAATAGTGGAAAGGTATGCCATTTTTGTAGAAAGGCATCCCATTTTTATAATTTGGAAGAATAAATGTTAAGATGACAATATTTCCTAAATAACTGTACAAAAGCAATCCTGCTCAAAATTCTGGTTGTCCTATTTGCAGAAACTGATAAACTGATCTAAAAAGATCATGTGAAGGGGGACAAAAACAAACAAAAAACATAGAACCCTGTCTAAATACGACTTCTCCTTTAATTTTCATGTCTTCATAATTTCTATAGACTTTTATTCCAAAACGGATAACAATAGAAATGTAAAAAAAATCATGTTAAGAGATCAGAGATGGGGCTAAACATGTATGCATATAATTTACCTCTAAATAAGTTTTTAAATATGGTATCTCCTTTAAAAGTTTCTCTAGACATTTATATCTTGCCTGCATTATTGTGGATTTTGGCAATTTAAAATATGGACATTTTTATATGAAGAGCTTAATGTAATGAAAAATTTAAGATGAAAACCTTAGTCTTATAGTGCAAGTACATATATAAAGAGGAAAGAGAAAATAAACAGCAGGATGTCTCCTATGGTCATGCATTGATAATTAATATATTTTTCAAATGACAGCATGGTACTTATAATTCAACAATATAATATTAAGTAGATTTATTATAATGCACAGGAAATAGATTGATGAATTATTCACACATTTTAATATATTTGAATTCAAATAGTTACTGTATTTATTTTTTGGAGAATCTTAACTTTGTATGAGTCTCCAGTGTTGAAATAAATTTACTGGAGTCCATTTAGAATTAAATCATTCTACATTTTTACTAAAAGTACTATTGGGAAAAAATAAACTTCAATATGATTTGAAAAAAATGAGATTTTTCAAATACTTTTCTGGCTAATATTATGCTTTATACCTTTAGAAGTTATCAAATTACTAATGAGAAATGCATAATTTATACTTTTGAAGTATGTTCAAATGACTTACTTTAAAGGGACTGAGTTTCCTGATTCATTATGAAACAATTCCACACAGGAGCTATAGATGAGAGCTATATGCTCTCTTTTTATATTGAAAATGTTTTGTGCTTAATGTTTTTAATTTATGACTGCCTATTTAAAAGTTTTAAAAGAATGTAATATTTTCTATAAGAATCTGGCTCTAGTGCTGAATAAAATAAAACTGGCTAAAGTAGTGAAAAAGTGTTTGTACACAAATACAACCTGGCTTGGAAACAAACTTGTTCCAGTCTGTGAAAGTTGTTTTAAGGATTAAAAATAAATTGACATGATTAAACAAGTGCCCTAACTACCCTAACTATTATCCTGATATTAGAGTTTTAAATTTTGCCAATATAATTGACTTTAAGTCTGCAATTAGCATTGACCCAAAAGTGCAAGTCACAGGAGTATTTCAAGCTCTGGGCATTAGGAATTTGAGATTGGTCTCTTTCTCTTTCTGGATTGGGTCTGAGTAACAGTTCGCTATACGGTGACCAGATGAACAGAATATACAGCCAAAGCTGTGAGTTCTACTCAGTTTCCTGAAGACAACAGCATTTTTTTCAGATGGTTTTGTCAGGGAGTATTCTAATAACAAGAATAAATATTTTTTCCTTACAATGACTAGTGGGGACAACTACATTTTCAAAGAATTTCTTACTCATAAATCTCAAATTCCTCAGGTAAAATATTAAATTTTGATCATGGGACATGTTTTTGTGCATTTCAAAGAATAATTTTCAGCAACACTTGGAATGAAGGGAAAACAGGCTATATTAACCAAACTTGTTGCAGAATCCTGACATGCAAAACAGGTAAAAAACTAAATGGGTTTTTAAAGTTTTGTCTTGCTAAATTACATATCTTAAATCACTGCCTACATATTCTAAAATGGTGAGTAGAAGGTTGAGGTTGTATTAAGTAAACAACTAAGAAATATTTAATACTATTTTTTTTAAATAAATAAGAGATATTCACAAGTCTCCTTAATCATTTGATATAAGAGCTGTTTCCAATAATAAAAAGATAATTTGACCTCTTTCAACAAATCCTGCCTCATCTCTTGCCATGCTGCTTCAATCTGTGTCATCCTAGCTCCAACCGCAAGGTTCACTTTGCATTCTCAAGGTGTTCCGTGATCCATGATGCCTCTATGAATTTATCATTATTATTATTTCTTCCGCCTCAGACGATGCTCTGGACCTCATCTTCCTACAGAAGGTCTGGTGTTCAAGACGGCAATTTCACCAACTTATGTAGTATTTCCTTTCCTAAAGGCAGAACAAAATAATATTTGGATCATTACAGAGCATTTAGTACATATCTTTTTTTTTTATGTTGCTGTCTATTATTTTTATTTTTTTATAATTTTTATTTTTTTTTTATTTTTACTTTATTTTACTTTACAATACTCTATTGGCTTTGCCATACATCATTTGGGAGAATGGCATTGAGGCATGTATACTATCATGTAGTACATATCTTATATAAAACAGTTAGCACAGTGCATTATGCTTTTTCTAAATTCTTGCACTTCAGTTTGAAGTCTTTTGAAAGCAGGAACACATATTTATTTTTTTTTATACTCTGATCAATTTTTGGGACATAATAGGTCCCCAGAAAACTTTGTAAAATTGAAATAGTATGACATAAGCATGCATTAAAAACAAAACATAACACGGATAACCCCAGAATCAAAGGTAGCTATCCAGGGCAAGAAAGGGGAAACCAGTTTTTCAATGTGTAGGCATAGTGGAGAGAGGAGAAATGATGTATGATTAGAAAAATATATGCTTCATCTTCTGGAGAAATGCAATCTCCTTTTCCTATGAGTTTTTATGCTCTTCTTTTTCTTTTTCTTTCTTTTTTACTCCTCTTTCCTCTTAGCGTATTCTGATACCATCCCTGTCCCCATCCCTGTCCACATCCTTGCACATACATGCATACACACTCACATACTCACACACACACACACACACACACAAGCATATACATTGCTCCATGGGAAATATTGTCAGTAAGGAAGAAAAGTGTAGTCAATTTAGATTTTCCTTTGCCATTTGTTTTTAACTCAAAGTGCTTTAAATGTTTCATTTCTTTCGTTTCTTTTTTTTTCTCATATATCCCTTTCGTGTGCCCCCCATACGTTTACAACAACCTAGACAGAGCGAAGCTAAGTTCTGGAGTTTTTAACTATCTTAGGTAAAAAAATATGATTAGGATTATTGAAATATGTGTGCATGAAGTAGAAGAAGATAAAGAGTGAATAGAGAAGGTGTTGGGGAAAGTCTACATAGAATTAAAATGCACTGATTATTTTGTTACAATGAAAAATATAAAAAGAAAAATATTTTTTAGATTTTATGTATGAGAATATAATCCTTCAAGCTAGACTTCAATAGTACATGAACCAAGAACTTTCAGACATACAAGCTGGATTTACAAAAGGCAGAGGAACCAGAGATCAAATTGCCAACATCCGTTGGATCATATAAAAAGTAAGGGAATTCCAGAAAAACACCTTCTTCTGTTTAATTGACTATGCTAAAGCCTTTGACTAAGTGGATCACAACAAACTGTGGAAAATTCTCCAAAAGATTGGAATACCATGCCACCTTACCTGACTTGTGAGAAATCTGTATGCAGGTTAAGAAGGAACAGTTAGAACCAAACATGCAACAATGAACTAGATAAAAGTTGGGAAAGGAGTATGTCAAGGCTGTATATTGTCACTCTGCTTATTTAACTTATATGCAGAGTACATCATGCAAAATGCTGAGCTGGACAAAGCTCAAGCTGGAATCAAGATTGCCAAGATTTCTCCAAGTTATTGGAGAAATACCAATAACTTCAGATATGCAGATAAAACCACCCTATGACAGAAAGGGAAGAGGAATTAAAGAGCTTCTTGATGAAGCTGAAAGAAGAGAGTGAAAAAGCTGGCTTAAAACTCAACATTTAAAAAAGGAAGATCATGGCATTCTGTCCCATCACTTAATGGTAAATAGGTGAGGAAGAAATGTAATAGTGACAGATGTTATTTTCTTGAGTTCCAAAATCACTCTGAATGCTGACTGCAACCATGAAATTCAAAGACGTTTGCTCCTGGGATGAAAAGCTATGATGAAGCTAGACAGAGTATTAAAAAACCCAAGACATCCCTTTGCCGACAAAGATATGTCTAGTCAAAGCTGTGTTTTTTTCAGTAGTCATGTATGGATGTGAAAGTCAGACCATAAAGATGGCTGAGTGCTGAAGAATTGATGCTTTTGAACTGTAGTGCTGGAGAAGACTCTTGAAGAGTCCCTTGGACTGAAAGGAGATCCAACCAGTCCATCTTAAAGGAAATCAACCCTGAATATTCATTGGAAAGATGCTGAAGTTGAAGAAACAATACTTTGACCACCTGATGTGAGGAACTGACTCATAGGAAAAGATCCTGATGCTGGGAAACATTGAGGACAGGAGGAGAAGGGGATGACAAAGGATGAGGTGGTTGAATGGCATCTTCCACTCAATGGACATGAGTTTGAGCAAACTCTGGGAGATAGTGAAAGACAGGGAAGTCTACTGTGCTGCAATCCATTGGGATTACAAAGAGTCAGACATGACTGAGCAATTAAACACAAATGAGAATTTTAAAATTTTGTATAGAGAAAATAAATTTCACTGTATTTGCTTTATACATTGCTTAGTTTTTTTTTCCTCTCATTCATATGATATCTTTTCCTGTAATGTTATTAAGAACATTTTACAGAATGCTTAGTTACTGTGTGCCATGTGCTGTGTTTTATGATTTATTTATTTGGATTTGCAAAAAAGCAAATTTGACCAATTAAGGGTTAATAGATTCACTGTGGGACATGGATCCTTCTCCTTCCCTTACTTCTTTAGGGTAAGGAGAAGGATAAGGTTTTTGTTTTGTTTTTTCAAATTTCAGGACAGAGCAGTCACTATGGAGGAGAGAGAAAAGGATGAAGCTTGAACATGAAGGATCTTACACGGCAGCACAGTTCTAAGACAGGTTTTCACAGACCCGAGAGAATCTCCTGGTCACAGTCTCCACTGAAGGATTGATTCTTGATCTTACTTCCCTTAGGAGTAAGTTAACCTTGGCTTGAACACTTTGTGTTCTTACACATTGTCTGGAGCAGCCTTTGGGAATCATGGCATCCGACAAGCATGTCCATTCAGAGGGCAGCAGATGAGGGCCTCTGGTCAATTTGTCTCTTTGTAGAGCAGAACTGAGTGCACATTTAGTCTTTTATTTCCTCTAATACTGGCTTTCTGAGGTTGAAAACATAATACTAATTTTACAGAAAATGAAAGGAAGGCTTAAAGAGACCAAGTAATTTTCCTTGAGTTTCAACAACAAACAGATAGTGATGATGGAATTAAAACACAGATTTTTCTGACCTTTAAGTTGGAAATACTACACTTCTTTTCAAATTGTTAGGAAAGCAGTCATAGAAATGACATAGTATCATTATACTTAACCCTGAATTAAGGTACTAAATAGTACTCATAAAATTATATTTAATTGAATAGTTTGTGTAGTTTGGTTGTATCATATGAAATATATCTCAAAATATCAAAATAATAGAACTCTTAAAAAGAAGTGACATTTACTAGCCAAGACTACAGGGTAGTTATTCTACAAAAAACATATACTGATGAAGGTTTACTTTTTTTTTTTNTGACCTCATCCTGGGTGAGTTTTTATTTTTAAAATTGGAGGATAATTGTTTTACAATGTTCTGTTAGTTTTTGCTGTACAACTCACCCTGGGTGAGTTTATTTAGTTTTTGAAATGGAGAAAAAAAGTCCATATTGTGATATTTAAATCATGCCATGTGGATCCCAAACTTTCTTTTAAGTGAAACTTTGAGATTATCATAGATTTATATGCAGCTTCCAGGTGGTGCTAGTGGTAAAGAACCTGCCTGCCAATGCAGGAGACATAAACAATTTGGGTTCAATGCTTGGGTCAGGAAGATCCCCTGGAGGAGGAAATGGCAACCCACTCTAGTATTCTTGCCTGGAAAATTCCATGGACAGAGAAGCCTAGTGTGCTACAGTCCGTGGGGCCACAAAGAGTCAGACATGACCGAAGCAACTTAGCACGCATGCATGCCACTGAACGTTTAGTCAGTCTACTGGCTAGCATTCGGGATTGAAAAAAAAATTGAAATGGATATATGAAAAAATACAGAGAAACCCTATGTCCTTTATCCAGTTTTCCCGAACAGTAACATCTTGTAAAACTACAGTACAATATACATCTGAAATATTGACATTGGTACAATCCACAGGTTTTGCAGATTTTTTTCATTTTACTTGTCCTCATTTTTGTGTGTGTATTTAGTTCCATTTGATTGTGTGTGTAGGTTATTTATCCACCTCCATAGTAGGATGGTGAGCAGGCCCATCAACATGAGGATGCCTCTGTCTTCCTTCTGTAACCACACCCTCCACCCTACCCACACCCCCCTCCACATACAGTTCCATGACTTTCCATGGTCTTGAATAATTTGAAGGCTCCAAGTATTCCATTCTGTGACTTTACTATATTTACCCAATCACTGAGAGTTGAGCATTTTTTAGATATATCTTTTTGTTGTTGTTGTTCATTTGTTTCACTCTTCTGGGGTCCATTTCACTTAACCTTTTCACACATCCAGATTTATTTTCCTAGGATAAGCTTGAGAAATCTATCCTTCCTCTTCTAAATTCTTAATTTGATCCCTTAGAGCTGACTTCATGTTCCTTTTGCTCCGAATGAAACAGAGGACTCTTCAAAACATTAAGTTCTTGAACAATGGACAGAGCCTGGCCAGGACTAGGATCCTCAAAAGCATGTGCTTCATTGCCCTAAGGCAATTTCAAAAGAAAAACTGTAATAACATTTGGGAGAAATGAGGATGTTATTAAAATGGGTGCAGGTCACCAGTTTGAAGACAGCAATTATTTGAAGGCGCAAGTTCGGGTTTTCAGACACCTTGCCTAGGAGCCTCTTTTCATATGATGGGGCAAAGGTAAAGAGAGCAGGTCAAGGGAGTGGACGAGGCAGGATATTAGCCAAAGATGATAAAGGGGGAGGAGGTTTGTCTGCAAACTCTGACACACAGCTCCCCTTGAGAGATGAAGAATGCCCCTGGGTGGGAAAAAGTTGCCTGCACAGGACACAGCCTGATGGAGGGAAAGATAAATGGGTGGATAGTCTGAAAATGCAACCAGGTCAGGTGTGGCCAGAGTCTGGATCAGGGACACAGGACAGGAATGAAAGCATCTACAGCAGTTCCCAACCTTTTTGGCACCAGGGACCGCTTTTAGAAGACAATTCTTCCATGGATGCCTGGGAGGGGAATGGTTTGGGGATGATTCAGGCATATTACATTTATTGTGCACTTTACTCCTAATCTAATGCCAGTGCTGATCTGACAGGAGGTACTCATCCATGGCCCGGAGGCTGGGGACACCTGATTTAGAGGATATTGTTGAAAGAATTAGAGGAGGAAAAACCATTCAGAATGAGAAAACTTGACCCACCCAGAGGAGGCAGGGGAGTATTCATTGGCAGGAAAGAGACAAAAGGAGCTGGATCTTGGTCTCTTCTGAGGCTTGGGTGGCCAGAGCCTGTGGGTCTTACACAAACTTCCTGCCAGGCAACAAGGTCTATGGAGAGAAGCTGAGACTCCCTGTGGCGGCTCCGCCCCCCTGGACCAATGGGCGGAGTCACTGGGCACAGAGACCTCCTTCCTTTTCTTGCATGGGCAGTGCTGTCCTAAGACCTGGGCAAATAGCCGCTGTCCTTGGTTCTGTAGTCCCCAGGGTCCCAAGTTAGTCCTTCTCTTGTTCTGTCTCTTTCACCCATTTCCACTCCCTGAGTGAGGGATTAACCAGGCTAAAGGGTGTACATAGCCAGAGGCCACCTCCACTGCTATAATCTAGACCACCAGGTGCTGTCATGCTTTACACCTGAAGCCCAGAATTCCCTGCCCAGATGGCCTCAGGCCCATGCTAGGGCTTCTGTAAGCCTCTTTCCAGGCTCTGTGCTGCGTGGGTGACCCATGCTTACAGGTATGCCCCTGTGCCCATGGCCCTGCACGGTGGGTATCGGTGTTGAACCTGGGGTAGGAGAAAAAAAGGGGTACAGGTGAGTCCTTGGAGCAACTTGAACTAAACTGCACCCTGCCTCTTCCTGATGCCTGGAAATGCTTCTGATTTTATTTTGGTTTTCTGTTTGAAACGGAGAGTGCTTCATTTGTCAGTTTGTCAGGTTCCTGAGTAATTACCCTTCCAGAATTCCAGCAGCCTCCCTCACCCTACAGTTTTCACGGCTGGCCATTCTGACATCCCAATGTGTTGGGCAAAGCATTCCACCCTTCCCACCTCTGTGTCCTGGCAAATGAAGCAAAGCATAAATAGAGAGGGTTAGGGGATGCCTTAAAGGGAGGAAGAGGTCTCACTAGGGCAGCGTTCCATCTTATGTCATCATGAAACTCACAGAAGGCGCTTGTTAAAAATCCTAACTTCTAGGCGCTATGCCTGGAGAGTCTAAATCTTTTGGGTTTGGGAGAGACTCAGGAACAGTGGTTGAAAGCTGGAGTCCTCTGGGGAGCTTTAAAAAGTTCTAAGGCCTGGGTCCCAACTCTAGAAATTCTGGCTCAATTGGTCTGGGGTGTGGCTTAGGCATCAGGGTTTTTTCTACAGAGAAGCACTGCTCAAGCCTCAAATGACTCTTCTGACCAGGTAACGGTGGAAATTCTGCAGGTGGGCCTATAAAATACCACAGGGAAGGAAAGAATTACAGGACAGATTTTCTACACCTAGGAGGTCTTGGCTTGTTTGTTTGTTTGTTTGCTTTCAGAAGCAGCTGGCAAGCTCTTTTGTCCTCTCCCTCTTTCTCTCCAAGTGGTTTTCTTAATGCAGTAAGAGAATTGTTCCAGGGATTGAAAACTGTAGGGGTGCTCCTCCCATCAGCCTCTCCCACACCTCCAGGAGCCCTAGTGGTGCCTCATTTCCCCCAAGAAGTGAATGGAGTAGGTTACTCAGAGTCCTAACCTGGTAAATTTCAGGGTTTCCTTGTTGTTCAGTTGCTCAGTTGTGTCTGACTCTTTGTGGCCCCATGACCGTAGCCCACCAGGCTTCTCTGTCCATGGGATTTCCCAGGCAAGAATATGGGAGTGGGTTGCCATTTCCTTCTTCAAAATTTCAGGTGATTTCTTTTCCCCCTGGGGTGCATGATTCCCTNCTGCATATCTGAGGTTATTGATGTTTCTCCCGGCAATCTTGATTCCAGCTTGTGTTTCTTCCAGTCCAGTGTTTCTCATGATGTACTCTGCATATAAGTTAAATAAGCAGGGTGACAATATACAGCCTTGACATACTCCTTTTCCTATTTGGAACCAGTCTGTTGTCCAATTCTAACTGTTGTCCAATTCTAACTGTTGCTTCCTGACCTCAAGAGCACGTCTGGTATTCCCATCTCTTTCAGAATTTTCTGCAGTTTATTCTGATCCACACAGTCAAAGGCTTTGGTATAATCAATAAAGCTGAAATAGATGTTTTTCTGGAACTCCCTTGCTTTTTCGATGATCCAGCAGATGTTGGCAATTTGATCTCCGGTTCCTCTGCCTTTTCCCAAACCAGCTCATGAACATCTGAAAGTTCATGGTTCACATATTGCAGAAGCCTGGCCTGAAGAATTTTGAGCATTACTTTACTATCCTGTGAAATGAGTGCAATTGTGTAATTAATACATAGACCTAAGAGTGTCACCTTAACAGAGTTTTTTAGGGTATTAAAATAATGCATAGTTTGTTCAATGCATAAGTGACTGAATACATTACCTCCAGCCTGAGAATATGACTTGGCTGACTGAAGGGACATTGAGCCTTTGGATGTTGTCTTTTTCCAATGGAAAAAAATAAAAAGATGATAATAAGTTATTTTGAAGATAGAACACAGTTTTAAAAAAGGGAATTCAAACTGAAGAATGTTGAAAGCTGTTGTTTGTATTTTGCCATTCTGGCAGGTATCTGGTATACAAAGTAAGTCATGGGTAAACAAATTGTAAGTTTAAAGAGTGTAGGGTTTTATAGTATTCTTANGAAGATAGAACACAGTTTTAAAAAAGGGAATTCAAACTGAAGAATGTTGAAAGCTGTTGTTTGTATTTTGCCATTCTGGCAGGTATCTGGTATACAAAGTAAGTCATGGGTAAACAAATTGTAAGTTTAAAGAGTGTAGGGTTTTATAGTATTCTTAAGATCATAAAGTCAATTGTGATGTAATTATTACAGAATTGGAAGAGTAACATTACATGCTTATAAAATCAAAATTCTTGCTGCTAATTTATCAAGCAGTATGAGTTATATGTTTTTTAACACTAACAAATGTATTCCTTGTGATGAGCAGAGGAAAATAAGCATTGCTATTAGGATTTATAACACTAAGCATGCACTGAAAGGACTTTGTTCAAGGGTTATTATAAGGTAGCACATGATGTATTAAAGCAAAGTGATAAAGTTTGCTTAATTTGTATAAGTATATATATACTTATATATATACATTTATATATATATAGTTTATAAATTTGTAATTATACAACTCAGTGCTATGGTCTTGTTTTTAACCTTTCTGTAAACACTATTTAAATCTACTTTATATTTTTCCTTGAGGCTTAAGGCATTTTTATGAGGAAATAATGATATCAAAAGTACAAGTCATTTTATAATCAACAATCTAAAATGACTCTTTACATTTTAAAATCAAAGGATCTATGAATCCATTCTTCCTAGTAATACCCTATTTCATTCCCAAAACCTTCCTCTGAAGTTGCTTGAGCTTGCTATTTATTGTATCATTTTACCAATTATGCTTTTAAATTATATTTTAACATACAATATGAATCTACAAGCAATATATGTTATAGTTTCCTATGCTTTTAAAATAAGTTACCATAGCTCAGTTTTCATTCCAATTCCAAAGAAAGACAATGCCAAAGAATGCTCAAACTACCGCACAATGGCACTCATCTCACATGCTAGTAAAGTAATGCTCAAAATTCTCCAAGCCAGGCTTCAGCAATACGTGAACCGTGAACTCCCTGATGTGCAAGCTGGTTTTAGAAAAGGCAGAGGAACCAGAGATCTTTGCCAACANATGGATGTGAGAATTGGACTGTGAAGAAGGCTGAGCACTGAAGAATTGAGGCTTTTGAACTGTGGTGTTGGAGAAGACTCTTGAGAGTCCCTTGGACTGCAAGGAGATCCAACCAGTCCATTCTGAAGGAGATCAACTCTGGGATTTCTTTGGAAGGAATGATGCTAAAGCTGAAAGTCCAGTACTTTGGCCATTTCATGTGAAGAGTTGACTCATTGGAAAAAACTCTGATGGTAGGAGGGATTGGGGGCAGGAGGAGAAGGGGTCAACCAAGGATGAGATGGCTGGATGGCATCACGGACTCGATGAACATGAATCTGAGTGAATTCCGAGAGATGGTGATGAACAGGAAGGCCTGGCGTGCTGCAATTCATGGGGTTGCAAAGAGTCGGACACGACTGAGCGACTGAACTGAACTGAACTGAGTTATATTTCAATTTTATTGTTTTCACCCGTATCAGTTGTTTTTGAGGTCTAATTATGTTAATGTATACTCTATTTGCTCCCTTATTTGTTTTTCTAGGATAAATATTTTAGCATTTCTAGTGTTTGATAGTTCAAATAACTTGGTAATACTTTTCTTATTGTAATTCTTCTCAAATACATGTGTAAATGAGTATAGACCTAGAGATAGACTTGCCTGATGTATGATATGAAACATCAGTTTTACTAAAAACTGTCAAATGGTACTTCAGATTATTGTGAAGGCTTATTCCACTTCTATCTAAGTGAGCTAACACAATGCATTGCCTTTCTTGAAGTTTCGACTTTCCTCAGAGTAAGAGATCATAGGCCTCTAAATAGTCTTGTTTCTAGAAAATGATAGCTGTACCAACATTGTCAGTGAAAACAACCAGGCATGATGGACAGAAACAACAGCGACATTTTCAATGTATATATTCTAGAAAAATACAAATCCTGACTCCAAAAATATAATAAAGCAAGATATATAATATAATTAATAATTATAATTAATAATAATATTAATTAATATATAATATATTATATCTTTTTGCCATAAGGGTGGTGTTATCTGCATATCTGAAGTTATTGATATTTCTTCCGGCAATCTTGATTCTAGTTTGTGTTTCTTCCACTCCAGCGTTTCTCATGATGTACTCTGCATATAAGTTAAAGAAGCAGGGTGACAATATACAACCTTGACAGATTCTTTTTCCTATTTGGAACCAGTCTGTTGGTCCATGTCCAGTTCTAACTGTTGCTTCATGACCTGCATACAGATTTCTCAAGAGGCAGGTTAGGTGGTCTNTTTCTCATGATGTACTCTGCATAGAAGTTAAATAAGCAGGGTGACAATATACAGCCTTGACGTACTCCTTTTCCTATTTGGAACCAGTCTGTTGTTCCATGTCCAGTTCTAACTGTTGCTTCCTGACCTGCATACAGATTTCTCAAGAGGCAGGTTAGGTGGTCTGGTATTCCCATCTCTTGAAGAATTTTCCACAGTTTATTGTGATCCACACAGTCAAAGGCTTTGGCATAGTCAATAAAGCAGAAATAGATGTTTTTCTGGAACTCTCTTGCCTTTTCCATGATCCAGCAGATGTAAAGCACTATATTTAGTGCTATAATCATATATTTTTCTCAGCCATTGAATATGAGTTACATTTTCTTGAGCTTCCCTGCTGGCTCAGATGGTAAGGAATCTGTCACCCAGGTGACCCAGGTCGAAACCTGGGTCAGGAAGATCCCCTGGAGAAGTGAATGGCTACCCACTCCATTATTCTTGCCTGGGGAATTCCATGGACTGAAGAGCCTGGCGGGCTGCAGTCCATGGGCTTGAAAAGAGTCAGACTTGACTGATAGAGCAATCAACACTTTCACTTTTTGTATCATCTCTTATCTTTTTCTTTTTTTCAGCACGCCATTGCTAAACAGTCAGAATGTTAATCCCCAGCCTAATTTCCTCCATTATCTTGTGTATTTTATTGCATATTTTTGCATAGTGGGTGATTTTTAGGTATACATATATCACATGTTGGGCTTCCCTTGTGGCTCAGCTGGTAAAGAATCTGTCTGCAATCCAGGAGACCAGAATTCAGTCCCTTGGTTGGGGTGATCCCCTGTAGAAGGGAAAGGCTATCCACTCCAGTATTCTGGCCTAAAGAATTCCATGGACCATATAGTCCATGGGGTCGCCAAAGTCAGACACAACTGAGGGACATGTACTTTCATATCACATGTTAGCAGAGCTGGTTTTGGACCTTGTGTCTTCCTTTAGTCTGTTAATTAAATGGGAAGTATTTGTCATTAAGGTACATCTCAACATTTTCTCAATAAAAATGTATTGTGTGTTGTGCCTGGCCTGATGCTGGCCACCCAACAGTGAATAAACACAGTGTAGTCCCTGCATGTCTTAGAGCTCACAAATTCGAAGTCTACCAACCTGCTGATTCTCCTGGGAGGGAGAATAAATGGGCAAACAAAGGAGGATACCAATGAAATGGTATAATTTCTGGTTCAGCTAACCCAGCCACTAGAAACAGGGAAAAGGAATGAATTTATACTTGGTGGGTTACCTGTGCCAAACTCTATGCCACGTGTGTGTAGGAGGATTAGAAGAACGCAACCTCTTTTTAACCCTCAGGTAAATATTACATCTGCCATTTTCTAAGTGAGGTAGTGAAATGTTTTAACGCCTTCTCAAGAACTAGGACTCAAGTCCAGTTCAGCTCTGACATCAATTCTTGTGCCTTTTCCAAGATGCCACTTTGAAAGCTCTTGAGAGTTCCTTGGACAGCAAGGAGATCAAAGCAATCAATCCTAAAGGAAATCAATCCTGACTATTCATTGGAAAGACTGACACTGAAGTTCCAATGCTTTGGCTATCTGATGTGAAGAGCCAACTCATGGGAAAAGATTCTGAGGATGGGAAAGATTGAAGGTAGGAGGAAAAGGGGACAAGAGAGGATGAGGTGGTTGAATGGCATCACTGACTCAATGGACATGAATCTGAGCAAACTCCAGAAGACAGTGAAGGACAGGGAAGTCTGACATGCTGCAGTCCATGTGATCACAAAGAGTGGGACACAACTGAGTGACTGAACTATGTTCCTTTGACTGTACTTTTTCAGCTACTCGATGTCTACTCTANGTGTTGACCATCTGGTGATGTCCATGTGTAGAGTCTTCTCTTGTGTTGCTGGAAGAGGGTGTTTGCTATGACCAGTGTATTTTCTTGGCAGAGACATTACTTTGCTGACTAAGGTCCGTTTAGTCAAGGCTATGGTGGTCATGTATGGATGTGAGAGTTGGACTCTGAAGAAAGTTGAACAACAAAGAATTGATGCTCTTGAACTGTGGTATTGGAGAAGACTCTTGAGAGTCCCTTGGACTGCAAGGAGATCCAACCAGTCCTTTCTGAAGGAGATCAACTGTGGGATTTCTTTGGAAGGAATGATGATAAAGCTGAAACTCCAGTACTTTGGCCACCTCATGTGAAGAGCTGACTCATTGTAAAAGACTCTGATGCTGGGAGGGATTGGGGGCAGGAGGAGAAGGGGACGACCGAGGATGTGATGGCTGGATGGCATCATGGACTTGATGGACGTGAGTCTGAGTTAACTCCGGGAGATGGTGATGAACAGGGAGGCCTGGCGTGCTGCAATTCATGGGGTGGTAAAGAGTTGGACATGACTGAGCGACTGAACTGAACTGAACTGATATTTTATCTTAAATATAATAAAAATATAATAAAGTATTTAATCAGAGCACTGAAACAATTTTTCATCTTTACCATATTTGCCTAATTGTGTTATGTATTATATTTAGATGGGTATTGAAACTGGGAGAATTACAGTTAATAGTAAAACCACTTTGGGAAATATACCTAAATCTGAATTGCAGGTAGCCTGTGGAGTGAGGGAGATTCTACGGTGGGAAGAGCCAGAAGCAGAGTGAAAATCAAGTAAGTCATTTCCATGGGTGGATAGGAAGTACTTTCCTTTTCCTAGGGTAAGATAGTGGAGAGGTAGTAGAAGGTAATAGGACCTTAGGTCAAGATGGAAATGACTTTCTGCTTTAGAATGAGAGAGCCACACACTTTGAGCAGAGACAATTAGCACTGATACTGGTGAGAAGTAGCCCTATTTTCTGAGTGTTTCAGTAACAAGGGGAACACATACACACAAACACACATATCAACTCACAAATAATAAAGGTGCTGCTACAGCTAAGTCACTTCAGTCGTGTCCGAGTCTGTGCGACCCCATAGATGGCAGCCCATCAGGTTCCCCCATCCCTGGGATTTTCCAGACAAGAACACTGGAGTGGGATGCAATTTCTTCTCCAATGCATGAAAGTGAAAGGTGAAAGTGAAGTCGCTCAGTCCTATCCGACTCTTAGCGACCCCATGGACTGCAGCCTACCAGGCTCCTCCATCCATAGGATTTTCCAGGCAAGAGTACTGGAGTGGGGTGCCATTGCCTTCTCTGAAATAATAAAGCAAGCAGTGATAATTAGAAAAGAAGGAACTTGTGTTTACAACTGTCTTGCAAGTCGTTTCCAGAAGTAGCAGACAAACAAAAAATATTCATAAAGTCAGATATCTCTATAGTGATAGTTTAAGGGGATATGGACGCTGCCTCAAGGAAATCAGGATATAAGAGGCTAAGGGCGGCATCACATGACTTTACTAATGAAGGTACAGTACTAGATAGGAGAAAGATGATGCTAATGATGATAGTAAGTAGTGAATGTTTCTGACTTGCCAATTGATAAGGCTTTATATATTTTTTCTCAATCCTGTAAAAAGCTGTAATGTAGGTATAAATATCATTCTCATTTTAAAGAGAGGAAAATTGAAGCAAAAGTTAAATTGTTTGTTCAAGGCCACACAGTCACATCAGTTGAAGATGAAATTTGGAACTATGTTTTATGACTGTAGAGGTTGAACTTTTAAGCATAATACAATGTAAGCTATTATTAAATAAGGATTTATTTTCTCACTTTTTTCAGGAAGTTGGAGCCAGGGAGAAATAGGATATAATGATACAATGGGTATGCACTGTAGGACACCTAAAACATTTTCTTAGTTTACCAAGGAATATGAGTCTACTGTCTACATATATGTGGATGGAAGTTTTTACAGTATTCAGTATTTGTTGAATAAATGTTATCAAAGTATATAATTATTCTCATAATTTTATCAATGTAGATGATATTAATACTTTAATTCATTTTTTATATTTGATAAATGCATGAAATTCTGTGTATTTTCTGGATTCTCACTCTGAGTCCTGATAATTCCTTTATGCCTGTAGTACAGTTCTCCAGACAGCAATTGTAAGAAAGTTTATATATGGGGTGTTTTGAAACAGAGGATACTTTTTTATAGATGTTTAAATTGCTCTGATCTTTTAATGAATCTATACCCTTTTAAAAAGAACCAGAAAAATCTTATCAGAAGGATTCTCAAAATCTTATGTGAAGCAATTAATTTTGCATCACTGTACTCGACATTATATTATTGGCAGTCATTTTCCACAAAAACTCTGTCAGAATGAATGAAAGAGAATTTTGGTATAAGCATACATTCTCTATATCCAATAGAATTTCTGCCTCAGCAGAATAGAGACGAATTTACTAGTAAATGTTCTTGAATAAGGAGTGCTTTCTCCATAAAAATGTCAGTGTGTTGAGTTTCTATGACATTATTGATGACTATTTTTCAAGTGCTAGAATGTTCATTTTAACCTTGTTAATATTTAAGAAAATTCAATAAGACAATAAGCACATATCTTGTTATTTCACTAAAGAATCCCTTAAAAGAGCATCTCTTTGTGTGCAAGATCAATTGTAAGTTGTTACATAAACTTTTTGAAATTCTAACTTGATGGCTTAAAGAAAACACTTAACTTTATTTTCATTTCCCTACCTCCATGGGAATCTCCTCTTTGCTAGAAGACTGGGCTCTTGTTCAAAACATTTTAAATCTAAGAAGAGCTGCTAATCAATTTTCAACACTTTCCTGAAAAGAGATGGGTCACAAAAAAATCCATACACAAATTATTCTCACTTGTGGAACAGTTCCTGTTATGGCTAGCATGTTCCACAGTCATTGATGCTACTTAGTCAAAATGAATTGATCCTGGAAAGTTTTAAAAGAAGGTATCAGATGCTTTCCCAGAGTACCTGAGATTCCTAGTCTGGTATTCTTCCAATTCTGCCTGTGAGAACAAGAACAGAAGGAAGGAGTGGTAAAAGAATGATTTAGAAAAATAAGAAATTCAGGCAGGAAATAGTAATGTAACTTGAAATTTCCTGGAAAGTCTAGGAGGGAAAAAACATCTTGAAAGATGCATTATGTTCCTAAGGATTTCTCATTTCTCTTTTTAGAAGTCTACAGTCCTATGCTTTAAAAAAAATCTATTGAATACATTTTGAAAATGTCAATTACAGTTTTGTATCATCTTCTCTTTCCAGGGACAGAATAGATAAATTATTTATTCATGATGATCTACATTTCACTTTCTCTAATCTGAAGGGCATATTCACTGGTGGTTGAAAAAATAATTTTTAGAACTNGAAAATGTCAATTACAGTTTTGTATCATCTTCTCTTTCCAGGGACAGAATAGATAAATTATTTATTCATGATGATCTACATTTCACTTTCTCTAATCTGAAGGGCATATTCACTGGTGGTTGAAAAAATAATTTTTAGAACTTGAAAGGAGTGTTTATTCTTAAATGTAGTATACACTTCTGCATCCATCTGCAATCTTGAAACAAAATGGTAATTTCTTGCAACAGACAAATCTTAACATCTAACAGGAAGATATGAGCAGATAAAGGACTTCAATTATTGAAGTTTCAAGATGAATAAGAACTGTGACTGCTCTTGAGTGGCCTAGAGGTAGATGATAGTATTTCAATCACAAGGATATCAATGAAAAAGAGAAGGAAAGATAGAAGCCATTAAAAGACTGCTTGAGGTAGTATATATTGCTTACCATGGAAATGAAAGATAAAAAATGTAACGTAGAACTCCAGGCCAGTGAACTTGTCACAAAAACAAGTAGAAAAGACATACTAACTTTCTAGCAGTTATAATGGGAGAAAAAGAGAACAGACATTTTGCAAAAGAGAATAAGAGCTGTTATATACTTGCTAGATCTTACAGGGAAAAGAGATCAAGGTCATAGTATTACAAGTTTAAGGCTGGCTTAGTAATGTTCATGAATCAAACATTTCCTATAACTAGAAGGCATAGAGTTTTATAACTTTCAAATGCATTTTAAAATATAGCTTTTATAACTGCCCCTCCCCCCAAAAAAAGTTCTCAGGCATCAGATTTATGGTTTAAAATGAGGACTATATGCCTTTATATTTCCTCTCTTGCAAACTATCTCACTGAAGTAGTGTTAATTATGTACAAAGGGGAGTGAATATATTACACTGAACTATTAACAGAAAAGGAGCTGGGTTATTTGGGACCAACAGCAGATATATTTCTTAAGAAAAGAGTAGGGGAGATAGAAAAGGAAAAGGAATTAATCAGAATGGAGAACATTGCAGCTAAAATATACACTGAATAAGGCAACCGCCAAAGTAGTTATATTCGTATTGGAAAATCCCTAAGAATAAATAAGGCCTAAACCATAGCCGGCAAGAGGAAGCTGTGATTTATTAATAACTTTAAGGAACTTGCGAATCTTGTATGGAAGAGAGATCCAGATAGTCTTCCATTCCTGTGCTCATAGACAGTAAAATATTACATAGGAAATCATACTCAAAAATAATATCTCTTCTCTGAGAAACTGAATCATCTTTAAATGGAATGCAAAAGATAGCTTAGAATGTTTAATGCATATTTTTCAGGGATAGAATCAAAATAATGGCTGACACATAAATTTGAAATGAATTTCTAGAGTACAAAGAAAAGAAAAAAATGATGAAGAGGTGGGGATATCAGAAAAGTTAAAAGACACAGGGAATCAGTCCAGCATAAACTATATCCAGATAACAGATACTCTTAAAAATAAAATAGAAAAAAAAATGACATAATGGAGAAACTAAAACAAATAATATTTAAAACTTTTAATAAATGCATAATCTAGAGAGAGATGTGCATACTGAGTGTGAAAGAGAATGTCCACATCTAGAAATATTCTTGTGGAATCTCATTACATAAGTATAGATACAATTCTTAAAATTGTGAGAAACAAAGATTCATGTACATGAAAAGAAATATAAATTGAACTGGTTTCACATTTTACCAGTGGCTGTGGATGCTCCAGAGTATGTAGAAAACCATTAGGTTGTATGTCCTTGAAGTGAAGTGAATTCACTCAGTCGTGTCCGACTCTTTGCGACCCCGTGGACTGTAGCCCACCAGGCTTCTCCATCCATGGGANCTCCAGAGTATGTAGAAAACCATTAGGTTGTATGTCCTTGAAGTGAAGTGAATTCACTCAGTCGTGTCCGACTCTTTGCGACCCCGTGGACTGTAGCCCACCAGGCTTCTCCATCCATGGGATTCTCCAGGCAAGAATTCTGGAGTGGGTTGCCATTTCCTTCTCCAAGGGATCTTTCCAACCCAGGGGTTGAACCTGGGTCTCCCGCATTGCAGGCAGATGCTTTGGTAAACAAGTTATTTAATCTCTTCCCAGTTTAAGAGCGAGGAATCCATTTGACCTTGAACTTTGGAATGGCAAATTTGGGAAAGGGAAAGAGGCAAAAGGAGAAGGTATNGGTCTCCCGCATTGCAGGCAGATGCTTTGGTAAACAAGTTATTTAATCTCTTCCCAGTTTAAGAGCGAGGAATCCATTTGACCTTGAACTTTGGAATGGCAAATTTGGGAAAGGGAAAGAGGCAAAAGGAGAAGGTATTGGCACCCCCCTCCAGTACTCTTGCCTGGAAAATCCCATGGATGGAGGAGCCTGGTAGGCTGCAGTCCATGGGGTTACTAAGAGTCGGACACGACTGAGCAACTTCACTTTCACTTTTCACTTTCATGCATTGGAGAAGGAAATGGCAACCCACTCCAGTGTTCTTGCCTGGAGAATCCCAGGGACGGGGAAGCTTGGTGGGCTGCCGTCTATGGGGTAACACAGAGTCGGGCACGACTGAAGTGACTTAGCAGTAGCAGTAGCAAAGAGGCAAAATGGCAAAAGGCAAAGAGGTTTCTGAAAGAAAACAAGACCAATCATATTAGAATGAATAAAAAAAGTAAATAACTATGTCAACTATCAGCAAAATACCATGGAAAAGAAGCAGAATGCTCTTTATTGAGATACTTCTTAAAAAGTGGGAGTAAGTGCCAATTATGGTTCTCTATTGTATTGGAGGCATAGTGACACATGTTTGGAAAGAATTAAGTGAGAGCCAAGGTGGGTGAGTGAGGGATCAGAGAACAAAATTTGGGTTTTGTGTGAATCTATGAATTTAAGCTAGCCTGTTTGAAAATTTCCCAAATACAGAAAATCTGCATCACAATTGCAATCAAGCCCAGACAGTGAATACTTTACCTGTATGCCTAACTTGTTTCATTTTGATTTAAATCTTTCTGAACAAAATCACTGTCTGAAATAAAGTGAAATAAAAAGCCACTTCCAGGTGCCATGCGTTAATCCCTATGGAAAGTGATATAGTCTGTTAAAATGATTTCCTCCTTCTGTAATAGCCCAGGAATATTATAGGACCCAAAGTAGAAGTTAAACAAGTAGTCAACAATTAACATGATAACTTACAAACTTAAAAAAAAAAATTTCGTATTTTCAGAATCATTTTAAGTACCAATAACAGATGACTTAATTTATGAAACCTAAAGATTTTATACTTGACATTATAAATGTCACAATATTGCAAGTAAAGGATAAAAAGATCCAGAGATAAGATAGTATTTAGTAAAGGAGCATAAGTTTCCTAGTCTTTCATAAAGAAAAGAGTTGTGGCCTCTAACTTATCCTAAAGGAATAGAAATTTAAATACATGTATAGAAAGGAAAATAGCAAATAGAATAACTAAAAATGAAAATCTAATTAAGAAAACTATGAGAATAATAGAGAAGCATAATTTTGGATGCTATGCAAGAGAGTTAAGCATCATTTCTCTAGATGTGGAACTAAACTATATTCTGCCTAAATTTAATAATTAAGAAATGATAACATTTTTTAAAACTAATAAAAAGGTTATATTTAGATGATTGACAATCAAAGACTTTATAAGTGTTCATTTGGGGGCAGGTCTAATCATTGAGGAGCCCAGGGCAAGAACACACATAAATTTAAGTATTTTTAATTTACTAAATTAATATAAAATATTAAATAAAATAGAATCTAGTTTGTAGACTTATAACTTCATTTAAAAATGGATAAAAGTCTTATTTCTATATATCTGAAATTATGCAATTAATCATTATCATATACATCTCTGTTGATATTCAATAAGCAGTAAAATATATATACTTCATGAATTATTGTATATTTACTTCCTAATATTTGTCTGAATTATTTAGCAAAATATTAATTTTGTTACTTTAATCAAGAGTTAAATATGTAACTAGAGTTCCACTGTGAGTAATGTAAAATTAAACAACCTTTTTTGAGTCTTTGTAGTTTTGATGTAATATTTTTAAATACTTATTTTAATTAAAAGATGTTTGATTCTACTGAGGTAGCAACATCTGTTATCAGTTAAATTTTAAAGTAATACGTCAAAGCTAAAATGAAATTTACCATTATCTTGAAACATTGCAACAGAATCTGTTCTACATGCTGTTGGTGTCAACTAGATTATCTTTTCTGCTGTTTGAACCTATTTAATCACAGCTCATACATGCCCTCTTCTCTGGTGAATCATCTTTGACCAAATGATAGCTAACTTGCCTGGGTGGATACATTCTTTCTTCCACCTCCATCCTAGGCAAACTAGGGTTGTACTAAAGCCCAGTCACTTGTCACAAGGTGGGATAAATCTGTGATGCTATCTGTGCTATGAGACCACTTTCTTGTTAACTTTTTACCTCTTGCCTTATCCAGTTTCCCTCATTCCCCTCCTCTGCCAAAATAGACCTCAATGTATCATTTAACAAGAATCCACACCTGATCTGTTCTAGGAGATGCAGCTTAAGACAGGGCCCAATACAGTAAATTATCATGGATAAATTTGATATTTTAATTTTATGTTAAATATTTTCATACTATATATCGTAATTTCCCCTGTTTCTTAAAACGGTGTCTAGATCCATCAAGGAAGGTAAAGAATAATAATTTTTCCATTTCACACCTGTCACATCTGGACCGAAGGGATACAAATGCAAGAGCACTATAAACTCTTTAAGATTAAAGGGTTCTAAATAGTGGGTACCTCTGAAACAGCTAAAGGGGACATGAGAGACATAAAAAAGAATGACCTGTTACAACTGAGTACATTAAACACAGTGCCACATAAGATATTTTCCCTAATAATAAGTGATAACTTCAGAATTCTGATATAATAACAGAGATAATCAGGAATATGCAGAAAAATGCCATGTAATCTTAGAATGCACAAAGAATACTGTGATGCTTTACTACCTTAGTTTAAAATAAAAAGGGACTAGATTCAAATTGTGTTTTGAAAAATAAATTTGGCTGTTTTTCACATACATTTTAATATTCACTGGACTTTTCAGTTGATGTGGTTAAAGAAAAGAGTAGTAGATTGGAAGTTTGGAAACTTAGTATCTTGTCCCAACTTCCTAGGAGTTGAATGATTTTAGGCAAATCAACTCAATGTGTGTAAAAACAACTAAGAAGTACCCACTCCCCTAATTCCTCCAGCCTTGTCTTGCTACTTCCTTGTGTGTGAATGGATGGGTGATTGTATTATTTGGAAATGTATCATAGTTACCAGAAGTTCCCCAAAAGAAATAGTGATAAAGAATCTATCTGCCAGTGTAGGACACATAAGGAACTCCAGTTTAATCCCTGGATCAGAAAGATTCCCTGAAGGAGGGCATGGCAACTCATTCTAGTATTCTTACCAGGAGATCCTATGGACAAAGAAGCCTGGTGGCTACAGTTTGTACAGTCACAAAGAATCCAACACAACTGAAGCAATTTAGCATGCCCACACCCATCAGATTGGCTACAAAATTTGTGTTGTGAAAATCATGAATCATGATTCAGATATTTTTTTCTACATCGGTAGAAGCACATTTGTTATTAAAAAAAAAATGAAAATGGCGGTAATTTCTGACCACATATAACCTACCATCCCTGGTTCACACATTCTCCCTGCCATCGTGAAGTTTTTAGACTTTAGAACCACGTCAACTGTGTTTTGACAATAATAATATGTATTAAAAGATCTGTCAACTCTCAAGAAATATGCTACCATAAATTCTCTCTTAAATCTATTATTTGAAACTACTTTTCACTTATTCTCAGTTTTTTGTTTTTTGTTTTTTCTAAACAGGTTAGAAACATATTCTTCTTCCATGTATCATCTTAATCTACCTCTTATGGACTCTCTTGGTTATGGTTTCCTTCAAAATAGTTAATTAAAACATGAAAAATGTTCTTTACAAAAAGATTTGAGTATAATACAATAAATTAAATATTGAAATGCTTCAACTCTTTGAGAATGTTTAAGATAATCAAGTATGCCTCAGAGGTAAGATCTGAATAAATAAATAAATCTTAGAACAGATTTGATTTAAGAAAGAGTAGACACATACTTTTGCAAGTCTTTCATTAGGCCTAAAATTCGGCACATTTCTGCAAGAGATTCTCTGCTGCAAGTATGTTTCAATGAGATTAGTACATAAGTGGGAAAAAAAAAATGCCTTGAATGACAAATGTTAAAAAAAAAAAAAAAAGGAATTTTTGCCCATTGAAACCATTCAAAATGACAGGAAGTTATTCTCATTTGTATTGGTGTGATGACAATAAAACAGTGATATTTATTAGTCTTAAGTCCAGTATGTCCAGGGCTGTTTTAAATTATTCTCCAACACTGAGATTATTTTCTTAAGAAGTACATTATTTTTGTCAAGAAACTTTCAAGTAAGCCGTACAATACACATTTTTTCCGCAAAAAGAAGGCTTTCTAAGGGCCTTAACTCCTATAAAAGAGTAACTTAAATACTAAGGGAATACTTTCATTATTGCATCTAAAAGAATATTGTTTATCATGAATTTAAATATCCTAGGATACAGGTTGAGTAAGTCATTCTTGACTATTTTTGTAAATTCTAGAATTTAGCTCATGTGCTCTTGTAAATTTTGTATTATAAGTTTTAAAACAGCTCAATATTGAAGTCCACATTGTTTTAGAATGTGTTTTGTGTTTTTCCACATGACACATAGTCATCCCAACCACATTTAGCATCCTTGATTTCAACCATTTAGGGTGGGAAGCATTTATTGTGAGAAGCACTCCCCACTTCAAAGTCCATGAAAATGAATATTGATTATGACATATAAAATATACCTTCAGTTGGACTGTTGTCATTTGCCCACTATCACAGGTTGGAAATCCATCCAGGTGTTTTTGCAAGACACAGTAAACATTGGATTTTGTAAGGAAACTACTCTGACACTTTCAGTTGGTTAAGTATTTTACTCTTAATATTCATTTAAGCCTTAACCAAAAACTGTAAATGCATGATCCTCTGTAACTTGGATGGGAGGAGAGAGTATCTCAGAGAAGGTATGTATTCATTATCTTACCAAAGTTTATATATCTAAAATTTTACATAAAATGCATATAAATTACAAGTTTTACTTCTGCCCCATTATATCACACTGTATCATGTTCCTTGTATTAATAATAAAAGTGTAAAATTAGAAATATTTCACCTAATATACCACAAGATTTTAGTGGAGCAAGTGTATTTTAATTCCCCACCAGTAAGTATTGTTTGTTGCCTTCCTTAGTGTATACAAACAGAGAAAACTTATGGAATATTTTAGTAACAATAATCATTGCACTCAGTTGGTGCTAGCAGTCTAGAACCCAGAGCAGGAGACATAAGAGACAAGGATTCAATCCCTGGGTCAGGAAGATCCCCTGGAGAAGGAAGTGGCAACCAACTACAGTGGTTTTATGTGGAGCATTCCATGGTCAGAGAAACCTGATAGGCCACAGTCTTTCCATAGTGTTGCAAATTGCAAAGAGTTGAACATGACAGAAGCCACTTTGCACACATGCATGCAAGTAACTTAAAGTTCAAATTGTCTGTCTGTCATGGAATGGAATATTCCCACATATTGTCTAAATAAAATATACCAGATTATAAATAAATTATAGTTATTTGCATATGAC
>SJYV01005424.1:901853-915134 GCA_006410875.1 Neotragus pygmaeus | reverse complement strand
GTCATAGATTGCCTGCTGCACTGGAGACTTGTTCCACACACATGGGAAAAGGAGAACTGGAAAGTTCCTGGGCCAGTGCTGCCCCTGATCAGCCCATTAGGCAGCATATGCCCTCCCTGAGGGTGGCACACACTGGCACGGTGCGACACAAAACATCAGACGTGCTAAAGTAAGCTGTATCTGCAAAATCACAGGTATCCTAGGAAAGACATGGTATAAGCGTGGCAAGCCTCTAGGCACTTCCAGCCTGCCTCCCTGTTAGTGTCAAAAGGCGAGGAAAGCACAAGTGGATTTACCTATGTGACCCTCTGCCAAGATATGCCTGTGAGGGAGGGAACAGAGAAGAAGCAAGGACAGTGGGTTAATTGCATGTCCCGAGGGACCTCAGGAGAGTGGGAGTCAGAGAAGCCCCTGAGGGCAGTTCAGGGCCTGCTGGTTTTCAGGGTCCAGGTTCTAGGCAATAGCAGACCTGCCAAAGATATTGCATGGTCCGTGATGAAAGTTCTGACATTATTTTCTTCCTTTATTTGGGGTCTTGCTCCTGGCTTTGGGGGCCTGAGGGGCAAAGGTGCACGTCTGCACCTGAGGGAGGGTTCTGGTAGTCTCGCTGGAGCAGAATCTCTGATTCTATTGTAGGGGATCTGCACCTGGTGACAGAGTGATGCTGCCTTCCAGTTGACCGTCTTGGATGCCCCTGGGCCCATACGGGCACTGGCTTCCTTGGCACAGGGGCTGTGTAGGGAAGCAGGGATGTGTGACTGTAAGGAGTCCAACCTGGGCCTAATGACAGCAACTGAAAGAGAGCCTTGGCATTTAGCAAATCACTGAGGCCTGGGTGGTTCAAGCCCTCTTGGTCCATTTGAGATAGAAAAGCTGCTTTTTGTCCAAGGGAGGCATTAGGTCTGGGCCCAGAAAGTACAGGTTTCCCAGGGCATCATCTGTTTGGGGACTCCATGTGCATGGGTGGTTTTAAACAGAAGGGATGACATGTAGGATGCCACTTTACTTTTATGCCCCAGGTTCCGTTCCCTGTATCGGAAGAGACCCTGTATCCATGTGACCTTCTTCACAACCTTGGATCAGACCCAGGCCTATCACAGTCTCTGGGGGCTCTTGGAGGTTAAGGCATCTCTGGCCTTTTCCTGCTATATGGAGATAGTACATGGGGATACAGGTAGACAGGTGCACGCAGAAAGCTACACAGATAGGAAGAAGAGGGGGCCTCACTCAGAATGTTGTGGGCTGTAAGGGGTGGTAGGTTAGCAAGAGGGGCACAACAATGACAATGAATGCCCTAGATAGGTGGACACCGAGAAAGCGGTTTTTCAAGTCAGTTGAGCACAGAGGTCCTTGTTTTCTGGTCCCTTGAAGGAATGCACAGGCTTTGGATCAGGCCAAAGTGACTGGTACTGTGAAGCTGTCCAAGGTCATGGGAGAATACAGAACATAGATGCATGTCATACAGCTGTTCATGATGAGTACTTCCAACCCTGCCCTCTGCTCTACAGGTCAGTCCCTGTCAATAGCAAATGCCAAGATTTTGCAACCTTTGAGGATGAGTCACAGAGTTAGAAGTATAACGTGACATGATCGATGAGCAAGTGAAAAAACAACCAGGACAAAGAAATTTGATTGCTTACCAAAAATGCATGTTCCTGGAAAATAAAGCTTGTACTTCTGCATATGGACAAGTTTCCTCTCAGGGATGTTACTGTGTACACGCACATATTTGTACACATGTGCGCATAGAATTCCCTGCCAGTATACTTGTGAGTATGATCTATTGCAACTGATCTAGCTAGGTGACGGAAGTTGGAAAGTGAAAACATGAAGTTCTTAGTGAAAGGTAAATAGACTCTGGCCAGCAGAAGCACTGAAGCCAGGGAATCGATCCCGGTTATCTCACTGAGCAAACACGTTCTAAGTGGAATCACAGTAGTGCACCTAGCATGCCTGGCAGAAAGGAGAGGCAGGAGGAAAAAAACATGGGGAGTGTGAAGAGGAAAGCCCACTACACCTGCAGTTTAGGAAAAATAGAAAATGTAACTAATGACCTGGGAGGAGAAACTGTACCTAATTAATTGAGTTATGTAACCAAGAGGATTTCCATCCAAACAGCCAAAAGTGCTTCCCGGTTTCTTCTTGATGCCTACAGTAAAATATGAAGGGAATTTTTTTTGTTTGTTTGTTTGAGATAAAGACTTTGTTCAAAAAGGAGACATAACTTCTTATTTGGAAATTTTCCAGTCTTTTAGGATGACAGAAGATGCTAAAATTAATGGCTCTCAAGCAAGATCATATCCAGGGCATTGAGATTAGGTGGTCTAAATATAACATTTTACATCACCTATAGGCCAGTTCTTCTTCATATTATTATTATTTTTATAAACAAAGGTGTTCTAAAGGTGAATGTGACTGCAAAATTCTTTGTTAAGCCTCAGAAAGCTGGAAGGGGATGCCTCATGGTATTATTTAGCCAGGCAAACAGCCTCCAAAGAGTTTAGAGGTGACACTCAGAGATCATTTCAATCACACAATAAGACTTCTATCAATGTTCAGGGTGTTATCCCTCAGCTATTGCAGCAGAAAACCAAGACAGAGTAGGCCTTATTAGGAAGGCATGTGTGATTGTGGCTTTGGAGTGGGGTGCTTTGCCACGAACGCAAGTAAGATTTTCAGGAGACACACCAAGTTTTTAAGATAACTTATTTAAGTTCAGCTCGGACTGCAAGGACCAGCAATAGTACAAAATAAGAGCTCTGGACTTCTGCTTTCTACGAGCAGGAAGCAGGCTAGGGAGACTCTTTCACTGTAACCATATACTAGCCACCTTTCATGCAATGACATCACGTCAGAGGGCAGAATTTAAAAAAAAAATCACAGACTGAAGCCTAGGAAGTTTCTAGGCCTTAAATACTAATCGAAGGACTGCCCACAAGAACCCATGGGATTTCAGAACTTCTACTATTGAGTCTCATCTCCCCTCCCCTTTCTGTTGCAGGAGTGTCTATGGTTATCTATGCCTGAACCACCACTGTATGTTGGCTCTGAAAGTGAGCAGAGTAACTCATCTCTTTTGTTCACAGATCCTCAGGTCTAGAGGGACTACACTTGTATAATTTGAATGATGTGTTGGAGAAGATTTGAGAGGCTCTTGGACTGCAAGGAGATCAAACCAGTCAATCCTGAAGTAAATCTCTCTTGCATACTCATTGGAAGGACTGATGCTGAAGCTGAAGCTCCAATACTTTGGCTACCTGATGCAAACAACTGACTCGCTGGAAAAGACCATGATGTGGAAAAAAATGAAGGTAGGAGAAGGGGACAGCAGAGGATGGGATTGTTGGATAGCATCATCAACTCAAGGGACTTGAGTCTGAGCAAGCTCCTGGAGTTGATGGACAGGGAAGCCTGCAGTGCTGCCGTCCATGGAGTCACAAAGAATACAACACAAGTGAGCAAAAGAACACTTGAGATACTGCACAAGTGGACCCTGACCCATATCTGGACCTGAAATAGATGACAAGGTCCTGAACTTCGTTAATGCTATGATGGATAAATTATTTTAAAGCATTGGCAGGAAAATGCATTTTGGACATACAAGCATGTAAACAATTTGTGGCCATGTGTGTACCACGTGGTTTTAAATTATATCCACAATTCCTTTCCTTCTCCCCTTCACATGTGTGCTGCACTTAGTGGCTCACTTCTAATGTTAGAATTTTGTAGAAATGAACAATGAAGCATCCGAGATTAGGTCATAAAAGGCACTGCAGCTCATCCTCTTGGATCACTCACTCTAGACGCCAGTTTAGTCATAACGTGAAAACATTCAAGTAGCCCTTTAGAGAAGCCCATGCGAAAGAACTGAGGCTTTCTCCCAACAGCCAGCAAGGAAACCGGTTTCAACAGCTATGTGAGTAAGCCATCTTGGAAGGAAATCCACCAGCCCATTTCAAGGCTTCAGAAGATGGTAATCTCATGAAACACTGAGCTAGAATCCTCAGCTGAATTATTCCTGGATTCCCAACTTTCAGCAGCAGTATGAAATAATATTGTTTTAACATGCTAGTTTGGGGCAGTTTGTTATGCAGCAGTAGTTCATTAATGCACTGCCAAATTTGGGCAATGTCTTTATTCAGGGGTGCCTGTCCATTTAGTTCAACCTAATCCAGAAGCTGCTACTTCAGTTTAGAAAACATACCCCATCCTTGATCTGACCACCCTCAGTATTAGATCAAATATCATCTCACTCACCTGAATATATTATCAGGCTTGCCTAGCCTCAGCAATGATCCTCTCAGTTGAGCCAGGATTCACCTTCACCCTTATGGTCCTCTTAATAAGTTTCCATCCACTGACACCCACTCTGTTGTTGTTATCCATTGCTTTTCAGTCTTCCAGTCTCTCTTTGCAGTCCCATGGACCCACCCTGTTGCTTAGCTATAAATCCCAGCTGCATCCCTGCTGAAATCAAGACATAAGCTCAATCTCTCTCCCACGTTATAATACCCCACTGTAATACTCTTACCTTGAATAAAGTTTTTCTTACCACTATTAGTAAGTGTTATGATTATTTTTTTAACATTTCCAAGTTCTGTTAGTAAGGATTATTATCAAAGGAATATAGTTTTATACCTTTACTCTTTATATTATATTCATTTTGGGGAACAATTTTCTAGAATTAAAACATTTCATGTTTTTACCATAAAAGCAGAAAATATATGTTTAAATATATTTGCATATCTTAAAAAAGTAGTAATCTGAAAAGGATGTGTATATAGACATGCCAGTGTATATACACACATGCCCTCAGAGCTCCAAGGAAAACTTCTCAGTAAACTATGAATGAAAACATTCAGCATGCAAATAGTGATATCTTTGGAATTAACTTGCCAAGAATCATAGAGAATGAAATTGTAATTTAAAAAATGTATACATAAAAATATTTCGGATTCAGACAAATTGTTAAATAAAGGTAGGTCAAGCACTAAAGCCTCTAAGGAAAAAAAATGAGAAAAAGAAATTATCAGTATCATGTAATTATCTATAATGGAAAATATCATACAAAAGAATAGATATGTATCTGCATCACTAATTCACTCTGATACACATATCAAACTCAACATTGTAAATCAAATATATTTACAGAAAAATAAAATTGTAAAGAAAGCTTTTAAAAAACAAGGTTATAATGAAAAAAAAATCCTAAAGAAAGTAGAAGGTATATATGTTGTTGTTGTTAGGGTTAGGGTTAGGGTTAGGGGTTAGGATTAGGGGTTAAAAGTCTTCTGAAGCTGTGCTGTGTACTGGGTGCAGAATTTTCATCCTCAATTGTTTATGGATCAAAGCCATTTTTCCAACAAAAACACATTTAATTGTGCCAGAAGGTGGAATTTTCGGGTCTCTATTCCATAGTTTGGGTCAAGTGGATTTAAGTGAGCTTGATGAAAACAAATACCAATATTCCCACATTATCTGAATAGGTGGAAAAATAATTCCAGGTTCTAGTAGTATGGGGAGGGCTATTTTTTTAAGGTGTGACTTTTATAAAGAGTTTTTGAGGATGTACCTGCTTTTGTATATTTTCTAGCAGAGAGACTGCAATGTTCAAGCATCTGTTGTGTACCTAGGGATGTCTGGCATGGATTCAGGGTGCCTCATGTGGCCCCAGGGTGTCTAGCATAGATCCTGGAGACATCTACTGTGGATCCAGGGCATCTGCACAACCTGGGATTTTCCAGTGTGGATCAGGGTGTCCAATATGAGCCTGAGGTTATCTGTCATGGGCCCTGGGGTGTCCAGGACAGAATGAGGCGTCCAGCATGGGCCCTAGGGTATCTGTGCTAGGATAACTCTTGCTCATTGTAAAAATGGTTTTCTTTTCATAGCCTCTTCCTTCTTCATGTGGTAAGTTTGAAAAGTAACTCCTTTATCTGGTTCCTGTGAAGACTGCAGGATTGGGACAAGGATCATAACTAGTTTTGCATTCTTCATTTCATGCTATTCACTTCTGGCACCACTGATACCAGTGACTTAGACTCAGACTGTTAAGGTTTACATTGAGTAATATTTTTCCTGCTCCTTTAGAAATTTTTGGAAACAAGATTATTGAAACCAGTTGATTTAACTTTAGATACACAGTTGGAAACCTTTGGCCTTAGTGGATGGTTTTGGCATAAATATCATTCATACTCACCTTTATCCAGGGACGACTGCACACTTTCTTTAATCTGGGTCAATGTGCCTAAAAATGCAGGGGTCAGCACAGTCCTTGGGAGACAGAGGTTATATCCTTGTGCTTCCATTTGGATGATAATTGTGAAAAAATATTATATGCATATTTGTGATCATCCTGGGATCTCAGCTCCATAGAATTCCATGATTTGGTGCCCATGTTTGTATTGTTTTTATGGCTCTACCGGTACCAAGTGCTTTAATAGTCTTGAAGTATGAAGAAAGGAATGTATAAACAAGACCTCTGCACTATATATGTGAAGGGGAAATGGACTCGTGGAAAAAGAGTGATTTAAATGGAGAAAAGGTAAGAGATTTGAATCACCCCCCCAACACAAGGAAATACAGGGGGCTGATCTGGAAACAAGGGCATCCCGGCATAAGCAGCTGTGCTCCCATCCTTAGAGCAACCCACCTGCAGAAAGAGTACTGGATGCTGAAAGCTGGAATCACCATTAAGATGAAGAGTAACTGTGATAGTAACCATGACTCAAATGATGGTCCACTGTGTTCCAACATCAAACGCATCAAGTGGATGAAAGTGAAATAGAAAATAAGCAAACGTATCTTTCTACCACTAAAACTAGCAGTTGTGAATCAGCTTCTACAAAATTACCTGCGAAATTAATGCTATTGTTCAGAATGCAAATTAATAATTATTATTCATTATTTTAAATTTTAATAATTATTCAACTATTCTTCAGGCTTTCTTATTTGTGAATTTCTCCTTTGTGAATCATTCTTTGTCTTATGACTGTGTATGAGCTGTAAGGAGTAGCTCTACCTAATTTAATGTGTATATACTTAAGCAAATTTTAAGTTTGTTATCCACAGGTCAATTAATCTTTAAACCTGTGAAGTTGGCATTATTTTTCCCATTTCCATAGGGAAACAGGAGCTTAGAAGATATACAAATTTGTCTCAGCAAATAAGCAATCCAGAGTAGAAATCAGGTTGTTATAATTCTCACAACCTTCTACAGCCTTCCTAAAGCCAAAGATGCATTCTTGGATAGGACATGTGGCCTTTGGATCATTTGGTCAAAAAGCAGTTCACCCAAAAGCAATTCACTAGAAGACCAATTTGCCAAAGGCTAGTCAAATGGGCTTCCCAGGTAGCTCAGTGGTAAAGAAACTGCCTGCCATTGCAGGAGACGCACGTTCCATCCCTGAGTTGGGAAGATCCTTGAAGAAGGAAATAGCAACCCATTCCAATATTCTTGCCTGGGAAATCCCATGGATGGAGGAGCCTGGTGGGTTTCAAAAGAGCCGGACACGACTGAGTAACTAACCAACAACAATTAGTCAAATACTCTTTTCACTGAAAAACAAAAAAGCCAAACGATCAATGTCCCAAGCACTTACTAGCAGTCAATCATTCTAAAGGCAGTTTGGAAAAGTCTGCTGGAACAATATGCTGCCATGCAGATGCAGACCAAGGCAGGGCAAGGGCTGGAAGTGGACCCGGGCAGAGTGGAGGTCCAGAGAGCAAGGACAGCAAACATGGATTTAAAGGAAAGTCTCGTCATTGACACTTAAAAGAATCCTGGACAAGCAATTCCGAGATAAAGTAGCTGTAGCAAAGTTGAGGCAGACCCAAACTAGGGGCAAAGTCTTAGGTATTCAATGGATTCACTAACAGGATTCATTTATGTGTGAAGAGCTGGGCTTTGAACTGATCTTTCCTGTGAAGTCTCTATCTTGAGTGGGAAGCCCACCTCACCTGGGCTTCCAGAGTTCAGCCAGGTCCTCACTCCAACCTGAGAGGTAAACAGAGGTGGGGGAGGCAGGAAGTCTGGTATCAAGAACTTTCCTTGAGGCTCCTGTCTCCCAGTTGCTGCTCTCTGCTCTCCAGAGGTCGCATGGTCGCCCAGCATTTGTTTATGTGCCTTTAAGAATTCATGTTCCCAGGGCCTCCCTGGTGGCTCAGTGGTAAAGAATGCGCCTGCCAGTGCAGAGGACACAGGTTCAAACCCTGGTCCGGGAGGATCCCACATGCCTCAGAACAGCGAAGCCCATGCACCACAACTATCGAGCCTGTGCTCTAGAGCCATGAGTTGCAACTGTTGAGCCCACGTGCCACAACCACTGAAGGCCACATGCCTAGAGCCCACGCTCCGCCGTGAGCAGCCTGAGCACCGCAGCTACAGAAAACTCGTGTGCAGCGATGAAGACCCAGCACAGCCATAAATAAATAAATCTTAGAAAAAGAATTCACGTTTCCAGGGCAAGGGAGAAAGTCCGAGCAGTGGCCACCAGCAGAGGCAAAGGATTTAGTTACCAGAGGAGAATGAACTGATACACCCAACAGGAGGTCCTTAGAAGAATCTATGTGACGGCACTACTAGAGCCTGGGTTGCATGGAACAATTTGGGGGACCCAAACTGGATTCTGGAGAGTCTCAGTGATCTCAGGAAAAAGAGGTGGCAGGAGGTAAAGGAAGAAGTCATACTGAGTTCACTGTTGCTGGAAGATTTTCCAGTGTTTGGGTCAAAATGAACGGGGACATATTTGGATTCTTTTTTTTTTTTTNAGGAAATCAGTCCTGAATATTCATTGGAAGGACTGATGCTGAAGCTGAAACTCCAATATTCTGGCCACCTTATACAAAGAGGGAACTCATTAGAAAAGATCCTGAAGTTTGGAAAGATTGAAGACAGGAGAAGGGGATGCCAGAGGATGAGATGTTTGGATGGCATCACTGACTCAATGGACATGAGTTTAAGCAAATTCCAGGAGATGGTGAAGGACAGGGAAGCCTGGCGTTGCTCAGTCATGTCCGACTCTTTGTGACCCCATGGACTATACAGTCCGTGGAATTCTGGAGTAAGTAGCCTTTCTCTTCTCTAAAGATGCCCACTAAATGGGGACTTTTCTGACCAAACTGACTAGAGGTTTTTGGTTGATCCTGCCTCCAGACTATGGTTATCTCTACCTGAGACTGAAACTTCCTGTCAAGGTGCTCCTTTCAATGTGTCAGCACAGAGTGAGATCCTCAGTAAGACTACAGGAAAAGATTGCTTGGCTGTTTTGTTGGCATTCTAGTCAATGTTTGTTTCTTTATCAGAATTTGGAATAAAACTTGCAGTTATTGTAACATGCTAGCTGGTACTGAGATATGGGAGAGAAGATGATAGCTCTTACCTACATCTAACTGCCAGAGGCTACCAATATTTACCCCAAATACCCAACAGTTCCTCAACAGCCAAATTGGCTTGGGTCCATTCAACACAATCAGATGAGAAGAAAATCTTGGAGGTGCTATGCAAATCACTAACATTTAGGAAGCACAGACAACTTTTGAGAAAATGTTTTGTAACAATTTTCTTTGGAAATAAACTCTTGAGCATGTATCCTAATTGTCCTTAGATGAGAGAAGAAATCAACCAGTACTTAGAATGGAATATATTTTAAAATCACTGAACAATTTCTGATCATATGTTTTCTCTGAACTAGAGCTCAAGTGAGTGAGGTTGTGTGTGTTCGTCACTCAATCATGTCCAACTCTTTGTGACTCCATGGACTGTGGCTCACCCAGCTCCTCTGTCCATGGGAATTCTCCAGGCAAGAATATTGGAGTGGGTTGCCATTCCCTTCTCCAGGGATCTTCCCAACCCAGGGATCAAACCCAGATCTTCCACAGTGCAGGCTGATTCTTTACCATCTGAGCCACCAGGGAAGCCCTCAAGTTAGATTAGATAGAGCCAAAAATTTACCACAGTCTACGATGATGTTTTACCTAGAGGAACAGAGTGTTTGAACTCTCTAAAATCATATGTGGAAAGGCCATGATGTTAGAAAGAGATATGTCGAAGAAGGTACTGATCCTGATCTGTTATTTTTTTCTCATCTCAAATGGGCCTTATGTACAAGCCAGCAATCATGCTTCAGTTTACCATCCACTCTTCCATGCGACCAGTTCATATTATCTCCTCTCTTCAACCATCAACACTCATTCCTACCCTACTCACTGACAAAATGGATGCAGTTGGAAGAAAATCTTCACAGGATCCTCATCACATATAAAATCTACCTGTATTTGTGCAAATATTCCATCTTTCCTACTGTTAGGAAACTAGAATAGGAAAAAAGAGTCCAAAATGGCGGTGCCTAAAAGACAAACAAGGAAAAAGCCCACAAAAATAGAATAAAGGAAGGTCTGAGGACCAGAGTGAGGATGTCAGGTAAAACAAATAGCCCTCCTGGCTAGCCTAATTTACATAGGGCAGGCTCAAAGGAAGGAGAGTAAACATATAAAAGAGGAGCCAAAATTGAGCTGGGGGCTTCTCTTCATGTCTTTTGGGTCAGCCCACCCTCATGCCTCGAGGATGTATTTTCCTTTGCTAATAAAATTGAGCTATACCACTGGTCTGTCCGTCGCTTCAAATTTTTGCTGCAGTGAGACGGAACTGAGGAAATTACATATTCCCCCAACATATATGGTGCTGTGTTTTGGATTTAACCTGGCTGAAACAACCTTGGCTTGGCCCCCACGAGGCGGAGGCCAAGCACAGCAGATGCTCAACTCAGCAAAAGCTCCCACGGTGGAAGCTGAACATGAATAAAGCCCAACGCAGGGGAAGTGACAAGAAGCCCAGCATGCTGTAAACTGGTATAGCACAAAACAAACTCAGCAGAAAGCTTACATGGCTCAGTCTCAGATTCCAGAGGACCTCCAGCAAAGGTAGGAGGTCCTCACTCCTATGGCTGGAAGGACATATGGCTAATAAAATCTTAATTCATTTACAATCTGTCATTTCTTGTTTCCTCAAACCCTCCACAGACAGACAAGCGGGAGTGGGTACAACTGAGGGACTCTGGAGAGACTACTCCGCAGCGTGTCCTGAAGGATCCACTATTCTCTGGGCCAGAGTAGCTGTCACCCAAATGGATGGGTGTTCTGTCTTTAATCTTCTTTGTGTCAAGGATCAGGCCAATGAATCTTCGGCACGTTTTCCCCACTGCTTTTCCCTTCCATCCTTCAGCTCCTCACTCTCAGGACTTGAGCCCTGTGGGGCCCTAAATGGGAAACCTTTAAAAGAAAGGGGCTAGCTTTGTGTTCAGAAACTAAGATGGCGCNGGCAACACAGAAAGTGTTCCCGAGGCCTGAAAGAGCAGCCTGAGAAAGTAGGACTCTCTCCTCAATGATGAAGGTGTAGTTTTTGCCTCCTCCTTATTTATCTGCCTCCATCCCCTTTTATTATCCAAAGGCTGATCAGAGTGCAGTGGAAATAATCGTCAGAAGGAGAAAAAAGTAACATGAGGAAACAGTGATTGGTTCCGCCTGGGGAGAACCCAGGGTGGTTTACAGAGGGCATGGCTTCAGGGTTGGATTCGTACAAGAACGAGCAAACATCTGAGCAAGCAAGACTCGAGACGTAGAGAAGAAAGGAAAGGGCAGGCCGAGGAAGCATGTGAGGCTAGTATGGAGCTGGAAGGGACAGAAGGTTCAAGCCAGAGGGCCATGGGCCTGGAAGGCCAGGCTGAAGGTTTCATCATCTGTCCAGTAAGAAACAGAGGTCACAAAGCACCCGGGGAGCATGAGTGACAGGATCACATCCATGCTCCGGACAGACTCTGGCAGGAGTGTGCGGAATGACTGAAGAAATGAAAGGTCAGAAGTAAACGAGAGGACTTCCCCGCTGGCGCAACGGATTAAAAAAAAAANGTAGGGAAAACCACTAGACCATTCAGGTAGGACCTAAATCAAATCCCTTATGATTATACAGTGGAAGTGAAAAATAGATTCAAGGGACTAGATAAGATAGACAGAGTGCCTAATGAACTATGGACAGAGGTTCATGATAATGTACAGGATGCAGGGATAAAAGCCATACCCAAGGAAAAGAAATGCAAAAAGAAAGCCTTCCTCAGTGATCAGTGCAAAAAAAAAAAAAAAAGAGGAAAACAATAGAATGGGAAAGGATAGAAATCTCTTCAAGAAAATTAGAGATACCAAGGGAACATTTCATGCACAGATGGGCTAGATAAAGGACAGAAATGGTATGGACCTAACAGAAGCAGAAGACGTTAAGAAGAGGTGGCAAGAATACACAGAAGAACTGTACAAAAAAGGTCTTCATGACCCAGATAACTACAATGATATGATCACTCAACTAGAGCCAGACATCCTGGAATGCAAAGTCAAGTGGGCCTTAGGAAGCAGCACTATGAACAAAGCCAGTGGAGGTGATGGAATTCCAGTTGAGCTATTTCAAATCATAAAAGATCATGCTGTTAAAGGGCTGCACTCAATATGCCAGCAAATCGGGAAAACTCAGCAGTGACCATAGGACTGGAAAAGGTCAGTTTTCATTCCAATACCAAAGAAAGGCAATGCCAAAGAATGCTCAAACTACCACACAATTGCACTCATCTCACACACTAGTAAAATAATGCTCAAAATTCTCAAAGCCAGGCTTCAACAAGTGGGATGCCGAGACAATGGCATCCCACTCCAGTACTCTTGCCTGGAAACTCCCATGGACAGAGGAGCCTGGTAGGCTGCAGTCCATGGGGTCACTGAGTCAGACATGACTGAGCGACTTCACTTCACTTTTCACTTTCATGCATTGGAGAAGGAAATGGCAACCCACTCCAGTGTTCTTGCCTGGAGAATCCCAGGGATGGCGGAGCCCAATGGGCTGCCGTCTGTGGGGTAGCACAGATTTTAACTGATTGGTATATAAAGTGTAGTGTATATGAAAAGTTTGTAGGGAGAGGAAAAATTCACAGTCACAACTCATAAAGATTAAGAATTATTTATTTGAAGATATTTTTAAAAATTCCAAGACTTTTGGCATTGCTTGAATAATAGGGAAGAAAATGATGTAAGAAACTTTATCTACTATTTTTCTGTTGAGTACTTGCAATATGTTATGTTAGGTGTTATACTTAACAATGTCTCTTAATATAACAGCAATATAGCAATATACAAAATGCAATATACTGGAGAAGGGAATGACTACGCACCCCAGCATTTTTGCCTGGAGAATTTTACAGACAGGGGAGCTGGAGGCTACAGTCCATGAAGTCACAAAGAGTT
>SJYV01005424.1:829819-901617 GCA_006410875.1 Neotragus pygmaeus | reverse complement strand
TTTTTTTTTTTTTTTTAGTAACCTATTGAATTCTAACATCGTTTACCTCTCCATATTATCACAAAGAAATGGCTTCTAGCTTTTTTCAATTTTGTTAGCCCTGCAACAACAAATCATAGTAATATTGAAACGCATATTTGCTATTCTAATTGTGGCTTCTGGGAAGACCTTTGTGTGATGTGTTAGGCTTGCTATCTGAATTATAAACACAGCTGCAACCATCTCAGGGATGATTATGGATGTCATTTGTACATCAGAGACACAGAATAATTTGGAGACTTGCTGCAAAACTTACAGATAATCAATGGGCAGGTCATGATGGTGGTCCAGATTTTCTAATACAGCAGTCTAGTGTTTTTCCCAGGAAATAAGGTGATTGTAGGGCTTCCCTACTAGTTCAGATGAGAAAGTATCCACCTGCAATGCAGGAGACCCGGGTTCAATCTCTGAGTTGCGAAGATCCCCTGGAAAAGGAAATGGCAACCCACTCCAGTATTCTTGCCTGGAGAAATCCATGGACAGAGGAGTTTGGTGGGCTGCAGTCCATGGGGTCACAAAGAGTTGGACACAGTTGAGTGACTGACACACAGTATAAGGTGATTTACCCAGGTGAAGTAATCAAACAGGTGGGCAAACTGATCTTGTCAGCCATAAAAAAAAATCTATACAGCAAAATTTTAAATCTTGGAGAATGGCATATCATTGTTAGTAGTATCTGTGACTCCAGTTTAGTGACTAAAATGATCAAGAGAGTTGTGCATCTGTACTTGTGTCATGAATAGCAAAATAGTAGTTGGGCTAGAGTGGATTTTCATGTGGCTTTGGATTGAGATGGACTGAATGTTGGCTCTGCAAGCTGCTAAAATTGTGTCCTTGCCTCAAATCATTTAAACTTCCAAAGCCCTGATTTCTTCGTCTATCAAATGCAAAATGGTTATAATGTCTGTATATCAATGTTTTGGAAAGAATTAGAGATACTGTATGTAAAGTGTCTAGTGCTGGGCTTGATGCAGGGTCAATTTTTTTTTTTTTTTNGTGAGGCTCACTGCGCCACAGTGATCAAGCCTTTGTTTCTGACCCAGGAGTCTCCTGTCTTACCAGCTTCCAAGAGTGTCACAGGCTAACTAGTCAGGTAAGATCTCAGAACTTCCACAGTTGTTAAAACTGCCATGCTCTTCTAGAACCTTGTCATTCCTCTTCAAGGAGTGGTGTATAATTCCCTCCCTTTGAACCTGGCCAGGCTTGTGACTCACTTGTAAGCAAGAGAATGCAGATATGATACCCCCATGAGTTCCAAGGCTAGGTCGTGAGAGTTAATACAGCTTCTGCCTTTTTAGCTGGGACATGCGCTGGAGCTCAGAACAGTTATGTAAACAATCTGACTGTCCTGAGGCCACCATGCTGTGAGGAAGCCCAAACTAGCCCATGCAGAAAGACCATATGGAGAAGCCCCCGGACTGTACTCAGAGGGAAATGCCCAGCCAGCTCCAGCTGCTCCACTCGAGAGAAAAACCCCAACAATTTCATTCACTAAATAACTCTAGGAATTTTTTGCTCTTCAAAATATCTCAGTCATCCTCGAAGGATGAAGATTTGCAACTACTGAATATGGTCAAAAAAATAGGTCTAGACATGTAAACAGATTGTATACGTCTGGGGAAAAGGCAATTTGCCCATAATCACATGAAAAGAACAGCAACCTCACTCACAGAGATGATTAAAACTACTCATTTTCTTACCCATTAAAGTGACAAAACTCCCTATGTTGGACAGTATACTCTGTTGGCAAAAATATGGGACAACAGGCACTTTCAGACACTGCTGATGGGAAAGCAAAATGGTAGAAACCCTGTGGAGGGGGATCTGGCAATACCTGTTTGCATTCAGCCTTTGGCCGAATTATCCCGTTTTTTAATAATCTACCTAAAGATACATTAGCAGAAGTGACAAAATACATGGACAAGACTAGTTGCCTAGTAAAAGTCTGGGGACAACCCCAATGAACTATGACACAGCCACAGAACGGAGTACTATTTAGTTATAAAAAAAGAACGAGGACTTTAGATAATGCTTTGAAATGGTCTCTGGAGTATATTGTTGAGTGAAAAGGCCAAGGCATAAAACAGAGGGTATAGTATGCCACCTTTTATCTTTAAAAGGGAGAACATGTGACTGTATGTGTATGTGTGTGTGTACATACTGCATAAATATATCAAAGTGAAAGTTGCTCAGTCATGTCCGACTCTTTGCAACCCCATGGACTATCCAATCCATGGAATTCTCCAGGGCAGAATACTAGAGTGGGTAGCCTTTCCCTTCTCCAAGGGATCTTCCCAACCCAGGGATCGAACCCAGGTCTCCCACATTACAGGCAGATTCTTTACCAGCTGAGCCACAAGGGAAGCCCTAAATGTAACAAATGATAACCGAAACTAGAGGAGGACAAAGGGTAGAGAGGGGCTAGAAATAGAAGTGAGACTTCTGAAATGGAGCTTGTTTTGCAGATTTGTCATTGGACCCATATAAAGTTTTTACCTAAGTATAAAACAAAATTAAACTAAAATTTTAAAAAGCAACAATTTGGCCACAAAGTGAACAAATGCACTTACTTCTAATAACAAGTTGATAGCTTAACCATATACAGCAAGAAATTATTTCAAATTACTGTTAAACATAGCATTCTAACTATATGGTTCTATTATGCTATACCTTAAGAACAAAACCCCACAAAAATCTAAAAATACTTTCAGTGGCATATTGTTAGATATATAAAATAAGTAAGGACTTATAATGTTAGGAACCAAAACTTTCAGCATCTAAAAAGAAAAGAATATAAAATAAAAAATAAGGAAAGCCCTACAATTGAAAATTTTGAACTAATAATATCAATACAAATATCTCTTTAAAAAAGAAAACAACTCCTAGCTCTGTCCACTGCAAAGGTTCATAAACAACAAACCCAATAGCAATGAACACTCCAAGTCCCCAAGCTGTAGTCTCTAAATATCATATTTCAATGAAAGGAACCAGGACTCCTCAGGGAAATGGTTAATTCCAAGTCTAGCACAGGAAAAAATACAATGTAAATCTAGAAAAAATATCACAGCAGAAAGCAAGGACTATCAAAGACTACGGGAGCNAAAAAAAAACCCTTCACATATGGCTTTAGTTTGAATCTGCAATGATATCCAGAGACCCATGCCAACTGCTATACGGAGTTTCACGGTACTGGAATTAATTTCAAACTCCTTAGCCTAATATTCATATTGTGCTCCAATCTATCTTCCTAGTACCCCTAACCATTGCCCCATCCTTCTCTTTTTTATATGTCATTTCCTCTAATTGAATTTACATGATCAAAATCACTGTACCTTAGTTCTGATAATTCTTTTGTAAGAAAATTTAACTTGCATAAGGACAATTTCAGAAATATAACTAGCATCTATTTACTGGAAACAGAAATAACCTCAGCAGTTGGATGTCTTTATAATAATGCAGCCGGACATATGGTGAGGGCAATGGTAGAATCCTAGAAAATGAGGTTAGCTCAGTGGGAAACTCTGTTTTATATTCTCCAAAAAAATCTCTGTTCAGCTTCTACTCAACTAACAAATGAAATAAGATCCTGTTTGTGCTATATCCAAGAAATGTGCACTATCTGCCCTTGCTCTTAAAGAGAAGGCACAGGCACAAATTAAATAGCCTTGGAAGAGTTTCATGCATCTGTAAATTAATAAATAACTAGAGAATAACAGTTTCAGGGTTTATTTCTAACTCTCAATTAAAAAATAATAGTAATTTCTCCCCTGTGGATATAAAGTAACCCTTTTCTCCAAAGTTTCTGTTAAAACGATGTCTTGAGAATAAGAGAAATGTCATTTATTATCTTCATTCAATCATGATAGATTATTAAAGTCCTATTTGTCTCTGGACCAATAGTTCTTATCAAAAGGTAATATTCTACGTTTCTTTTAAGATAAGAAATGTTCTATCTGAAAAAGATGAATCACGGGAATTTGTCTTTCTTCTTCAACTGTCACAAAGATATTGAATTGACCATAAATAGTAAAAAGACACATTAACAATTTTGCACAGTTAGCAATATAAGAAGTGAGAGAAACTTCATCAAGTCATTGCTAATCTTTTTTTTTTTTTCTTTTCCACAATATCCAGATGATTTAGAATCCCTCTAAAGACCACAAGGCACACCAGAGAGAGAATTCAAAGAAAAACAAAAACAAGATCTGGTATTCTCCAGAGTTTTTGCATGTTACACTGTTTTCCTGGCTCCCCNTTTAAGTACAAGCCCAGAGGGAAGTTAAGGCAAGAAATTGGTTACCAGCCAGTGCTTCCCTGCACTTAGGCTGGAGGTACAGAGGAGTGAAGTCACGTTCCCAGAGCCCAGCGACCAAGAGCCTTCTGCTGGAAGCTGGACCCACAGCTGGAAACCCAGCAGGAGGAGAGGCAGCCGCTGGCAGAGATGCCCCCAGGGCAGGGGGAGAGAGGGAGAAGTCCCCCGGCCTCTCCCTTCCCCTCTACTCTCAATGGCTAGACCCGGCTGACACAGGGGAGCCTGGGCTGGGCTGTCTGTGGGAAAAACAGGAGAGCAGGGATGGGATCCAAAGCTCAAGATTGGCACAGCAGGGATGGTCCATTTCCCAAAGGAGGACACTGGGACCCAGAAAGATTAAGTAACTTGCCTGAGGTCACACAGGCTCCCCTTAACCCAGTTCCAATCTGTACCCGTAAACCCTACACTATGGTACCTCCCATATGATGGTTCAAGAGTCATTCAGGGTTTTTTTTTTTAAACGAAGTATAGTTGATGGACAATATTAAATAAGTTCCAGGTATACAAAATAATGATTCACAATTTTTTATTATATGTGAATTAGAGCTCAATTTTTTAAAGATCCTTTTTCTTTTCGTTGTTGTTGTTTAGTCGCTAAGAAGACTCTTTGCAACCCCATGGACGGCAGCTCGCCAGTCTTCCCTGTCCTTCACCATCTTCCAGAGCCTGCTCAAACTCAGCTCCACTGATTCAGTGAGGCCACCCAACCATCTCATCCTCTGTTGTCTCCTTCTCCCTCTGCCCTCAATCTTTCCCAGAATCAGGGTCTTTTCCAAGGAGTCAGTTCTTCCCATCAGGTGGCCAAAGTATTGGAGTTTCAGCTTCAGCATCAGCCCTTCCAATGAATATTCAGGACTGATTTCCTTTAGGATTGACTGGTTTGACTTAAGTTTTTGGATTTCCCTGGCAGTGCATCGGTTAAGACTCTGAACTTTCACGGCAGGGCACAGGTTCAATCCCTGGTTGGGGAAATAAGATCCTGTGTGCTGCATAGTGTGAACAACAACAAGAAATTTTTTTTTAATTTTACTTTTTTATTGAAGTATAGTTGCTGTATCCCATTATATAAAGTATAGGTATAAACATAGATATTCACAATGTTTAAAGGTTATACTCGATTTATAGTTATTATAAAATATTGGCTGCATTCCCTGTGCTGCACAACATATCCTTGTAGCTTATTTATTTTATATAGAGTAGTCTGTGGCTCTTTAGACCCCACCCCTATCCTGCCTCCCTCGCCAGCTCCCTCCCCACAGAGAACCACGGGTTTGATTTTTTGTTTTTTTGATGTGAACCATTTTTAAAGGCTTTATTGAATTTGTTACAATATTGTCTGTGTTTCATGTTTTGATTTTGGTCTCAGGGCATGTGGGATCTTGGGGCTTTCCTGCTGGTTCAAACGGTAAAGTATCTGCCTGCCAGTGCTGGAGGCATAGTTTTGATCCCTGGGTCCAGAAGGGAGTAGGTAGACTCCCATCCACTGTATCATCAGGGAAGTCCAAATCTTCTATTTCTAATTCGCTTAGCATATACTTGAACAGACTTGCTAGGTGGCTCAGTGGTCAAGAATCCACCTGCCAATGTAGGAGACACAAGATTGGTCCCTGGGCCCGGAAGATCCCCTGGAGGAGAGCATGACAACCCACCTCAGTCTTCTTGCCTGGAGAATCCCATGGACAGAGGAGCCTGGCAGGCTACAGTCCACGGGGTCACAAATAGCTGGACACGACTGAGCAACTAACACACACACACACACACATGCACACATGCACACACAGATGGGATTTTAGTTCCCTGACCAGGAATCAAACCTAAACCCCCGGCATTGGAAGGTGAAGTCTTAACCATTGGATCAGGGAAGTCCCTGGTTTGTGTTTTTTTTTTAAGGTGCCACTGGTTTGATGCCAAAGTGACCGGACCTTGACTTCTGAGTGACCAGGCAGGATGCACAGCTGGGGAGAGAAAGCAGATACCGGCCCTGAAGGCAGGCGGAGGGGCTGGGGTTTGACCTGGAGGAGGGCAGCGCCAGAGTGACCGGGAGAGGAGACAGCCACCTTCGCCAGCCAGAACCGCATCAGCAGCGATTTCCCCGAGGTGATGGGGACGGTAGTCGCCGACGGGACTGTTGCCCATTTGTAATCGCACAGCAAGCATTTTTCCACCCTTAATGGGGGACCCAACCAATCCCTGAGACACCCTATTTCTCTTTGTCTTTCCCCTGCCAAGTCAGCAGGCTGACTGATCTCCCCCGGGTGATTAATTTTCCCCTTGACACCCTGGGGAATGAGACATTTGTCCCAAGGGTAGAGAGACAAAGAGGCCGTGCTCAAGTACAGGCGGGCAGTGGGGCATCGCGGGCCTGGCCCACTGTCCCAGGGAGCCTGGCTCCTGGGAGGCCTGGGTAGAGGGCAAGCCAGCTGGGGGGCAGGGTTTACAGGGTTAGGGGGAAAGGCTTTCCTTTTCCTGGGGAAAGGCTGGATTGCAAAACGGAAGAGCCAGGGGAGAATGAAAGGCCCAGAATTGTTAGGGAGCAGACTGGTGGATGCCCAAACCTCGCTGGGGGGAGAAAGGATTCTCACTGGACCCAGCTCAGGCCAGGTGTTAACAGCACCACTGGCTATTCCACTTCCAGAATGGCTAAGACTCTGGATCAAACCAATTAGAGAAATAATCCAGGGGCGGTCACGAGGCAGGGAGTATGTAAAACATACACTGGGTTGGCAAAAAAGTTCATTTTCCATAACATCTTGTAGGAAAACCTGAATAAACTTTTTGGGTAACCCAGTATTATCTTTGGGTGTCATCATCTCTTCCTCTTTTAGAATTGCATCTTAGTGATGCTGAGCACAGTGCTTAAGAGCCAGACTCTCTGGGTGCAAGCCCTGCCTTGGCCATTTGCTAGCTGTGAGATTTGGGGCAAGTTGCTTAACCTCTCTGAGTCTCAGTTTCCTCATCTGTGAAATGGGCTAACAATTTTACTTACCTTCTAGGGCTGTTGAGCAGTCCTCAGTCCCAAGGCCCATTTAAAAGCTTAGAAATGTGTCTAGCACATAGTAGGCACTATATCAGCATTAGCCATCTACTCTTTACCTTTATGAATTTGGATATAATGAGAATCTCTCAAACTTGACTCCTTTCCAAAAGCCCTGTGTCAGATATTAGCACTCCTAGTGAACTCTGGGAGTTGGTGATGGACAGGGAGGTCTGGCATGCTGTGATTCATGGGGTGGCAAAGAGTCGGACACAGCTGAGCAACTGAACTGAACTGAACATCATTTACTTCATATGTTTATTTGAATTGACTCAGTTTTTACCTAAATTTATTTTATTTTTAAGATTTATTTTTGATGTGGACCATTTTAAAAATCTTTATTTCATTTGTTACAATATCGTTTCTGTTTTATGTTTTGGTTTTTTGGCTGCAAGGCATGTGGGATCTTAATTCCCCAACCAAGGATTGAACCCTCATCGCCTGCACTGGAAGGTGAAGTCTTAACCACTGGACTGCCAGGGAAGCTCCCCTAGATTTATTTGAGAGGAAAACTTTTTATCCTGACCTTAAGTGGGAAACCACTGAAATGTCATAATCAGAAGCTAACTGGACAAATAAATATCACAAGAAAACATTATTATTAAATTCTAGCTCATTCCTACCATCTGCTGAAAGATCATTGCCTGGGTTGGCTCTCTCTTGTTAAAAATGGAGATTAGCCAGTGTTGGGTGGTGTTACAGGCAAAGCAGTACCTAGCTGAGACGTCATCCTTGACGGAATTGAAAGGATGCAAAAGGGAGTCACTTTCTCATCGTGAGATTCAGCATCAGATAGTGTCCTGCACACATAGCGGTAAAAACCCTCTCCTGGAGCTCCACGGAGTTACATTCCACCCTGTGGACCATGACCTTCTGCGGCTATCCAGCCCTGACTTCTGGGCAGTTGGTACCTCTGGGTCCTGGGATGAGAGACCAGCTTGCTGCTGAGAGAGGCATCAACGGTTTTCCCAAACAGGTGGTGGGGTTTGAATATTTGATCAAGATCTAACTAGGGTCTGCGTTAGGCAGCATCCTACTTCCTATAGGTTTCCATCTTGGTTTTTTAAAGAATCGAAACAAAACCACTGGTCTGGTTTCCTGACGTCCTGACGTCCCTTTCTACCCACTGAACCAGCAGCCACTGAAATCAAGAACCCTGCGTGTTGCCTTGAACCAGCTCTTGTTGAGAGAAGAAGGTGCTTTGGGGGTCACTGATTACTTACGGCCCCAGTAGGATCACAAGGAGGAAATGAGGGTGGTAACTTGATGCCCTAGGATTTATGGGAGAGCCGGGAAGCCATGAGGCAGGAGGCTAAATGGGGAGGGATTCAGCACTGATTTCTATGTTCTCTTTCCTCCCTCTGACATCTCCCCTCCCCTCCATCCAAACACTTCAGAGGGGAATCATGTTGTTTACTGCTGGATTGCCTTGGGAAATCTACTTGAGATCAGTAAGGTTCAACAGGGGCTGGGGAACTCTCATAGGAAATCCAGTAATCAGTCTTGATTGAGTACCTACTATGTGCCTTGTTGAACTCATCTTTGAGCTCTCCCTCTGAGCCTGGCACGCAGGCAGTTGAATGTCTGTTGGAGGAATAAACAAATGAATGGCTGATTGAAATGAATTAATTTGGACAGATGGATGGATGGATGGATGGGTAGATGGGTGGGTGGATGGATTGAAAAGCTGAAGGATAGAGGACAGGAAAGAAGGGGGGACTACAAAAGACTGGTAGAGGATTTATGAAAGGAAAAGAGGAAGGAGATCGGTAGATGGATGGACTGATGAGTAGCTGGATAGATATTTGAGTGGATGATTAATTTTTTTAAAAAAAGAATGGGTGTATAGAAGAATAGATACATGAATGGAAGGACAGAGGAAGGAAGCAAGGAAGGAAGGAATGAAAGAGAGGGGATGTCGGGTAGCTGCCAGGAGGTTCAAATATATTCAAGGAGCTGCTGGTAGCCAAGGGGTTGTCTAGAAGGACACCACAAGAGAGGAAACTCCAGGACACAGGATCAGCACATAGACCTTATTTTAAATTTCCCCTGGTAACGACCGTCCACTCCAGACGGACCTGTCTCCCACTGTCCCGTGTCCTGTGACCTTCCCTCCACTGTGTCCTTGCTCACATGGTTCTTCTCTCCTGGAATACCCTGCCTGCCCCCATCCATCCAAGCCAGCCCGTCCTCGGGCTTAACTCAAGGCCACCTCCATCAGATGACACCAAGCTCTCTCCCAGTTCCGCCTGGAGGCTATCAGGGAATATAAGTTGAGCTTGTTTGTGTTCTAAATAGGAGCGTGTACTTGAAAAGTGGTTTGCAATCTGAAAACAGTACGCAATGGCTGGTGAATGGGACGGGAGGTGTTGTTGTTATTGTGGACGATGAAGGACTTCCTTGGTGGTCCAGTGGCTGACTCCACACTCCCAGTGCTGGGTGTATGGGTTTGATCCCTGGTCAGGGAACTAAGATCCCACATGCTCCGTGGCTCAGCCAAAACAAAAGCAAACAAAGGATAATGACAACCTCACAGTTTACTGAGTGCTCACGATATAACGGGCTTTGTACTCAGCTCCTCCGAATGCTACAGTCAGTAAATCTTCACAACAGCCCTACCATCTTCACCTTATAAATGAGAAAAAGAAAGCTCAGAGAGGTTAAGTGATTTCCTTGAGGTTGCACAGCTGCCTAGTGGCAGGGCTGGGACTGGAATGCAGAGAAGTGGTTTGCTCTAAAAGATCTGTGTCCTGTAAGCCCTGCCTCTGTCAACCAAACTGTGGAAGCAGGAAGTGGGTGTCCACGTCTCTGCAGGTCCTGCTCCCAAGCCAGCAAAGCAAATCTCCCTTGATTCTTAAGAATGCTGCCATCCTCTTTAACCCTTCATTTCCTGCCAGATACACAGTCAAATCCATGGATAGGGTCCCATCCTCCCAACCTCAACCATACTCTGAGCACTGCTGCTTTCCATACCCGTTCACCTCTGCATTTCCTGTTTCTTCTCCCCAGAAAGTCCTACCTTCAGATCCTTGTTACATAAGCGACTCAAATACTCAGGTGTAAGAAGTAACCTTTACAAAAACGTGTTCACGATGATCCCATAGGGCAGGAATTAGTCTCCCATTTTCCGGATGAGCTGCTAGGTTGCAGGGCCTGCCTCCAGCTCACCGGGGGTGGTGTCTGCAAATGCTGGGTCTTTCCCAGCCTGCGGGGAGTGGAAACAGGATGGAAACAAGGGCTCGGTTTTGCACAAGCCTTTCTAATCCAAAGCAAACAAATAAAGCCAGAAAAGAGAGAACGGGAAGCAGGCCCTCCTACACATCAATGCCCACCGCCAGCTCCGGGATTTCTAATTGCGTGAGGAACCACCTGGTCTCCATTTAGTAGAATACTGTCCCCTTCGCTTGGCGCAGCGGGCCGTGGGGGCGGCAAGGGGAGGTCACATGCTTCTCAGCCAAGAGCAGAGAGGAAGCCGGGACCCGTGCCTCCGGCCAGTCTGGACTCCCGCCGCCCGGGGCTGGACCAAGTGGGCCAGACGGGCGACTCCTTCTTCTGGGTAGAANCAGGATCTTCACTGTGTCGTGCAGAGTCTTTCGTTATGGCACACGGGCTCTCTAGTCACAGCGTGTGGGCTTAGTTGCTCTGTGGCATGTGGGATCTTAGCTCTCCCACCGGGGACTGAACCCCCATCTCCTGCATTGCAAGGCAGATTCTTAACCACTGGACCACCAGGGCAGTCCCCATATATCTTTTCAAATTAGTGTTTTTGTTTTCTTCCAGTAAATATCCAGAAGCAAAATTGCTGGATCGTATGGTAGCTTCACTTTTAGTTTTTTGAGGATCTCTATACTGTTTTCCATAGTGGTTGTACCAATTTACTTTCCCACTACCAGTTCATAAGTGTTCCCTTTTCCTCTGCATCATCAACACTAATAATTAGTGATCTTGAGCATCTTTTCATGTGCATGTTGACTATCTGTGTGTCTTCTTTTTTTTGAGAATTAAAAATAATTTTATTATAGTAAAATATATATATAAGTTTGTCACTTCACCCACTTAGTGTATGTCTTCTTTAGAAAAGTGTCTGTTCAGATACTCTGCCCATTTTATGTTGATTTGTATGAGTTCTCTGCATATTTTGCATATTAACTCTTTAATGGATAAATTGTTTGTAAACATCTTCTCCCATTCAGTAGGTTACCTTCTCATTTTAGTTTCCTTTGCTGGGTAAAAGCTTTTAATTTTATGTAGTACTGTTTATTTTTGCTTTTGTTTCCCTTGTATGAGGAGACAGATCCAAAGAACTATTGCTAAGACCAGTGTCAAAGAGCATACTGCCTATGTTTTCTTCTAGGACTTTTATACTTTCAGATTTTTAATTCATTTTGAATTTATTTTACTGTATAGAGTGAAACAGTAGTCCAGTTTCATGCTGATGCATTAAGCTATTCACCTTTCCCAATACCATCTACTGAAGAAGCTCTCTTTTTCCCATTGTATTTTCCTGGCTTCTTTGTCATAGATTAATTAACCGTATAAGCATGGGTTTATTTCTGGGCTCTCTATGCTGTTCCACTTATCTATGGGTATGTTTTATGTCAGTATCATACTATTTGATTACAGTAGCTTTGCATTATAGTTTAAAATCAGGACTTGTGATACCTCCAGCTTTGTTCTTTCTTGAGATTGTTTTGTCTATTTGGGCCTTTTGCATTTCCATACAAATTTTAGGATTATAGCCCTATTCTAGCTCTGTAAAAAATGTCATTGGTATTTTGATAGGGATTGCATTGACTCTGTAGATTGTCTTGCAGAGTATGATCATTTTAACAATATTAATATCTCCAAAAGACATGAGTGTGGTATATCTTTTCATTTGTTCATGACATTTCAATTTTTTTGATCAATATCTTACAGTTCTCCAAGTCTTTTATCTCTTTGATTAGAATCATTCCTAAATATTTTTTTCTTTTTGATGCAATTGTAAATGGNTTGAGACTGACTTCCATTCCAGTGTATGGAAAGACTACATTTTGTTTATCCATTCATCTATCAGTGGACATTTAGGTTGCTTCTGCCTTTTGGCTATGGTGAACAATGCTGCTGTTGACATGAGTTTGCAAATATCTTTTCAAGACCCTGCTTTCAATTTTTTTCGCTATAAAACCAGAAGTGAGATTTGGGATCATAGGTGATTTCTACAGGGCACCTCTAGTTTTCACAGGTTCCCTGGGTGGTCTGGATACACAGCAGAATCACAAATGTGGTCCCACCCCTTCACCATACAGTATAAGAAACCAGGGCCCTGGGGGGTGGGGATGGGACACTTGAGGATGCCACTGAAGAGGTTTTGCCCACCCTCTCCTATCTAAGGAATAAACTTTGAGTTCTATGTAGTTCCAATTACTCAACCTGCATACGGCCTGGAAGACAGAGTAAATAAGCAAATAAAGTAACTTCAAACAGTGATTTTGCTATAAAGCAAACAAACCAGGGTTAGTGACAGAGTGACTTGGAGAGGGACTCCTATTGCTTATGCAGCACAGACTGCAATCGGGCACTGTCCTAAAGGCTTCATTTACACTATAAACTTCACAAAAATACTTATAATCTAAGGATATCATAATCCTTACTTAGAGCTGAGCAAAATGATGCACAGAGAAGTTAATTGTTGAATATTACAAAGCAGCACATGATAAAGCCAAGAATGGAAGCCAGGCAGTTGGGCTCTGGAATCCCTGTGAAGGGCCAGAAACATGTGACATGAGACCAGAGGAGAAGCCAGCCAAGCACAGTTCTGGGATGAGCATCCCCAGACAGGAAATACAAAGAGGCAGGAACCAGCTCCCAGAAAATGAAAGCAGACTGAAGTGGCCAAAGCAGCAGGTGGAGTCTGAGGGAAAAGGGGGAACACACAGCAAGGCAAGATCAGCTCATAAAAGGGTCTCACTGGCTGGAATGAGGAGGCTGAATTTTACTCTACTGACTCTGGGAAGTCACTAAAGAAATATGAGCAAGGGACAGATGTCAGCTTCACTTTCCCACTGATAGGCTTCCTCGATGATGTATAGTAAATACAGTTTCAACAAGAAACCAAAGTCTGGTGGGGACCCCGAAGGTCCAAGTCTCAGAGCTTCTGTATCCTCAGCCATGTTTCATAATATTCTGTGCACACTCAGAATGTCTGAGGCTAGAACATCCCATCCATTTCTCATGAGCATCTTCACACTGAGGCCAGCTCTCTCTGTTAGGTATAACTTAACTGATGACCCACGTCCACTTCAATGGCAGACTCCATACTTTGTTTCCATCCCTTATGCTACCATCATACCTCATAGCTCTGCAAACAGTACTTAATCTCTTTGGAGTCATGATATTTCACTACAGAAGGACAAGATGACTTGCCCCCACTTGGGACATCCATGAAGACCCACAACCGCAGCAGGACGTAAACGAGTGTGAATTAGAAACTATAGTCCACCAAGAGAAGAAGAGTCAACCAAAGAAAGACAAGTGCTAGTATTTTTACTGTGAATTACCATGAGATACCTCTCCATCTACATAAACCCCAGAAGATCAAAAGAGCTCTTTAACATACCGTTTTTTTAAACCTTTGTTCCAAGGTGGAGCAAAGAATTGTTAGGAACGGCTCGTCCCTGAAGCCTTTGTGTCCTAACGATCTCTGCCTTTTATAATGACCAGTTCACTTCAATGCCGAAAGGTCTAAATCCTCTGCTATACTGAATTGCTCTGTTCTGTCTCATGTTTACTGACTAGGACACTTAGTACTAGTGTCCCTTCCCCACAGCACTCTGATTTCCTTGTGGGGACTTGCTCCGGCGCCCCACGGGTTGCTGTCTTTGTCCAACAATAAATCCAGGTGCCTGCCCTGCCACAGTGGGAGCTGGAGTATTCCCAGGAGGCTCCTTCTGTTTTATCCTTCTCTCCACCAAGTTGGTACAGGATGGTCATGTTACTTTAGCTCAAATCAGTTATGTGACCTTGACTCAGCCAATCAAATACTTGCTTCCCTGAGATGTTGAATCATGACAGAAAGATACAAGGGAACTGGCAAGAAATTCAGGTTTGCTGATGAGATCAATGAGCAGAGCCTGCTACTAGGACTTTCTAGCAGAAGCTGGTACCCACCTGCTCCAGGTCTAGGATTTCAGCCCTTACTTCCAAGTTAGGAGCAACCCCATAAACTTCTCAAAGGATAATTAGCCCCTTTATGCTAAAATTAGCTAATGTTTCTGTTGCTTCCAGTTTAAAAAAAAAAAAAAAAAAACAATGGGTTCAACAATGAACAGTCAAGGATTACAGCTAGGTATCAATAAGCACCTAAAATCTGTAAGGAGTTACATGCCTCTGCTTTCTAGAAATAAAATAACAAGAAAAGGTGGGGGAATTCTTTTTCTTTCACACTGCAGAGGTTAAAGGTAAGTATTCCAGGGCTGGTATGGTGGTTCCATGATGTTCATACTGTTTTAGGCATCTCCTGTGTTTCTGTTCCACCGTCATTAACACATGCATCCATCTACAAGGTTTTCTTACTAGATGATCACTGTGGCTCTAGTCATCCTAGCCACATTCTGGGCAGGAAGGGGATATAGGGGAAATGTCAGAGTCTCCTGCCAGCTGAGGGAATTCCCTTGAAAGAACTCTGCTGAAAGTAACTTCTACCCAAACTTCATTGACTACCCAACCTCAAGGAAAGCTAGCAAATGAAGTATTTTTTTTTAAACTGGNGTTTTTTGTGGTGTTTTTAGGATTTTCTATATGTATTATATCATCTGCAAACAATGAAAGTTTTACTTCTTCCTTTCTGATTTCAATTCCTTTTATTTCTTTTTATTGCCTAGTTACTGTGGCTAGGACTTCCACCTCTGTGTGAAATAAAATTGGTGAGGATTGGCATCCTTATCTTATTGCCGATCTTAGAGGAAATGGTTTCAACTTTTCAACACTGAGTATGATATTAGCTGTGGGTTTGTCATATATGGCCTTTATTATATTGAGGTATCTTTGCTCATTCAACATATATTTATTAAATACCTATTATGACAAAACACTGCCAGTAGATATAATACCCATCTAATACATTTTATTATCAATTGTATATACACTATAATGTGTACTTATATCTTATAAAGTATACAGAATATAGGTATAGTATTCATTGTATACTATATAACATATAGAATGTAGACTAAGTTACATTGTCTATAGCATTCAGCATGTATTAACAGCATCCAGTAGATAGGCCAAGTTCAGGGCATTCCTGGAACATAGTAGAAATGAATAATGTAGGCTAAAGAAGATCTAGTTTAGGGCAGAGCTCTTAGATGTCCCTCTGGCAGGTTCTAATCAGAATCCATAATGCAGAAGTGAGCAAAGACTCCCTGCAGGGTTTGCAGGGGAAGACACCTTTTAAGACACCCTGGCACTGTCTTCAATCTGATTTCAGCTGTGAGAGGTGGAAGAGGTGCAGTTATCTAGGATGCAGAGGTTTCCCCAGCCCATTGGAATTCAGATGCCCTGTGCCTTTTTTCTTAACCTTAAGATTTTAAGAAGAATGAGCCTTCTGGAACAGAGAATTCTCAACATCTCTAACAGAATTTCTGCTTCCATCAGTTCTAGCGTGAAGTGGCTCCTTTAATAACTAACTACTTTGTAAACGTCACCACCCAAAGAGCCGGCCAAACAGAAAGAGTGTCCGAGGTGGGAAGGTGCCAGGGAGTTCTAGAAAAACTTAAAAGGCCCCCAGAGCTGGAGCACTGTGAGCCAGGGAAATGAGGTGAACATGAGAGGAGGTGGAGGAGTGGGCTGGACAAGCTCGGGCATGGAAACAACCAGAGAGATTTGGACTTCATCTTAAAAGCGATGGGAAATGTGGGAAAGCTTGAAGCCATACACTGTTAACATCAGATCTGTGATTGTGAACTCTCACTCTGGAGGAAGGTGGAGAATATGTGGCAAAGAGGCCAGAGTGGGTCCTGTGAAAGCCTTAAGAGGCTCTTAGAGACNACTGGAAAAAACCATAGCCTTGACTAGACGGACCTTTGTTGGCAAAGTGTGTAATCATACATTTTGCAAATTTTGGAGACAGACATCTTTCACTAAAGCACAATGTCTTTGAGATCTATCCAAGGTGTTGTATATATCAGTAGATTGCTCCTTTTTATTGGTGAAAAGTTTTCCACTGTATGGATTTATCAGTTTATTTAAACATTCACCCAATGAAGAATATTTGAGTTGTTTATGGTTTTTGCTATCCCAAATGAAGCTGCTATGAACATTCATGTAGAGATTTTTGTGTGAATATGTTTTCATCTCTCTAGGGTAAATGCCCAAGACTGTGATTGCTGAGTCTTATTTACTAATACATTCTTAGTTTTATAAGAAACTGTCAAACCGTTTTCTAGAGTAGTGCTACCATTTTAAATTTGTGCCAGCAATAGCGAAGAGATCCAATCTCTTGAATCCTCATCAGCATTTGCTATTATGACTATTTTTTTATTTTATTCCATTATGTAGGTATGCAGTGGTCTCACAGTGGTTTTAATCTACATTTCTCTAATGACTTATGATTTTGAACACTGTTTACATCTCTATTTGTGACATGTATCTCTTCTCTGAAAGGTTTTTTGTTTGTTTGCTTGTTTTTGCACATTTTCCTAATTGATTTGTTTTTATATTGTTGAACTTTGAAAGCTCTTTACATATTCTAGATATAATATTTTTGTCAAATATGTGGTTTGCAAATATTTTCTCCCTTTCAGCAGTTCATCTTCATCCTCTAACAGGTTTTGTTTTTTTTCACAGCAAAAGTTCTTAATTCCAATGAAGTAAAATTTAAAAATATTTTCTTTTAGTTAAAAGATTGTGTTTTCAATATCATGTCTAAAAACTCATCTTCTAGCCCTTGGTCCTGAAGATTTTCTCCTACAGTTTCCCTAACGTTTGTATAGCTTTATGTTTTACATTTAGATTTATGATTTATTTTGAATTAATATTGTGTACACTGTGAAGTTTAGATTGAAATTAATTTTTTTTAACTTATAGAACTCTAATTGTGCTAGTACCATTTTTTGAAAAGACAATTCTTCCTTAACCTTTGTCAAAATTCGCTTAGTTGAACTTGGATTCAGTTCAGTTGCTGAGTCATGTCCGACTCTTTGAGACCCCATGAATCACAGCACGCCAGGCCTCCCTGTCCATCACCAACTCCTGGAGTCTACTCAAACTCATGTCCATTGAGTCGGTGATGCCATCCAACCATCTCATCCTCTGTCATCCCCTTCTACTCCCGCCTTCAATCTTTCCCAGCATCAGGGTCTTTTCAAATGAGTCAGCTCTTTGCATCAGGTGGCCAAAATATTGCAGTTTGAGTTTCAACATCAGTACTTCCAATGAATATTCAGGACTGATTTCCTTTAGTATGGACTGGTTGGATCTCCTTGCAATCTCCAAGGGATTCTCAAGAGTCTTCTACACCACAGGACTTGGGTTAGTCTGTCTTAATTCTCTATCCTGTTCCTTTGATCTACATGTCTCTGAAAAGACATTTTAAAAACAAAACTACTTCCTTTAGAATAATTTGCTTCAAACTGAGGGTTTGGTCTTTCAGAAAAGAATGGAGACTCTTGGGAGTTTCATGCAGTTTGGATGACCAAATATAAGTTATATGCATGGATGGTTTGATATAACCATTATGAGTATTACAGGAGGAAACATCAGATGCTTCCCATAAAAAGGAACCCACAAGTTACAAATATCAAGTTACTAAACACTTCAAGATTCAGTGCTNGGTCTGGATGGGGACCACGGGAGTTAGTGAGATCCCAGGGAGAGACCATGGGAAGGGAAGGCTGGGAATGAGCGCAGAGGATGTTCAACATTTGCAGGGTAAATAAAGGGAAAGAACGAGGAAGGGAAATCGAGGGGAAATCATCAGAGGAGAGTGGCACGTCAAAGATTTTGAGAGAGGAGGCCTCTCCAACAGTGCACCTATACAATGCAGATTGCATCACATGCGGACTGAGAAGTGGACCAAGGGATCTAACATCAAGGAGGTCCAGTTCATTGGAAAGTTGGCAGTGGAAGCCAGACTGACTCAGGTCAAGAGAAAAGGAGGGGTGAAGAATGAGGCAGCAATGTAGCAGCCGGAGGGAAAGTCCACATTCGAACAATATTCAATCTTGAATATTCACTGGAGGGACTGATGCTGAGGCTGAAGCTCCAATACTTGGGCTACCTAATGGGAAGAGCCGACTGATTGGAAAAGATTCAGGGCAGGAGGAGAAGCGGGTAACAGAGGATGGGGTGGTTGAATGGCATCACTGACTCAATGGACCTGAGTCTGAGCAAACTCTAGGAGATGGTGAGGGACAGGGAAGCCTGGTGTGCTGCAGTCCATGGGGTCGCCAAGAGTTGGACATGACTGGGCAACTGAATAACAACAACAAAAGCACGTGTTTATGGCTCAAGAAGGAGGCGAGAACACTGGGGATAAAGAGGGAGAGAGCCACAGCAGTGGGATGCAACTGACTACCGTGGGAGGAGGGCACCCCTNACCAGTATTAGGAATGAAAAATTAAAATATATTGCATGAAAAAAAAAATGAAAATATATTGCATGCTAAGTTGCTTCAGTCATGTTTGACTCTTTGTGACCCCTTGGACTGTAGCCCGCCAGACTCTTCTGTCTTTGGGATACTCAATGCAAAAATACTGGAGTGAGTTTCCATGCCCTCCTATAGGGGATCTTCCTGATCTGGAGACTGAACTTACATCTTCTGTGTTTTCTACACTGGCAAGCAGGGTTCTTTACCACTCTATCCATCTGGGAAGCCTGAATATATATTGCAGACACTAAAAAAGGAGGGTATTTTAAACACATCTGTGTTGTAAACTTGAACAATTTGAGGAAATAAAGAATTTATAGATATAAGTAGAGAAAAATTAATGTTAAAGAAATCTAATAATTGAAAACTAATGAGCAAATAAAACTTTACAGATGGTGAAATATGAAAACTGTCTTATTAAGCTTAGGAACATAACAAACAGATACACTTTCACTGCTTTTAATCATAACTTTATTCAGTCTTATTTAGTATAGTTATAAATAAATAACCATCACCCTTTAGTGGAAGGACTAAAGCTTTCAGTAATATAGATTAAATAATTGTGTACACAGAAATTAGAAAACAATTCACAAAAAATTGTAAGAAACAATAAGAGAATTTTGCNTGCTTTTAATCATAACTTTATTCAGTCTTATTTAGTATAGTTATAAATAAATAACCATCACCCTTTAGTGGAAGGACTAAAGCTTTCAGTAATATAGATTAAATAATTGTGTACACAGAAATTAGAAAACAATTCACAAAAAATTGTAAGAAACAATAAGAGAATTTTGCAATATTTCAGATCCAAGTCCAATAGCCACAAATGTAATATGAAAAAAAGAAACAAAGATACAACCATGGAAATGGTAGAAATTCACACAGCTGAATAGATGTTGTCAACACTTCAGCCAGAGGAAAGCAACAGATACTGAGTCAAAGCAAATGGAGATGAAGCTCTGAGCTAGTGGGGCCAACATTTTTCAAACCAAGGAAGGTAGTGCAGCTGCCAGAAGCCAAGAATAGTCAAGGCTTAGGCAACTTTCTCAGGAGAGGGACCATTTCCTGAGCAGTCCATTTAAATTTTTCTCAGAATTATTCAGAGATGGTTCTTAACTCTAATGTAGTTGCCAATAATGAAGATTTTCTCATCTCTTGCCTACAGACAGCCTGGCAGGCTATGGTCCATGGGGTTACAAAGAGTTGGATATAACTGAGCATGAAAGCATGCATATCAAATTCATTAAGATGCCTTTATTGTAAGATGAAGCACTCCATTATTGTATGCACTAATAATAGTGATACATGCTAATCAAGCAGTGACACAATATTCTATTTTCAAATTCTGTTGAAATTTGGAATTTCAAATTTAGAATTCTGTTGTTTGTTCATTGAAAGTGTTCTCTTAGACTTATTTGGTCACAGATTTTTTTAAATATATAAATTTATTTATTTTAACTGGAGGTCGATTACTTTACAATATTATGGTGGTTTTTGCCATAAGTAAATGTGAACCAGTCATGGGTGTGCATGTGTTCCCCCATCCTAAACACTCCTCCCAGTTCCCTTCCCACCCCATCTCTCTGGGTTGTCCTAGAGCACTGGCTGTGAGTGCCCAACTTCATGCATCAAACTTACACTGGTCATCTACATTACATATGGTAATATACATTTTTCAATGCTATTATTTAAAATCATCCCTTCCTCACCTTCTCCCACATAGTCCAAAAGTCTGTTATTTACATCTCTGTCTCTTTTGCTGTCTTGTATTGTTTGTTGTCTTGTCATTGTTACTGTCTTTCTAAATTCCATATATATGAATTGGTGTTATATATGGATTACTATATTGGTGTTTCTCTTTCTGGTTTACCTCACTCTGTATAATAGGCTTAAGTTTCTTCCACCTCATTAGAACTGACGCAAATGAGTGCTTTTTTATAGCTGAGTAATGTTTCATTACTCAGCATTGCACTTTGCTGGAGCAGCCGTGAAGAGATATCCTACATCCAAGGTAAGAGAAACCCAAGTAAGACGAATCAGGGGGCATACACGCTGAAACCATACACACAAACTAGTCAATCTAATCACACTAGGACCACAGCCTTGTCTAACTCAATGAAACTAAGGCATGCCCATGAGGCCACCTAAGATGGGCGGGTCATGGTGGAGAGGTGTGACAGAATGTGATCCACTGGAGAAGGGAAGAGCAAACCACTTCAGTATTCTTGCCTTGAGAACCCCATGAACAGCATGAAGAGGCAAAATGATAGGATACTGAAAGAGGAACTCCCCAGGTGAGTAGGTGCCCAATATGCTACTGAAGATNCCATTTTCTCTGTGAAACAAGAAACACAGTTAGTCACTGAGAGTGAAGTAAAGAAGGGTTTCAGAGACTGGGAAAAACTGAGAAGGATTCCATCATTAGTTTAGAGACTGGGAGACTGAGCTGTGCATTTTGGGGGACCAGTCTTCAGCTCAGTTGAGGCTGCTGACTCCATCTTGCTGATTGTGGAGATTCCTCTGCAGAGTTCAGCCACTGGGGTGTAAGTTCCAGATGAATGAAGGCTCAGCCAAGACTGGGGGAGGTAAGAGGGACAGACAGCCTGGGAAGTGACTGAAATAGTGGCGCGTGGAACCCACTGGGTGGGAGGGAGCTGATGGGGGAGGAGGAGGCCCCCCAGTGGCCAAGGAGCATTCATTGTAGGGGCTTCAGTGGCCAGCTGGGGAAAGTGGGGGTGATGGCAGAGAAAGCAGAAGGACTTTGAAACCCCATGTGGAACGAATCCTAAAAAGTGCTGAGATTGGACAACTGCCCATTCAAAACCTGTGAACAGGCTTGTGGGGCCTGGGTAAGAGTGCAGATGGAAACTGTCATACCATATATCTACTTTTTAAAGGTTGATTTAAAAAAAAGTTAGCATACTTAGGGAAAATATGTTCTCTTATCTCAACAGATTATCTTCATAACAACCTGAAAGGCCAGGTTCTAAGGTAGGATTCTCTGTATCTTTGGAGATCTACGCTGAACATGGCAGAGTGGGCTGAGCTGCCCAGACTGGGACTCCTCTTCTGCCATGTCAGTCTTGCTCTGCAACAGAACTTATGGACACATAAGTTCCCTGTGAACCCACAAGTCCATGTTCCATTTATGCTCTCCTCCAAATCAATGCCCTTGGCCCCTCCTCTGGTTGAGGAATCTGTAGCTGGGGGCTGAAAACTGCCTCAAAGGAGCTTGCTTTCAATGCAAGCTCTGGAAGTAGGGTCAGGGCTTTGCAGGGATTACAAGTTCCTGTTTACCCAGCAGGGAGGTTGGAAGGGAGGGGTTGGGGCCCAGACTCCAGGTGGATGAAGCCCATGGCCCCTGGATTCCTTACCCTCAGAGAAGACCAGAGTAGGGCCAATAGAACAGAAACCAGGAGCAGGGGGTCCCTCTTGCCAGGTGCTGTCCAGTGATTTGAATGGAATTGTGAACACTTCCAGGAAAACAGAAGCTAGTTGTAAAGTTCTTGGGTTGAATGTGGTCACTGACTGCATGCATATTCCTGAACATCTATGTATATTTTAAGCTTCTCAAGGATAAGAGCGTTATCTCATTTGGCTTAGAATCCTTAAGAAAGAATAATGGCTTCAGAGAGTCGATGCTTATCAAATATTTGCTTAATGAATGAATTACCTCTTAGTGACAAGAGGCAGTGTGGAAATGTGGCCAAGAATATGAATTTTGGAGCCCAACTCTCTGAGTTTGGAACTTGACTCTGCCATTTACAACTAGATAGCCTTGGACAAGTTGCTATCACCCGTGCCTCAGTTTCCTTATCTGTAAATGGGGATAATGAATTGTGTGAGTAGATGTAAAGGCTTGGAAGAGTGCCTGGGACATAGAAAACACTCGATCAATGCAGGTATCTCTGCACTTGGGGGAAAGCAGCAACAATGGCATCTCTCTCTTACTGAGCAAATCTCTGAAATTATGTGTTTTCACATGAGATAATGTCTGTTAATTTGGGGGGTTTTGTTTAATATTTGTTTATTTGGCTGAGCCAGATCTTAGTTGCAGCATGTGAGACCTTTGCTCTTTGTCTCGGCATGCAGGATTTTTAGCTGCGGCATGTGGGATCTAGTTAGTTTCCTGACCAGGGATCGAACCCAGGCCCCCTGCATTGGGAGCATGGAGCCTTAGTCACTGGCCACTAGGGAGGCCCCCCAGTATCTGTGAATTCGCCTAGCACACAACAGAAGTTTGGTAAATGGTAGCCTTTTTTCTTTCCCTTTCTTCCCTTTTCTTTTCCTTTATGATGTTACTGGGGCTTCCCAGGTGGCGCTAGTGGTAAGGAACCCACCTGCCAATGCGGGAGAGCTAAGAGATTCGAGTTTGATTTCTGGATCAGGAATATCCCCTGGAGAATAAGGGCATGGCAACCCACTCCAGTACTCTTGCCTGGAGAATCTCATGAACAGAGGAGCCTCGCGGGCTACACACAGTCCACAGGGTCGCAGAGATGTGGACACAGCTGAAGTGCCCCTGCTCCTCCATGCTCTTTTAATTACAGCTTTCCAGTTGGTATTGAATTTTCTCCCAAAAACTTCAAGAATAACTGTAATAAATTAAATGTGACTATGTAAAGTGTAATAAATTATGTTAAACCCTCTGTTCAGAATCTGGAACTCAACTGCCATGAATTAGCCATCTTTTCCCATCAAGTTTAAAAACAACAACCACAAAAATGAACTATTTTTAAGTGGGTATGATTGCAACAGGGAAACGGAAAGCCTTAGCCAAAGTCACCCAGAGCAGTGAAGTCAATTATGCCTTTAAAAAGTTTTGCTGAATTTTCACAGAAAAAATAATTTCACATGAGTCAACCAAATCATGTTCTGACCAAATCCTCAATTTTCAAAAAAATTTCAAAGTGTGTTTATATAACCTTTACTCCATTTGTCCTGATCTTTTTGCCACAAAAAGAGCAATGCTATTCTGGGGACGTCTGCACTAAATAAAGAAGGTACTTTACCAGGGTGTGAGTATCAAGAGAAAAGTGATGGAAGCAAAGCAGGCTACCAGTCTACTGATGCAAAGTGCAACTAATGCAGAGAGGCAAACACTGCAAGTCATTGACATCCAGCTGTGGGCTACAAATGTTGCCTCCTGTATAAGTAAATAAAGGACGTTGCAGCCATCTAGCCATCATCCACTGCAGCCACAAACTGTGCACCCAGAGGGGATTTAGGATTGAGGAAAGCAGGGTACTGGGCCCAGATAGCATAGCAAAGGCGTGATTCCAGTGAGTTCAAACTCTTACATCTGCCCATATACAGAAGAGCACTAAATTCATTAACTTGAGATGCCTGGTTTTCTTTAATTAACAGTAATCTTTTGATATTCCTACTACCTTGTTTTTGTCGCAAAAATCCCTACATATCCTGGCCTCTACCTTGCCTACTCAGAGCAGTCCCTCAGAGCTATCTGAGGGGCTGTCTTCTGGGCTTAAGTCCTTTGTTTTGTGCACCAAAAAAACAAAAACAAAAACAAAAACAACCCACATAATTCTCAACTTTAAGGTTGTGCTTTTTTTTTNAGCATCAGTCCTTCCAATGAATATTCAGGACTGATTTCCTTTAGGATGGACTGGTTGTATCTCCTTGCAGTCCAACGGACTCTCAAGGGTCTTCTCCAACACCACAGTTCAAAAGCATCAGTTCTTCGGTGCTCAGCTTTCTTCATGATCCAACTCTCACATCCACACATAAATAACTACTGTAAAAATCATAGCCAACCTTTGTCAGTAATATATTTAGTTTTATTTAAATAACAGTAAATAATAGAATGAGAAAAAGTGACTTCTAACTTTTAAAATGAAGGTATTGAAAATAACTGCAATGTTTTAGCAAACATTTTTTGGTGGTGATATGAAAAGAAATTCAGTTTTGTAGTTTACTGAAAAAAATCTAGATGTGTTTTTCTCTTTATTATTAAAAAAAAACAAAGCTTTTACACCAGCCAACATTTCCTGAAGTAACATATTCAATATCAATTTTTTTAAATTTAATAACATCAATGTTGATCACTTTATTCAAATAAGCCATCAGTCCAGCAAGTCTATATTCTTATTTTTCCAGTTTTACAGATGAAAAATATGAAGCTTATAAAGTAATGACATTTTACCAGATCCTACTCCTGTAATGTTGGATCCTGGATCTATACTTGAGCAGTATAATTTCAGAATCTGTGCATTTAATTTCCAGATGTTGCTGCCTTTTTTCCTGAAATTTGTAATATTCCAAATTTACTGTAATTAAGTCAGAGGAAAAGTAATACATCTGTTTTTTAAAAATCCCATCTGAGAAATATCATCTGCTACTATATCCTTTTCTACATAGTAAAAACTAATGATTTATGGGTCTCATGACATTTAGTTCATTATCAAATAAAACTGAACAATACCAAGCATTGCTTTAGGCAAGTGATGTTCTTTTTTTAATGCTGATAGTAACATTAAATGCAATTTTTCAACATCATTGCTCAAGATTCTTTTTGAAAAATCCACTTTTAAATTTTAGTATAAGTTAATTGTGATAAAATTTTACATATTGTATATATAAAATATTTTTAAAATATAAAAGCAAATTATATTGGAAAAAAGTAACAGCTATCAATTAGGTAAATTTTCTGTATGGTCACTTTATATTGAAATTTCTGCTTTTCATATATATGGTAGAAAATTAGAGTTAGTATTCAAGTCATCATTAAGTTTTGTGTGGACGATTCACTTATGCTTTTTGAGCCTCAGTTTCTTCATTTCTTTAAGATAATCTTTTTGTATATATTATTTATATATTCTAAAAATTATAATGAGATATGTATACGTATTAATATGTTTAAGCATATAATTTGAAATTTATGTATATTAACATATGTATATTAGTATACTTAATTATCATAAGAAGCTGAGAGAATTAAGTCTCCCAAGACCAAATATAATCTTCTTATTGATAGGTAAATTTTGAATTGCTCAAAATCAAGAAGTGCTTATCATCCTAGAAAAGGCCCTGGTATTCTCTAAGGCTTAATGGAAATCAGCTACTGTTTGATGCTTAAAATGATAATTTCTGGTCAAACTGTAGGGATTGGTCAAGTTCAAGGCTTAGAGCCCATCATTTCTCCAACTTTTGATCATGCCAAGGTGTATCTAAAAATTCCAGAGTGGCCATTTCTGCCTAAAAATTTCTTATAAATAAAGATGCATCTGCAAATTTGTACCCCCAAACTGTGGTTATGTATGAGAAGGGCCTGTTTAATTAGATGCATAACAGACTAAGCTGGTACCTAGGAGTAAGAGCTATTGCTTCCCTAATCACGCAGCTTGTGTCCCTCTCAATCCAAGAGTCAGTGTTCTAGCTAGATCCAAAAGAGGAGAACAAAGTATGAGATTTGGGTTTTGTTAACAATTTGGAAAGAATAACCAAGAGACAGAGAAGACTCTTGAGAATACCTTGGACTTCAAAGAGACTAAACCAGTCAGTCCTAAAGGAAGTCAACAGTGAATGTTCATTGGAAGGACTGATGCTGAAGCTGAAGCTCCAATGAAGCTTTGGCCACCTGATGTGAAGAGGTAATTCACTAGAAAAGACCCTGATGCTGGGAAAGATTGAAAGCAGGAGGAGGAAGGGACAACAGAGGACAAGATGGCTGAATGGCATCACTAATTCAATGGACAGGAATTTGAGCAAACTCTAAGAGATAGTGAATGAATTGGCGTGCTGCAGTCCATGGGGTTGCAAAAAGTCAGACACAACTTAGCAACTGAACAACAACAACCAAGAGATACATACCATGGAAAAAGGGGAGTGATGAACCTATTTTCTGATATAATTTTGAGGCAAAAAGACAGCATGGGGTTCTCTCCTTTAGCACAACTGAAGGATTTGCCCCATTATTCTGATGTCTTAATTATACAAATTGAGTGATCAATAGGAGACGACACAGATGAACCACAGGAGGAGAATAAGAGGAACCCTAACATTTTACTTCTTGGCATGGTTAAAATCATTAAGATAACTGAAGTGCTATCAGAGTAATACTTTGCCTCTTTGAACATTTCCCTGAAATCACAGAGTAAACTGGTGATTCAGATATGATATTAATAATTCATTTGACCTGACACTGGAATATTCTTCACAGTTCAGGAATCGATGCCAGGCTCTTCTGTACATGATATGAGGGCAATCCAAAATTTTGTTTATTTCTAGGAATATATTTTCCTAATAATCTCTGATTTTGTTTACTTACTCCATTGATATTACAAAACTTATTAAGTAGACGCAAAGAAAGATTATTTAATATATATACATCACATAGTTCATATTCTGAAGTGTACACAATGTGAGAATGGGAAGAAAAATAATTTAGGGTTATAATATTGCAGTTTTGTGCCTTACTAGAGTTTTTGCCCTAAAAAAAATCACCAGTTTCATATTAACAAAATAAAAACAAGCTTTACCAAGGAAGGTGAAAAGTAGACACAATGTGTATAATTTAGCAACTGACAGTAGTGTTTAACATTTGCTAAGTGGATTCAATCTGTGATTATTACTGCATATATGATAGTATTGGATGAATATATATGAAATGAATGAATGAAATTAAGAATGCCTCAGATAACACATATTTCAAATAAAAATAATACAAAAAAGAGATAAGAAATTTGAAGTTCCTGTACAAAAAAAGATCTTCATGACCAAAATAATCATGATGGTGTGGTCACTCACCTAGAGCCAGACATCCTGGAAGGTGAAGTCAAGTGGGCCTTAGAAACCATCACTACGAACAAAGCTAGAGGAGGTGATGGAATTCCAGTTGAGCTGTTTCAAATCCTGAAAGATAATGCTNTGTTTTTTTTTTTTTTACTGATACTTTTTTTTTCTTCTATCTGCTTCATCCCCTCCACCAACACCACTGCCTTCCCCCACCCACCCCTGCCCTCCATTGTAACATACACATATACATCCTCCTGAATTTTGCCCCACTTAGGTATCTAGACTGTTTTGTAAATTAAAAAATACCATGATGGAAGGAGGGAGGAAAAAAGAGTCTGTTTTTAGTTTTAAAAGCCTAGGCCCTTGAGAAAATTCAGAGCATAGGAAAATCGTGAGCACGGGTCAGATATTTATACCCTCAGACCAGGAAAAGATTTCCCAGGCTGTTGACGGCAACCACTTGTTTTCTGTATCTATGACTCTGTGTCTATTTTGTTAATGGTTTTCTTTTTCTTTTTTTTATTTTTTATTTTTGGTTGCTGTGTGCGGGGCTCTCTCTAGTTGTTAGTGAGACCACACTCTTTGTTGCAATGCAAGCACTTCTCGTGGTGGCTTCTCTGGCTGTGGAGCACAGGCTCTAGGACACCTGGGCTTCAGCAGCTGCGGCACGTGGGCTCCGTAGTTGTGGCACAGGAGCTTAGTTGCTCTGTGGCACGTGGAATCTTCCCAGATCAGGGGTCAAACCCGGGTTCCCTGCACTGGCAGGTGGATTCTTGTCCACTGTACCACGAGGGAAGTCCCTTTTTATTTTTACTATTTTAAAAATACGGATTTACTTATTTGGCTGTGTTGGTTGCAGCACCAGGGTCTTGGTTGCAGCTCGTGGGGTTTCCATTGCTGCACTGGGCTTTGCTCCAGTTGCGGTGAGCCAGCTGTGGAGTGCGCAAGCTCAGTAGTTGCAGCACATAGGCCTAGTTGCCCTGGGGCATGTGGGATCTCAGTTCCCCAGCAGGGAATCTAACCCCTGTGCCCTGCTTTGGAAGGCAGATTCTTAACCACTGGACCACCAGGGAAGTCCCTGTTTTGTTTTTTAGATTCCACACGTTAGTGAGACCATACAGCATTTGTCTTTCTCTAACTTACTTCAGTCAGCATAATACCCTCTAGGTCCATCCACTTTATCACAAATGGCAAGATTTCATTCTTTTCATGGCTGGATAATATTCCATTGTGTGCATATGTGTATGTATATACACAGTGCAATATTCTTCTTCATCCATTTGTCTGTTGATGGCCACTGAGGTGGTAATGTGATGTTTTACAAAAACAACACAGATATGTGGGATTATGGATTATTTTGTGTGTTCTCTTTTGTGAAAAAAAGAGATGACAGATTTAAATTAATTTGGCTCCAGGCATACTGGAATAAGATTCTGTTAGCGCTTCATTCTCCCCCTTACACTAAGGCTCTCCCAGGGCCCAGTTACAAGTCTTGCACTGCAGTTGATGTAGCCACAACTAATGCAGCTTCCAAAGAGGACAAGTGAAGTGAGCCGCCTGGGATCAGGAAAAGCAGCAGGAGGAGGGGCAGTGACGTCTTCTTGTTTAAATGTATGTCACATGTGTTCAGTCAGGTATTTCTATTAAGCTCATATTCTATGTGATTAATACAATTTATAAGGTTTCACAGATACCTATAACTATAGTGTTAAACAACAAATTGTGTGGCTACCCTAGATACACACAATTCACCTTCTGAATTATTCCTTCTATATAACTTCCTGATCCTTTATTGACAGATCTAAAACCCTCATGATTTTAAGTGTCTCTTGCTGATATTTTGCAATAGGAAATCTAGGCTTAAAGAAATTTCTGCCAGGTCATTTACTATTAATGGTGACTATTTCCCTCATTAAGTTACAAAGGAATGAGGTATTTTAGAACCCAGAAGAAGCCTCCTGAACCTCACTTAGTGAGATTCTGTGATATGTAGGCTACTCATAGGCTAAGGACTTGAGGTTTACTGTATGTGATAGAGACACATGAAGATGCCCAAGGGGAAAGTGATCTCTGTGTTTTAAACCCTGCCTCTTAGAAGCTACTTTTGTAGCAGTATGAGCAAGGGTTGGAGCACCAAGACTGTGTGAGCAGGAAGTGGGCAGCTGCAGTGACATGAGGTAGAGATTATCAGGCCCATCAGTTCAGTTCAGTTCAGTTGCTCAGTCGCAGNTTAGAAGCTACTTTTGTAGCAGTATGAGCAAGGGTTGGAGCACCAAGACTGTGTGAGCAGGAAGTGGGCAGCTGCAGTGACATGAGGTAGAGATTATCAGGCCCATCAGTTCAGTTCAGTTCAGTTGCTCAGTCGCAGACGCCAGGCCTCCCTGTCCATCACCATCTCCCAGAGTTCACTCAGACTCATGTTCATTGAGTCCATGATGCCATCCAGCCATCTCATCCTCTGTCATCCCCTTCTCCTCCTGCCCCCAATCCTTCCCAGCATCAGCGTCTTTTTCAATGAGTCAACTCTTCGCATGAGGTGGCCAAAGTACTGGAGTTTCAGCTTTAGCATCATTCCTTCCAAAGAAATCCCAGGGCTGATCTCCTTCCCAATGGACTGGTTGGATCTCCTTGCCCACAGAGAGAGCTATTATTTGCTGAGTGCTTCATCTGTGTCAGAGAAAAGAACTCAGTGTTTCTCACTACTAATCTTTACAATAACCTTGTGAAGGAGTTCTTTTCACAGATGAGAGAGATGGAGACTCAGAGAGGTTCGTTACGTTGCCTAATTTCACACAGCTACAAAATATTTGCTGTGGTTGTTCCAGTGGCTAGGTGCTACTAAGCATTCTTCAAGGAAGAGGACAGCCCCACTCAACAGAGAACTGCTACATCCCAAATGCCAAAAGTGCCTCTTTCAAGAAATACTGGAGGCAATCTTAAAGTACATCTCCCTGCCAGACTGGAGAGAAGTGGGAATGAGAGATGGAATTTCAGAATAGATGATCCAGAATCTATGAGATGCATTTTGTTATTCAGTTGCCAAGTCGTGTCCAGCTCTTTGCGACCCTGTGGATTGCAGCATACCAGGCTGCCCTATTCCTCACCATCTCCCAGAATTTGCCAAAGTTCATGTCCATTGAATCAGTGATGCCATCCAACCATCTCAAATGATTGACACTAAGAAGAGCTCACAAAGAGAGAACATTCTGAAAAACCAGCAAAGTCAGCATCTAAGTGTGGTTTCTGGAGCACCTGGAATCCATCAGCATCACCTGGAATTCAAAAGATGCCAAACCTTAGACCCCATCCTAGACCTGCGGAGTCAGAAGCTCTGGGTTTGGGCCAACAACCTGTGACTTAACAAGCCCTCCAGGTGATTCTGATGCACAACCAATTGAGAGAACCATCCAGGGAAGGGTTGGGCAGAAAATGAGGAAAACAGTGCAAGAAAAGAGAAGAAATGAGTTTCTGGAAGAAGTGGTCAATGGGGACAAATGCTGTGGACTCAAGCAGAGCAGCCGCTACATCTGATGAAACAGGATGTTCTCGATGACTTTGCCAGGAATAGTTTTCTATGGATGGGCAGACTGAGGGCTTATCTGGAATAATAATAATAATAATAAAATGGAGAGTAAAAAAAAAGGGAGAGATCGCTAAGTAGCTTTAGAAGGACATACGGGTTAAGGGAGTTTTTTGTAAAGAGGACAGAATTATGCTTATATAAGACAAAGGTGAAAAATAAACAAAGAAAAAAAATTAGAAGTTCAAAGTGATTGGACAGTAAGATCGAGCCAAGTGTTGGAGGTAGCAGGGGCAGGGAAATCCTGGTTGAAACAGGACATACCTTTCCAGAAATGGGAAGGACAAAGGCAGGGAGAAGTCCAGAGGTGTTGAAAAAGCAAGGACATTTAACACTTAGCATGATGCCTCCCACCCAGCAGGCTCTTGGGACAAAGGAGCCCACTAGTTCCAAATTAAACGTCAGCTTTATTGTTCAGTGGCCACGTGGCCTTAAGCAGAGCAATGGACCTGAGTCTGTTAGAGGCCAGATCTTAAGCAGAGCTCAAAGGGGCAGGAGCTGGAAAGGAACCCTGGAGAATGGGAAGTTCTGGAACAATTCCTGTGAGGATTGAGAGACAGAGACCAGTAAAAAGAGCATGTTCACAACCTGGTAAAGGGTACATAAGGAGCTTGTGAAACCAGTAAAGGTATAAAACTTAAAAATAACGTTCCAGCTCTGGACTGACATTCCAGTCCTCCTTATTTTGGTTCAACTTCTGTATACATCTAACAAAAAATAACCCTAAACCCAGGATTGTGTGGTTACTGAGAAAGGAAGAGCTGCTTATAGGGGATTAATTTTATGTATGATCACTGGGTACCCTGAGAGTTTCTGTGTGGGTGTATTTGGATGAGATTAATATTTAAATAGGTGGACCCAAGTAAAGCAGACTGCCCTCCCTAATGTGAGTGGGCCTCATCCAGTTGAAGACTTGAATAAAACAAAAGGCTGACCTCCCACAAATCAGAGAGAGTTCTCCTGCCTGATGGCCTTCGAGCTTGGACATTAGTTCTTCCTCACTCTACTGCAGTGTCTGGCCTTCAGACTCAAACTACGACATCAGCTCTGGAGATCTGGGACTTTCCAGCCTCCAAAACTGTGTGAGCCAATTCATTATAATAAATCTCCTCTCAGAGTTTCCTATTGGTCCTGTTTCTTTGGAGAATCCCTCCAACTACTCTACTGTCTCCCTGCATGATTTCACCATTCATCCCCCTCAGTTTCAGAGAGGATTTGAAAGGGCCGCTTAGCATCATGAAATTTCAGGCAAGCCTTTCAACATGCAAACTGTTCCTTACAGGAGCAAAAGAGAGTTCACTGCAAAGGGGTTCTGAAATGAAGCAATAAGGGAAAACAGAATAAACCTTGGTAAAACAATCAAAAGAGAACCAGAATGTTAAAAGATTGTGACCAAACAAAATAAGGCTTGGAAGATATGCAAAGTTATCAAAGAGGGAGAAAAAAAAAAGGAAAAATGGAGAAGTCTTGATAAATGTTACTGGGGCCTCACAATTTCAGTGTGGGATTTGCTGAGTTTGGGGAGACTAAACTGGAGAGTTAACTTTTCCAGGGAGGAGGAACTGAAGCTGTGTGTCTGAGTTTGAAGATAAGAGCCTTCCAAATCACTTATTTCAGAAAAGGAATTCTGAAGCAAGGGCAAACAGCCAATTATAATCTGTAGCACTCTGGGAAAAGCTCACACTTCCCTTCAACTGAAGAACCTAATTAGACAGCCCCATTCCAGAGCTAACACTAGCAATTCACAAGCAATCAATTCCTTTTTCCCAATGGTCACACCTCTCTGAAGTTGCAGTACTTCCTGAAAGAGTTAGAAATGCGATTAATAGCTGAGCCAGATGAATACCTTAAATGACTTAAGAGGCAGAGGCAAGAAAGAGGTGAGAGTAGCAACCATTTATATGATAGACTTATTTTTAAAAATATTTATTCTCTTGGCTGTGCTGGCTCTTAGTTGCAGCATGTGGGATCTTAGTTCTTCAACTAGGGATCGAACCCCGGGCCCCCTGCATTGGGAAAGTGGAGTCTTAGCCACTGGACCACCAGAGAAGTCACTCTGATAGATTCCTATATTAAGTTAAAGAATAGAGATCGTAACTTCTTGTTTCCCAGCAGAAGGGCATAATGGATTGAAGCAAAAAGACAACTTGCCCCCGTCATGAATGTGGAAGTGAGACAGACAGACATATTGGGAAAATGAGAAGGAAACCACAGTGTCCTCCACCCCCACGACACCTGTTGTCCTATGTTGGCTATTGCCAAAGAGCTGCGGAGTTAGCTGGGTATGTATCCAATAGGATCTAAACTGCCAAGTAATTTTATAAACACATGATGAGTAGGAGTTTGAAGAAACTGGTGCAGAAATTCATAGTAAAGTTCACAAATTACTAAACTCTGCCTGGATCTCCATGGACATTTGCAGGATAGCATTGAGTCTGTTCGCAAAACACTCTTAAAAAGTGACACAGTGGACAGTTTTGGGGTGCAAAGTCCAACATACTTCCTGGCATAGAAAGCTCTCAATAAATCCATGTGCTGGATAAACCCCGCACTGGCCATAAATGTGACAAACACGATGTAAGAAACAGAGTGACAAACACGTGAGTAAGAGCCCTGCTGGGGATTCTTGAAACACGTCAATCAGACCCTACGGTGGGTTCCCTTTGCTATGAGAACTCAACCTAGGTTCTCTACCGTGGTCTGTAAGACCCTGCCTGGCTTAAAACTGTTGACACCCCCTCACTGGTTAAGCTCTTGGTCAGAAGCTGTGCCGGCCTTGCTATTCGAACCCTCTGGGTGCCTTCCCTGCAGGGACCTTTGCATCTGCTGTCCCTCCAGCCAGGGATGGCCTTCCCCTAGTTCTATGCAGGCCCAGTGTCTTCTGGGGCAAGTCACCACCCTATTTAAAGCAGCTCTCCTCACCCCTTCTCAGCCCAGGTCACTCTCTTATCACCTCACAAGGTCAGAGGTGAAAGGTTGCACTGGATGTGTTTGTTGCCGCTCTACCACCACCAAGTCAGCTCCAGGTGGGCAGGGTCCTTCTCCAGACTGCTTTGTCACAGCTCGGTTTTCACAACTAGTCAACATTTGCTGAAGGAAATGGGATTCCGCCCTCAGGGAACTCATAATGTGTACCTTCAGGGAAGGGTTGGCCAGTGAATGTGAAGTTCTTCAGTCGTGTCCTGACTCTTTGTGACCCCATGACTGTAGCCTGCCAAGCTCCTCTATCCATGGGATTTTTCAGGCAAGAATACTGGGGGGTGGGTGTGGGTGGTTGCCATTTATTTCTCCAGGATATCTTCCCAACCCAGGGATCAAACCCAGGTCTCAGTCACTGTAGGCAGACTCTTCACTGTCTGAGCCATCAGGGAATCCCCTGGTGAATGAATGAACTAGAGATATTCTCTATAGTGTACCTATTTTCTCTATAGAGAGTGTAGAGGAGTGTGTGACACGTACTAAAGCAGCAGAGAGACCATCAGACCAGTTAATCCTCACATAGCTTGCTTTCTCAGACACTGCTGGGAAGCAGTGCTGACTGTTGTCATGACAACTGGCAATAGCAGAGTTCCCTGAAACAGATGTGTGACCCCGTAGTGGGGGAGGGGTCCGCAGCCTGCTGCAGCCAAGTCCAACTGCAAGGATGAGTGGAACAAAGGAAAACACGAAAATAAAGACACGGACAGGAAAGGCCATTAAACCTTAGAATAGCCAAGAGTACTGAAAGGAGTGAAACCTCGAAGTGTAAAACTCCACATCTTTCATAAAGGGGAATTCAAATTAACTTTTTAGCTACACTGATATAAATACCTGAGAAACGAATTGAGGGAATTTGTATGTAATGTGAAAATTTAAAAACCTGGCAGGCTTTTAAAATTTAGAAATAATATATAGATCATAAAATTTATCCTTTTAAAATGTCCAGTTCAGGGTGCTGTGCTGTGCTTAGTCCCTCAGTCATGTCTGACTCTGCAAGCTCATGGACTGCCTGCCAGGCTCCTTTACCCATGGAATTCTCCAGGTCAGAACACTGCAGTGGGTTGCCATTCCCTTCTCCAGGGGATCTTCCCAACCCAGGGATTGAACCCAGGTCTCCCACAATGCAGGCAGATCCTTTACCGTCTGAGCCACCACTTCAGTGGGTTTTGATATATTCACAAAGCTATGCAACCATCACCATTATCTAATCTCAGATTATTTTTCAGTTCACCTCAGTCGCTCAGTCGTGTCCGACCTTGCAACCGCATGAATCACAGCACGCCAGGCCTCCCTCTCCATCACCATTTCCCAGAGTGAAAAGAATTGGGTACAATTAGCAGTCACTCACAAATCCCTCCCTTTTCCTGGTCTCTACCAACCATCAGTCTTTCTGGATCTTTGGCTTTGCCTATTCCTGACATTTCATATAAATGGAATCATACAAATATATGACCTTTTATGTCTGGCTTCCTTCGCTTGGCATAATGTTTTCAAGAGTCATCCATGTTGTGGATTGGAACTCCATTTCTTTTTCTGGCTGAGTGATATTCCATTGTGTGGCTGTAGAACAGTTTATTCACTCATCCATTGTAAGTTGATGGGCACATGTGTTGTGTCCACTTTTTGGCTATTAGAAATAATGCTGCTATGAACTTTCATGTACAGGTTTTGTAAGGATATATTTACAATTCTCTGGGGATTATGCTTTGGAATAGAATTTCCAGTCACATGACCCTGGTGAGTTTTTAATGGGGGAAATTTGCCTTCAAACTATATGTAGCTAGAGGAAAAAGATTTTAACTCACGAGATGTAGAAGAGACAAACATCAGATAACATAAAAAAGAATACTACTAACAATAGAAATAGCAGCTAACAAGTTAAACCCCTCCTCTGTGCCATGTGTCTTACTAGGAAGTTGGTACACACCATGAGGTTTAATTCTCACAAAGTCCTAGAGTGTTGTTATAATTATCCCTCTTCTGCAGGTAAAGAAATCGGTTCAGATCCCAGGATGTCAGGCTGCCCAAGACCACACCGGAAGAGAGCACAGAGATCTGAATGTGGCAGGTATGTCCAGCTCCAAGGGGCCAGCAGAGACCGCAGACCGCTGGGGCGTTTCTTGCCAGCACCCATGGCCTAAATTCCCCATCAGAGAGAGTCTGGTCAAGTTGAAAACAAACATAAAACAATAATAAAATAATATTCTGCTTTCAGAACCCACACAGAGAAGCTAAATTAAAAAGAAGGAAAACATCCATTTTGCACAAAGGGACATTGTTCCGTGGGTAAGTGAGCTCTTCAGATCTGTGAGCAGACATTCCTCTAGCAGCAATGCTCGGGAGCACGGAGGCTGAGCAAGGTTGGGGACAAGGCTGGTTAGAAGGCTGTCAAGAGAGCAGGGCCGGGGGTGGAGAAGGGGAGGAGGAACCCTGAACGCTGGAGTGCCTGGATGCACAGGGCGAGACAAGGAGCAGAGAACAGAGGTGGGTGTGAGAGGCTGGGGTAAGGGGGTGTGGAGGTTTGAGTCTGGATGTCACTCTCTCCTCCCGTGGCCAGTTATCCTGCCACTGGGTTCAAGGAGGCAAAATCTGTGACAACACATCACTGGTGAAAACCACCCGCACACAAGGTAGATGTCTGTGTACACAACTTGCCTCTTTCCAAGGCCGCCCTGTAAACTGCTAGACTTCTTGCTGAAAACCTGAGCTGTTCACTATTTTATGAACCTCTTAAATCCCTCCAAGAGTCAAGAGAGACCAATAATGTCCTTCAAGAACATGTACTGAAAGTCCTTCAGTCTCCTCCAGAGCCTGGCATGGCAGCCGCTCTGCCCACAATGAGTGCCAAGTGAGCGCTGACTGACAGGAGAAATCACACTCCCTTGAGAGCCACCCAGCTGTGTTTTCAATCCCGCTGATTCAATATTTCCCATCAAAAACAGCTTTTGGTCTTTCAATACTGCAACGGGTTTACCCTCATGCGCAGAAAGGTTCAAAGTATACATAACTTATCTTTTGTGATCAAAGAGAAAGCTGTCTCATGTAGCAGTCTCAGGCCCATCAACAATGACCCAGAAAGCAAGCCTTTGCTCTCCTGGGAAATCAAGTCTAGCAATCAAAGTGAAAAGAAGCTGGGCTGGCTCTGCCAGTTAAGAGACAAAGAGAGCTACCAGACATGCAGCATGTTAGAACGTCAAGGGCAGAACAGTTCAATGCTCCAGTGTGTCCAACCTGACACAGTGCGCTAGCCACCAGTCACCTGTAGCTGTCCACGTTAACTAAATTCAAATAAGATTACAAGGGCAGTCCCTCAGTCACCCCAGCCACACTTTCATGTTAGAACGTCAAGGGCAGAACAGTTCAATGCTCCAGTGTGTCCAACCTGACACAGTGCGCTAGCCACCAGTCACCTGTAGCTGTCCACGTTAACTAAATTCAAATAAGATTACAAGGGCAGTCCCTCAGTCACCCCAGCCACACTTTAAGTGACCTTGTGGCCATCTGTGATTGAGGCCACCACGCTGGGGAGCAGACACACAGAATGTCCATCACCACAGGAAAATCTCTTGGACAGTGCTGAACCAGACCAACCATGCGGTCAGATCTGAAAAAAAAAAAAGAGAGAGAAATTGGACACAGATGAATACAACAGTCTTTTGGACTCTGTGGGAGAGGGCGAGGGTGGGATGGTTTGGGAGAATGGCATTGAAATGTGTATATTATCATATGTGAAACAAATCGCCAGTCCAGGTTCGATGCATGATGCAGGATGCTTGGGGCTGGTACACTGGGATGGCCCAGAGGGATGGTATGGGGCAGGAGGAGGGAGGGGGGTTCAGGATGGGCAGCACGTGTACACCTGTGGTGGATTCATGTCAATGTATGGCAAAACCAATACAATATTGTAAAGTAATTAGCCTCCAATTAAAATAAATAAATTTATACTAAAAAAATAAAAACCAAAAAAAAAAAAAAAAAAGACTAGTCTATTCTGTACCCACTGACAGAAATGACAGTTTGACTTTTCTGGACCGATATCCTTAACCTTTTTCAGACTTTGGATTTCACAGATCAGTAAAATACCTTTTTCTTATTTGGGGTTGCAAAGTTTACACTTTGTCAAGTAAGGCTGCCACCAGATGGCTTTAAGGCCCACCAAGGCAGGCACTGTGCCTTTTTACTGCCCAGCATCATCTAGGCATATGCCCTGTACCTAAAACAATGCCTGGTGCCTAGTATGTGCTCAATAACTGTCTGCTAAGTAAGTGACTATACAGGCACACACAGACATCCTTAGTTTTTTCATTTTATTGTTCGTGAAAACGCCGTCACTAGCGGGCACCTGAAAGGTGTCGGTTCTACACACCCACACACGGCTGGGTTAAGTCACAAAATGAATATGAGTCATCTACCATTTTCTGAGAACTTTACATGAATAAATACAAATCAGAATGGGCTTCTCTAAACTGTATTTCACAACTAACCTGAGGGGCAGTGAAAGGGGGCGGGGAGAGACTGTTAGCTTTTCAACGGCACTAGAGTGCCCTCTCGTGGGAAAATAAAGTACTTGTGTGGTCTCAACTTTTAAAAAACAAATGTTTCTAGTTAACACATTAAAACCTGTACTGACAAGTAATTATTCTGAGAATCAGCCCAAATATGTATACCGGTCACTATAAAATCTGGCCGGTTGTGTTGGTGAAAAAGATAATTAAGAATGGTTTGTCACAGAACTATTCAACGAGGTCATCTACATACCCAGGAAATAGTGAGACCCATGAGAACTGCTTTTTAGGTCTGACATTCTGGTTTGTTTATCCTCTGTTAAAAAAGGAAAACGACTACTGTCAGGTTTCAGGCAGTGTTGCACATACTGTTTACTCCACTTTGGGGCAAACATCAACAAAAATTTTTGCTGTATCCAATTTATTTTTCACTTTTGATATCTTTTTTTTGCTGTTTATAGAAACCATTCTTTGAAACTCTTGTTATGGCTGTACTTTTACACTTCATAAGTAGTGATAAATCATACCCACAGCGGATTTTCCATTAAAATACTAAAAATGGGACTTTGATCATTTTAGATGATTTTTGCAAATTTCAACTTGATACTCTGTGGCCTTGCAAGGGCAATGGACGCTGACACTGGTCAGTTTTGGCCAAGGCAGAGCTTTCTGCTTCTTCTGATCCATGTAGATGTAGAATGCTGGTCTGACTGACAGGTAGGAAAAGCTGACTTATCCATGATGATCCTATTAAGTGTGGTCTGTGTGAAATAGTGAAGAATCATTATCTGAATGAGACCTCAAGAAGCTCACAAATTTTTAAGTCAACAACCCATCTGGGTGGAGGGGTTCAGAAGATGAATCTTTAAAAGCAGTCTCCGATTGCAGCTGGCTGACACTAGCTTCTGAGCCTCTTATGTGTTTGTGGGTAATTCCTCAGACGTACTCCTTAGACTGTTAACCACAGCTCTAGAGAATTTAGCAATGAGTTTGCATTTTTATTAAATTCTGCAGGTAAAGAACCGCTGTGGACATAAGTTCAATTCTGAACAACTGTTAGGAAATGTCGCTTGCGTGCGCTGCCTGCCTTTTGCTTTGTTGTAAACTTTTTTCTTCTTGCGTTATTTTGACCGTTCTTGCATGAAGGGTGTTGTCCTGCTTCCCCTCAGTTTCATTTTTTTAATCTAGCTAAATAATCCCAAGGGTATTCTCTACTGCTAATCACTTCCATGGTTTTATTGTTTCCTTTTTCCTCTCACAAGTCACTGGACTTGGATCTAAGAATATTCTATGGGTTAATCTGCTAGTAAATAAAATAGTTCTGATGTGTCTTATTACCCTTTTTAAAAAAGGCCAGAATTACATTCATATATTAAAATAAAGCTATCCATGCTAGCAAAATAAAGACGATAAAAAACTTTACAATACTGAAATGGGTAAACTTCAATTTAGAGACAACTAAATTAGGGAAATTTTCAACACATTTCCTCTACAATACTGTTACAGACTTTCTAGAACAAAACCATCCTTCACTAACGTAAAGGAAACAATAACCACTTTTCTTCTAAAGGTCAGCAAGGTTTTCATTATAAACTGTTCCATAATATTTGTGTATACCATTTTTAACCTGGTGTGTGCGTGCTCAGTCATTTGTGTTCAACCCTTTGCGACGCTATGGACTGTAGCCCGCCAGGCTCCTCTGTCCATGGGATTCTCCAGGCAAGAATACTGGAGTGGGCTGCCATGCCCTCCTCCAGATCTTTCTGACCCAGGGACAGAATCCGAGTCAGTTTCTCCTGCATTGGCAGAGGGGTTCCTTACCACTCGCACCACCCGGGAAGCCATTTTAACCCTGTGTACATATTATTTCCAACATTTGGGGCTATTTAAAGTGAAAGCAGAGAACAGTTCACATCTGCTGAGCATCTGTTCCATACACAATATTACTTTAAACGTACTGCTTGATATATGCTCACTCAGAACACACCCAGAACACATAGCGTCTGCTTAAGGGCGACTCCATCAAGTAGGAAAATCTTCCAGGCTGAATAACACAGGCTATACAACCCAGCATAGAACACCTAGCCACATCATCCAAATGTTCTGGGCCCAAGAGTGGCACGGTTCATTATCTGATGACCCACACTCCATGCCTTTTCCACATCACTGTCTATCTTGAAAAGAGATTATGGAATGTGCTTGCCTCAGTCATTCAGCGCCTACTAGAGACTGGGGGCATGGGAGGAAGAGAAAGGCAGGCGGTCAGAAACCTTAGTCTCTGAAGAGTCGGACACGGCTGAGTGTCAAACAACAATGAGCACTAGGTAAGCGAAAAAGTGAGTGACAGTGTGTGTGAGGCATGACCCTATTTTTATTTAAAAATAAGCTGTGTGTGGATATGTATGTTATAGAGATATAGGAGAAAACCTGGAAAACTATGTAAAAACTTCCTTGCAAAGAAGGAATTGAGGGGGCTGGAGGGTTGGCCTCACATTTTACTTTATAGAAGTCTGGATTTGTTTGACGTTAACCATTACTTCTGACTTAACAATATACAAACCAAACGGATTTAGGAGGCTAATTTTCTAGGTGGAATATGATAGTTTAGAAATGCCCTTAAAATGTAAAAACCTCTTTCATTTACAAGCCTTGAGGGCATAATAAAGGGAGCACTGCCACAAAACCTGACTCCAAAAGCTCACCCAGGACATTAACCTGAGTCTTATTCCAGCGATCCATAAGGCCAGCCACTCCTCTTTCCAAACTGTCTCAGAAATAACATAGATGTCAAGATGAGGGCAAAAGTAACAATCTTAAAAAACAGAACAAATGACTAAAGCAGCAGAGTTCTACTAACCTTTATTCAAAACCAGCCCTCTTTCCTAACTGAGACACCCCAAGGTCTAGTGTGCAAATATAAACACCCGTCACATGTTCAAACATAATCTTCCAACTGGTGCTCTGACCCAGATTTGGCACACTTGAATCATCACGCAAGTCAGCCACGACGGTCACCTCTTGGTGTATACAGCACAGTCCTGAGAGCGGCACAGGGCATCAGCCATGACACCATTTACTAAGCTCTCAAACTGAACTGTACTCTTGGAAGTTACGCACACCACAACCCACCTTTGCACAGGTAACTTTATTCTCTCCTGTGGTTGTCAACAGTGCTCAGAGATTGTAATTTCAAACATTCAGAAAGCACATACCTGAATATTGTCACATTTCTTTACATCACGATTCAGTAACTATTAAACAATTATGTCTACTAAATACAGTGAACAAAATGGCGTAACTGTTTACACCATTCCCTTGTAAACAAGGCTTTTGTCACAATAGTAACAAATGGAATTAATGCATACCACAATATGGATGAGGAAAGACCTTTTTAAATAAACTATTCAGTTCATAAATAAACTCTGATTTGTTTTTCCAGTACACATTTACAGACCTGATCAATATAAAGAAACAAGACATATAGTTTCCTTTAAAAAAGAAAATGTTGTGAAATGGACCTGTACGAGAGAAGGCGCCTAGGAGGGAGGTGAGAAGCAAGCAAGGGTTAAAAGAGAGTTAAAAGTGCAGCCCGACTGCAGCCTATGTCTGTTAGCAAACACTGACACGACGCGAGGACAGGGCTGTCTGGAGGGCTCACTTTACTTGAATTCCAGCAAGTTGCAATCGATCTTATAGTACACATAGGGGTAGTATTCCTGTTGACTCAGGTTTAAGCCTGGAATATCCATAGGAGCCTACGGAAAAGTCAGATGATTATTCAACTAAGTACTTAGAGAAATGAAAAAAGGAAAAGAAAAAAAAATTACCATTCACAGGCATACCTTGGAGATAGCAGATTCTGATCCAGACCACCGCAATTAAGCAAGTGTTACCATAAGCCAAGTCACATGAATTTTTTGGTTTCCCATTGCATATTAATGATATGTTTACACTTACTATAGTCTACTAAGTGTGCAATGGCCTTTAGTCTTAATAAACAACTTAATTTAAAAATACTTGATTGCTAAAAAATGAGAACCATCATCTGACAATGCACAGTTGCCACAAACCTTCAATTTGTTAAAAAAAAAAAATGCAGTATCTGCAAAGTTCAATAAAATGAAGCACAATGAAATGAGGTATGCTTGTACCTTCCTAACGAGCTGGGCTAAGTTTATACATTTTTCCTAATTTAATCTGAGTTTGACACTGTTAACTCCATTTTGCAAATAAGGAAACAAACTCAGGAAGGCGGACCTGCTCTGGGAAACAGAGCAAGTGAGTAGTAATGCCAGATGCAAGCACTCTGCCCTCAAAGCCTGTGTGGGTTTAGCCATGACTCCACCATCCTTTTCAATGCATACTGTATAAAATTACTTTTTCAGTCTCAGGCTTGGGGTATTGAGTTTATAAGATACAAGGCTTATAAAATGATGGATAAAAATAAACCAACTGTGATTTTTACTGATACCACTTAGTATGTATGCATGTTATAAGAATTTACTGGTATGAAATTATGCATGGGAGTTAGACTTTACATATTATCAACAATTCCATGAAAATTTAGAGTCATTTCCTGCATTTTCTTCCACTAAAAAACCTTGATTTTTCTCCCATGGGTTCTAACTAATGCACATGTGAAATACTGCCATTCTAAACTAGAGGGAAAATATCAGCAAGCTATTTGAAACAAAAAATATAAAAGCCTGCTACAATTTTAAACAGCAGCAGCAACAAAAAGCACACATTTTTGTATGTTTTTGTATGCATAAATGTGCATACATTTGTTTTAAAAAAGATATAAACATACATCATTTTAGAGAAATGATAATTCTCTTTAAAAATGCTCATTTATTGACTCTGCTACTTCTACCAAATAAAGTTACAGTAATGACTTATATTCTTCCTCTCTGCAATTTGTAATGCTTGTAAACAACTAGTATCATTGCTTGTGTGGGTATTTCTGCAGCTATAAACATCAGATCTACAGCAAGATAATGACTGGCTTTTAAAAATACCAAGAAGCAACTACCATAAAATGGAGTAAGCAAGGTAAATTATTTACTAACAAATTGAGAATCTTAAAACAATTAAATAACATCTTCTTCCAATAATATTTTTCTGAAATTCATCCAGTTCCTATTCTACCAGGCTAATGAATACTTACATCAATAATAGCTGCTGCGCTGCTATCTAGATGTTTATACAATTCATATAATACTTCTCTTAGTTTCTTCATTGTTTTCTTATTGGGTTGAAGGAGCATTGCTTGGAAGTTCACTGGCAAGCCATACCTTATAAGGAAGCAGAAATACAGGATGTAACACAAGCAAACATAGGCAGAGATTTTCTGCTTAAAAGCAAGTATTCTCATACTCTTCTTTAATCACTGTTCATGGGGAGAGGGTGCCTCATTTTAATAACCACCTTTACAAGTTCAGAAACTCACACCTTCTCTGGTCCTCACTGTCCATTAGAAATCTTTAAAATGAGAGCCAACTGTCTACTAGGAATTACTTTTAATATAGTCTTCAATTTTTAAGGTAATTTAGTACTCTTGCCTGGAAAATCCCATGGACGGAGGAGCCTGGTAGGCTGCAGTCCATGGGGTCGTGAAGAGTCGGATATGACTCTTTCACTTTCACTTTCATGCATTGGAGAAGGAAATGGCAACCCACTCCAGTGTTCTTGCCTGGAGAATTCCAGGGACGGGGAAGCCTGGTGGGCTGCTGTCTATGGGGTCGCACAGAGTCGGACATGACTGAAGTGACTTAGCAGCAGCAGCATGCCCATCCTCAGCAGACAGTGATTATATATGTAAACAGTATAGTGTCTCTAGGTGTACGCAGGGAATTGGCTCTAGGACCTCTGTCAACACCAAAATCCAAGGATGCTCAAGTCTCTTAAATAAAATGGTGTTAAGATTTGCGTATAATCTACATATATCCTCCCATATACTTTAAATCATTTCTATGTTACTTATAATGCAATGTAAATACTATGTAATTAGTTGTAAATAAGATGCAAATACTATGTAAATCATCACTAGTGCCCAGTAAATTGAAGTTTTGTTTTTTGGAACTTTCTGGAATTTCTTGTTCAAATATTTTCAATCCACAGTTGGTTGAGTCCATGGATTTGGAACCCAAGAATATGGAGAGTCAACTATTGATTCCTTTATGCTAATAAAGAATATAGGGGGAAAAAAAGCATGAGATTACCCATCTACTATGGAAATTCAAAGAAATTTACAAATAGCATGATGGCAGATAAGTATTTTGAACTACGTCTAATATGAGCAACATATACAAAGCATCACAAGATGGTTGAGATTTTAAGTATCTCAAAGTAATAAAATATTTTAGGCTACTATGAAACGAGGACTTCCAATAAGGTACACTGTGTATCAAACTACATGTGAAATATGTGATAGGTCTTTTAAACAAACACTGACTAGTATTTATAACCTACGTTTAACTTAAGCACAGAATATGGAAAGAACCAGAGCACAGCGGCATGATCTTTTTCTCAGCTCGGTATTAAGGGCAGGACCAACATGCACGTCATAAGCAGTAGGATACTGACAATCTCTCCCTTATGAGTAGCCCTTCAGTTTCCCCCAATCAATTTCCTATTAGCAGACTGTGTTTCAATACAGAGGTGCAATGCCAAGGGATCCACACATTCTTTAGTTCCAAGTTTCTCAATGAGCTTTCTTTACCTCAAAACAGACTCAACAAAAACCCTCAGAGCTTTCACATGAATCCATGCAATAAACGCCTCACTGAAATTCACTTTCAGCCACCGTACCAGTGGTCCCTATAAAAAGAAAGAAAAGAATCACCACAAATTTGGTCTTGAAAATGGCAGTTACAATCAGATAAATCAAGTATTTTTAAAGGAGTGACTATCCAGTGAGAATCTTAAGGAGAATTCAATCACATTACGTGTCTGTGTGCTTAGTCACTCAGTCATGTCCAACTCTTTGCGACCCCATAGGCTATAGCCCGCCAGGGTCCTTTGTCCATGGGAATTCTCTAGGCAAGAATTCTGGAGTGGGTAGCTATTCCCTTCTCCAGGGAACCTTCCCAACCCTGGGATCGAACCCAGGTCTCCTGCAGTGCAGGCAGATTCTCTACCATCTGTGCTACTAGGGAAGCCCCAATCACATTGTAATTCACTTTAAAAATGTTTCATTATTCTCCTATCTTGCATACTTTACCTTACATTAGATGAAAAGGTTAGCTACTACTATGTAACCTCAGTAGATACAAATATCCATTGATTCTATTTACTACACAGAAAAGGGCATGTATGTGTGCGTGTGTGTGTGTATTTTTCTTTTTTGGGGCCACGCTGTGCAGCTTGCAAATCTTAGCTCCCTGATCAGGGATCAAACTTATGGTCCCTGTAGTGAAAGTGCGTAGTACTAACCACCAGGACTGCCAGGGAATTCTCAAAAAGGCATATATTATAGTGAAAGTCATTTAAAATGATACAGAATATAGAAGGGTCCTATAGATTTGAAAACCAAAGTATAAAAATCTAATACTATCCAATACTGTTAAGCATTTAATACATTCAAAATAGAATTACAAACAACTCCTCAGAACAGGAAAAATAGTTAATGTAGTAACTTATTTAATATTTCTAAGTATTAGTTTTCTCATCTGTAAAATCAGGGGGTTGACTCAGATCCCTAAAACCTGCTCATTATGTTCTAATGTCTTAATGATTCTATTATGTATTGACAGCATAAATTCTTTATGAACTTATTAAACTATTCAGTATGATTCCTAGTACTAAATAAAAACACTTCTTTAAAGAAACAAACTTCAAACAACTTATTACCATTTCTTCAAGACACACACGATCAGTTCAGCTAAACAGTTATTTGGGTAATATTACTAGGCTCATTTGGATATAGCAATCAATTTACGCAAAAAGGATAACAACACAACAAAGTGAAAGTCTTTGGTTAAAATATCTGTTCTTTTAGGGTACTGGGTCTCCCCTCTAACCAGCTGGTTTTATTTGACATTACTTCATTAGGGTTAGTTTTTTCCAACTGAGATATTACGGAAATAGCTGTAAATGGAATGTACTTTTGTTTCCTCTTGCATTATAAGAGAAACACATTTTCACTCATCACATTTCCCTTTCCATACACTCTTTAATCTTCACAAAAATCCTTTACTTGAGGATGGCAAGAAAGTCAACACTATCTTTCACTCACAAATCCATCCCTGTTCTCCACTGTGCCTAGAACATACTAACTCACCAATGGTTTAAATACAAATTCCTTCAGTAAAAGATTACAGCATTAAAAAAAAAAATTCTGCCTCAAGAAAATGAAATTTCCTACTGAAAAGAGAGAACAATTACTTAACTAAAATGACCCCTCACTATAGGGGCATTAATCAAAACACTGTATTTAAAATTAACTTTTGATACAGACTTGGATTAATTTCAAAACATAGATTTTAAGATAACAATTCACAGATCTCAGCTTGCTTAGAGAAAACTCATTTTGACTATTTAATAGAAAAAAATAACTAAAATCAAAATCAGAAAAGTTTTTTCTTTTAAAGAAAAGCAGTACCAGTTTTTCTTCTGCTTAACACTGACAATATTAAATACTAAAAACACATACAAATTGCTTTTTCTTGTCAGTAGAAAGCCTGTTCATTTCTTCTTTGTCTGCTTTCATCTCTTCTTCATTATACTGGAAGTCACGGACGATGAATCTAAATTAGGAAAAAAAAGAAAGCCCAAATTGTCCACAGGAAGTATAGGTAATCTAACAAATTAAAAAATTTTTAAATAATCATCTTACTTGTTTTCCCTGGCTTTGTGTCTGAAGTCATCCACTGCCTTCCTAAACAAGGTGACATTACACAGGTAACTGTCTTGGTCCTCTGAGAGAACACTGGAGAGAGAAAGACAAAGTCCACTTAAAGCTTGATATTTATTGCTCACATTCATATCGAGGGCAGAATTCAGAAACAGGGGGAGAAGAACAAACGGAAAGGCATGGCAGCCCTTGCTGAACCCCTCAGTGCTTTTCAGCTGTACTGCCTCAAACACTGAGGACACGCAGTCTTTATGTTTTTACTTACAGTGTCTTAACAGGCCCCTCGTACACTTCTTCCTAACCAACAAAATTAAGCATTAACTCGAGAAGAGCTTCCAAACTCTTAACAACCATGATTTTCAATCTGTATCAGCAGCAGGCCAGCCAAGGACAAACTGTCCAGCAGCTGGTTGGTTTCCAGACTCTTCCCTGCTTCCTGGCTAAACACCATCTTCTCTTTTGGAATCTGAATTCTCTCTTCTCTCCTGCCCTGCCCCCAGAGGCCTGGCCCACCCCTTTTAATTTGTGCCCTCTCGAGACTATTACACCTAGTTCTTGCACCCAGTGCCCATCAAGTCCAAAGCAAGGCAGCTACCAAGCGGGCAGAACTTCATTTAAAAACCAAAGCAGAAATCAAGCGGGGATAACAGTCTGTGAGCTGCAGGTCTGAGTCTCCAAACTCTCTGCATTCAATTCTGCTGTTGTGTACAAGCAGTAACAGTATATTCTCACCCGTGTAACCAAGCCAAGACGAAACCAAGAGTCAGTGCTTTCAGCTGTCTCATGGCATTTGCAGTCACCCACGTGTGTGGCAGTGCTTCTGGGGCTTACAAGCTCTTCCTGTTCTCTTCTTACCTCTCGCCCAAGGCTCAGTTCTGCCATCTGCTCTGCTCCAATCAACTGACCCATTTCGCTGCCGAAGCATCTTTCCTGCTTTTCTTCATAAATTACCCGGCTCCAAAGCACAGATGAAACTTTTCTCTGCACAATGGCTAGTGTCATCTTTTTCTAGGTCCTCCCTGCTAGCATCCTCTGCTTCATCTAGAACTCTAGCTCCCTGAACAAAAAAGCTTCTGTGAACCACCACCAAGTCTGTGGTGCTGTTTCCCACAACAGAGAAAACGGCCAGAGTCAACCAATGATCTGACCCAACTAGTTTAGCTGAACAAGCAAAAGTAGAGATAAACAGCTAAGCGGTAATTGTGAAAGTGTAAGTGAAAAGCACCTCTTTTTGAACAGTTTTTCCAACAAAAAGAACAACAACAGTCTAGCTTCCACTTCTTTGGCTGTGTGAACTCTGATGCGGCATTTATATGACTTTGCACTTAGCCACCCAATGACAGCAGTATTTCACATGGTCCAATCTGTCAAGGTTTATGGAGAACATTTTGCAAATAGCTAGATTTTGTGTGTTTATTTCTTTAGGTTTGAAGATGGTCTTTTTCAATCTATTCTTCTTCCTCAAAAGTCCACTTGCATCTTCACTGTTTCCAAGAGTAATCACTCAAGTATTGCGCCAAAAAGCAACAAGTGACAATGTTGCTACTTAAAATTCACTTTAAAATAAGGCACTTAGAACAAGAACTAGCACACAGTAATTACTCAAAAATGTTAGTTATTAGGAGAAGCCAAAAATCCAGCATTAGCTCATAGAGCTCTTTCCTAAACAGTGTATAGACTTTCAGATTGACTCACTAAGACTTGTTTGCCTCACATAAACTAACCATCCTCTTCAGGGCTGGCTGAGCTACTGCCCTGTTCTTAATGACTCAAATAGCTTTTCAAGGAGGTGATCTGAAGTCAGTCTTTAGAACTGCTGAACAGATGTTTTCACTGAGTGAGGAAGAGCTGGAGGTGCTCAAGCGGTCAGTGGACACTTGGGGGTCATTCAGAAGATATATCGCCTATACTCAACTGGCAGCATCTGAAATTTTCTCCTTTAAACTACTAAAGTGATTTTCAAAAGATGTACATCTCTGAATATTTCTAAAGTCCTTCTTCCTGAGTAAATCTGGGCTCACATGCCACTCCCCTGGGCTCGGGCTCGGCTCACCACAGCGCCGGAGGGCATGCCATGCGCACTGCATCCTCACTCTCCTCCTCCCCGACCCCCAAATGTCAGGCCAATCTGTGGCTTTAATGGGCTCCAAAGAACAAGGTTTAAGAATGTGTCATCTGTCCGGATAAACAGCTTCAGAGGAAAACCAGTATCGAGACACAACCTCAATCTTCAGTTTACCATGTGAAGGACCAGTGTGAATAGAAAGCACTCCCCGAAAATGGGAAAAAAATTCACAATGAGCACAAGTTTGTGGTTTTGTTCTCAAAAAAAAAAAAAAGTCAACATTTATGAAACTGCAAGATTCATATTACCTTCTACTTTACACATCTTTTCAAAATTATTTATCTATTTTTGTTGGCTGTGCCAGGTCTCCGCTGCTGAGGGCTTTTCTCTAGCCCCGGCAAGCAGGGGCTACTCCTCACTGTGGTGCGTGGGCTTCTCGCTGAGATGGCTTCTCTTGCTGTAGAGCACCAGCTCTAGGAATGTAGGCTTCACTAGTTGCAAAGTGTGAGCTTGTAGCTGTGGCGACAGGCTCAGCTGCTCCATGGCATGTGGGATCTTCCCAGACCAGGGACTGAACCCATGTCTCCCACACTGGCAGGCGGATTCTTTACCACGGCGCCAATAGGGAACTCCTACTTCATAAATCTCATCGAGTCTTAAAAGGATCTCATAATGTGTACAGAGAAGGTGTGATGCTCATTTCACAAAGAAAATGAGGCCCAGAGAAGTTAAAAGACTTATCCTAGGTCACACAGCAAGTTGGTAGCAGAACCAGCAAAACAACTCAAGATTCCTGGCTCCAGGATTCTTTCCATTATACTAAGCTACCTCCCATATGACACAATGAAACTGGAAAAGAAAATATTCCATGGGCCTGGCCTTACTAACACCACTTCTCTACGACCTCGCAGGCTTTCCTTTCACCATGCTGACACCTCTCGGGGGATGCACACACAAAAGAATTCTGTGGGGGAGCATGCACACTGTACCTACATTTTCTTAGCAAGCATCTCATGTGGAAAGGCAGAACATAGGAAAAGATGATATGCTAGTGTCAAGAGTGCACAACTTGCAGTGGAAAGATGTGAATTTTTAGTCCTAACTTTGCCATTTGACACTTTTATGGCCATACGCTTTAGGCCACAACTTAACTCTTCTGCATCTTTTACTTCATCTATGAGAGAAAGTGTAATGACTGCCCAAACTACTTCACAGAACTGTTGTAAATATCAAATTAGACAATGAATGTTAATCCGTAAGTTCAAAAATGCTTAGTAATTTTTTTTTTTCCAAAGCAAAGTACAGATTAGGTAGAATCTATGCTCACTGGAAAGTGACAGTAAATATCTGCAGACCAAAACAACACCCTAGTAGCCATTTTGGTATACTTCCTTAACAAGATGAATGGGGAATTATAGACACACAGTAGGTGTGAGGTAAGTACTGAAAGAAGGATCCTGAGAAGGTGGTACAGCAGAAAAAGTACCACACGGGATACCTGGGTTCTGGTCACAGCTATGCCACGTATGAGATATGCGACTCTGGGCAAACCACTTCCGCTCTGTGGCCTCAAACTTCCACATCTATCAACATGAGTGGGTGGGTGAGACTGTGCAAAGGCCCTTCCAAGTCTAAAATTATAATAACTAGAGCTAATATAATTCATTTATTAGGTGAAAAAGATGGTTCGAAAACTATAAAATTTACCACAAAGAAAAGATAAATATATTTCCTAATCCAACACCCAACCTATCAAAGGAATTCTAGGCAAGAGCAGGCTTTAAGTCTACTACTTACTTGCTAGACCTTGGAACTACCATTTCCGCTAGTGTTTCATACTGCTTAATCCAGTCGTTGTGGTTTAACCTGCAGAAAAGGCACAATTAAGTTACTAGAAGAGAAAAACAAGTCCTACTTCCTGCCAAACCCAGCCAGAGAAAAAAAATGAGACAAATAGGAAATTCAACTATAGTAAGTATATCTCAAATCTATCAAACAAAAGAAAAATCAAGTTTCCTACAGAGAATGAATTCAAATACATTGAGTGGTGAAGGAGGAAACATAACTCACCATCTCTTACATCCAATAACTACTGCAAAAGAGGCACACACTAGAACTCAGTTTGGGAAAGAAGCAAAGCAAAATGGAGAGAGAGAGAGAAATGAGAGAGAGAGAGCGCGAAGCCATGCGGAAACCACTGACATTGTTATTCAGTGGCCATTTAGAAGCGCGGGGTGAAAGCACATTTATGGAAAGCACAGGGTACCAGGAAGCACTGAGCCAACAAAGCGACAGTCAAGCAAGCGGCCACAGATCACTGTGCAACAGCCTCCCCTAGAGACCGCTGGCTTTCCTGGGTGTGGCAACATAAAATAAAGAACCGTATTGATAGTACTGTAGCCAGGATAATAAATAAGCCATTATACAAGGTACCCTAGGTCTGACCCTAGGTTTCAAGTACAGTGTACAGAAAACTATGAAAATTTCTTGTCTTAAACACAAATTTTAAACAAAGGTTGCATAAGACAACCCTTTTATCTGGGCAAAGGTTATTTCCATGCATAGTATAAAAACACAAATACACAGAAAATTTTCAGAAATAATCAGTGTTTTCTTATTCTGCAATAAGCGGGGAAAGGCAAAAATCAGATGATACTGTTGCCACTGTAAATTAAATGGAGGTGCTTTCCCACTCCTTTCCAGGAGGCATCATTTTCCTATATTCCCAGTTTCCTAGCCAGATAAAAATGGAGAGCACAGCAAAAGAAGACTTTATGAATACTGCTGAGAAGAGTCCCCAAATCTCCCACGCCAGTTTGGATCCCCCAATGATTTCCTGATGCTAAGATTTCAATGCAGGTCAGAAATGAAACCATTAACAGTGTTTTCTTCCACCCATCCATACATACAGAATTCTAACCTTCAAAAGATTTCATTTTATCAAAATTAACTATGCCCAAATGTTAATTAATACAGAAGGCCTAATCTAGAGGAGATTTCAAAGAATTATCCAACCCAAACCATACCCATAACCTGTACCTGTTTTTGTAAATAAAGTTTTACTGACACCAGCCACATCCCTTCACGCACACATGGAGGATGGCTGCTTTCGGCTACCACCACAAAGCTGATGCAGCAGAGTTGAGTAGCTGTATCACAAACCATGTGGCTTACAAAGGGTAAAATACTATTTGGCCTTTTATATAAAAGATATGCTAACCTAACCTGCCTCTTGAGAAATCTGTATGCAGGTCAGGAAGCAACAGTTAGAAATGGACATGGAACAGACTGGTTCCAAATAGGNAGTCTGAGTGAATTCCGGGAGTTGGTGATGGACAGGGAGGCCTGGTGTGCTGCAATTCATGGGGTCACAAGAGTCGGATACGACTGAGCAACTGAACTGACTGGTTTTCTGTATCATTTCACTTCACCCACCACTTCTCTCTTTGTGAAACCCTCTCCCTTCCTGAGCGCCGTGACATCGCACCTTCCTCAGCTCCCCAGCCAGTCCTTCTCTGTCTCCTGCTGGGACCCTCTCGGTGGACAGTTGTCCTCAAGGCACTAGGACTCTCCTCTCCACACACTCCCTGGATGGTCTCACTCACTCCCTGGCTTCTCCTCTGACCTGAGAGCCAAAGACACCCAGATCTGTCTCTCCAGCCCAAACCCCCTCAGAGGCCACAGATCCAGAAGTCCAGAAGCTTCTCTGCAGCCACGCTGGTTACCCAGAGGCTCCCACACAGGGAGCTCATCACTGAGCTCTTCTCTCCCACTAAAGGACTGTCTGTTCCATACTTCAGTGAATCATGTCCTCCAACCTCCAGTTCCCCACTAGATAACATATTAAAAAGTAGAAACATCACTTTGCTGACAAAGGTGTATATAGTCAAAGCTATGGATTTTCCAGTAGTCATGTATGGATGAGAGAGTTGGACCATAAAGAAGGCTGAGTGCCAAAGAATTGATGCTTTTGAACTGTAGTGTTGGAGAAGACNTTCAGATTCCAGCTTGATTAATGAAGAAAATCTACAGATAAGTTGAAGATTGCCTGTTCTTAGGATGTTTAGTATAGTCATGAGTCAGTTTTTCCCACATATTCAATATGGGTGTTATTTTTTATTCATTCCTTCAAATATGGGAGAAACACAGAACCTGCAGGGTAAATAATTTATGGATAACTGTTAAATGAAATAAAAAAAATCTTTTTGATTTAGCTTTAATCATAGGATCAACATGAAGATTATTCAGAATGACTACAAAGTACTTTCAGAGACAAATGCTACAAAAAAATCAGTCAGAGTAACTAAACTGCCATAAATCTTTAACACGGTTTATTAAATCCCCCAAATTAAGATATTGCTATCATACATACCTATCAACCTACCGTCAGTATCTGCTGGACCTCTGTTTCTACTGAATGAGCCTGGAATTTTTTCAATGGCTCCATTCTATATGAATTAGCAAACTTTAGTTTTGCCAGGGCACTCTTCCATTCTTTACCTAGATCAGCAATTGAGTCATCACATGGAGGCTCTACGTACTGAACATCATGAATTGATTCTCTCAGTCTTTCTCTTAAAATTTGTGCATACTGAAAGGAGGAGAGAGACAGAGATTACTATTTAAATTCCATAATGAAATTTCAGCTTTAAGGACCCTGGGGCAGTGGGACAGGGCTGACACAAAGCTTGGAAATCCATTATAACAGACTTCTATGATTATGTGGTTGCTAAATCCTAGAGTCAATCCTGGCTATCAACTTGGACAAGGAGAAAAAAAATATAGGTATCATCTATCTATCTATAAACACAAAAACACACAATCACAAATTTGAATACATAGATTTAGAACATCCACGGAAGATGCAGAACTAGAGACAAGAGTGGCCTTTGAGAGGGCAACTGAGTGCCTAAGAGAGGGGTATGTAAGGAAAACCTTTCATGTCCCTACTCTCACATTGGGGCTTCTCTGGTGGCTCAGCGGGTAAAGCATCTGCCCACAATGTGGGAGACCCGGGTTCGATTCCTGGGCTGGGAAGATCCCCTGGAGAAGGAAACGGCAACCCACTCCAGTACCCTTGCTGGGAAAATCCCATGGACAGAGAAGTCTGGTAGACTACAGTCCATGGGGTCACAAAGAGTTGGACACGACTGAGCAATTAACACTTTTACTTCAGTTAAGAATGGGGACTTCCCAGGTGGTACTGGTGGTAAAGAACCTGCCTGCAGATGCAGGAAACATAAGAGATGCGGGTTTGATCTCTGGGTTGAGAAGAGTCAGACACAACTGAAGTGACTTAGCATGCACACACAGTTAAGTACTCTCTGCTCTGAAGTTACAGTGGTGAACTTCATTATAACCACCAGAATCGTTTTACTTGTATTAACTCACAATAAAAAGAGTCTGCATACATGGAGTTATCCCACTAGTGGAAAAGGAAGTGAAGTCATTCAGTCGTGTCTGACTCTGCGACACCATGGACTGTAGCCTGCCAGGCTCCTCCGTCCTTGAGATTTTCCAGGCAAGATACTGGAGTGGGTTGCCACTTCCTTCTCCAAAATAGTGGTAACTGCTATACAAATAAAATCATATGACTTGATAGAAACTCACCATGAGGGTCTAATTTGGACTGAATAATTGGAGAAGTCTTTCTGAAATAAAATTTGGGCTGATGTCTAAAAGGAATGGGAAATAGGCAGGACAAAGTACTTAATATGTTTTGAGAATCAACATGTGTTTGGCATGTATGAATTATTTAGAGTGGGGAAAACAGTAGTGATAGAATAAGGTTTAAAAGGCATCATGTAGGACTAAGTAGAATTTGAAAGGGAAGTTGAAACTCACTCCTAGAACGATGAGGAACCACTGAAGGATTTGAATAGACAAATGGAATTTATTCCAGGGATGCCTGTTTATTCGAGGAATGCAGGATGGCTCAGATGACCTCAATGATGTGATAACTCACCTGGTGCCAGACATCCTAGAGTGCAAAGTGGGCCTTAGGATGCATGACTATGAACAAAGCTAGTGGAGGTGATGGAATTCCAGCTGAACTATTTCAAATCCTAAAAGATGATGCTGTTCAAGTGCTACATTCAATGTACCAACACATTTGGAAAACTTAGAAGTGGCCACAGAACTAGAAAAGGTCAGTTTCCATTCCAATCCCCAAAAAGGCAATGCCAAAGAATGTTCAAACTACTGCACAATTGCACTCATTGTTACTTTGAGCAAAGTAACACTCAAAATTCTCCAAGCTAGGCTTTGACAGTACGTGAACCAAGAACTTAGATGTTCAAGCTGGATTTAGAGAATGCAGAGGAACCAGAGATCAAATTGCCAACATCCTCTGGATCATAGAAAAAGCAAGAGTTCCAGAAAAACACCTACTTCTGCTTTATTGACTATGCCAAAGCATTTCACTGTGTGTATCACAACAAACTGTGGAAAATTCTTCAAGAGATGGGGATACCAGACCACCTGACCTGCCTCTTGAGAAATCTGTATGCAGGTCAAGAAGCAACAGTTAGAACTAGACAAGGAACAACGGACTGGTTCCAAATTGGGAAAGGAGTACATCAAAGCTGTATATTGTCATCCTGCTTATTTAACTTCTATGCAGAGTGCATCATGAGAAATGCTGGGCTGGATGAAGCACAAGCTGGAATCAAGATTGCCGGGAGAAATATCAATAACCTCAGATATGCAGATGACACCACCCATATGGCAGAATGCAAAGAGGAACTAAAGAAACTTTTGATGAAAGAGAAAAAGGAGAATGAAAGAGCTGGCTTAAAATTCAACATTCAGAAAACTAAGATCATGCCATCCGGTCCAATCACTTCATGGCAAATAGATGGGGAAACAATGGAAACAGTGACAGACTTTTTCTTGGACTCCAAGATCAGTGTAGATGGTAACTGCAGCCATGAAATTAAAAGACGCTTGCTCCTTGGAAGAAAAGCTATGACAAACCTAGCCAGCATATTATAAAAAGGAAAGACATTAGTTTGCCGACAAATGTCCATATAGTCAAAGTTCTGGTTTTCAACAGTCATGGGTTGATGTGAGAGTTGGACTATGAAGAAAGCTGAGTGCCAAAGAATTGATGCTTTTGAACTGTGGTGTTGGAGAAGACTCTTGAGAATCCCTTGGACTGCAAGGAGATCCAACCAGTCCATCCTAGAGGAAATGAGTCCTGAATGTTCACTGGAAGGACTGATGCTGAAGCTGAAACGCCAATACTCTGGCCACCTCATGTGAAGAGCCAACTCATTAGAAAAGACCGTGATGCTGGCAGGAGGAGAAGGGGACAACAGAGGATGAGATGGTCGGATAGTATCACCAACTCGATGGACATGAGTTTGAGCAAGCTCAGGGAGGTGGTGAAGGACAGGGAAGCCTGGCATGCTGCAGTCCATGGGGTTGCTAAGAGTTGGACATGACTGAGCAACTGAACTGAACTGAACAGTTATATTTGAAGAGAAGAATTAGTTTTCCGTGTGTTTACAGGAAAGAATAAAAGTTTGTTAATACATAGGATAATTTTTCATATGTTAATGTAAATACAAAAGTATGCATATACACATTTACATATGAAAAGGCATATACATTAGGGATCTGATTTTCCTTTGCCTCCTCATTAAGAAGATATTGAAAATCCTTAGTGCAATATGGTCTAAAAATAATCCTCTGTTCTTTCTGGGATTTATTTCTCCTTTAGTCTGCAAATACTATGAGGTCAGGCACCAGCTTGATCCTTTGGGCAGAGACATAGATGTTTCCATAATTCTTGAATAACATTAAGCATCCTTCTTTGTTGCAATGAATCAGAGCCTTGCCATTTAACTATTGTATACCCATAATTAAATGAGCTACATTGTTCAAAAATGCTTGCTCTTATGAAATTAAGGAAAAGCTCTAATCGCATGGAGAACTACTGGTTCACTTCCTAAAGAAATAAACCTAATGAAAGATATATAGTACGTTATATAGAAATATATAAGACAGTACTAAGATATTCTTCAAAGACAGAGAGCCAGAGAGAGAGAGATTCCATTCATTGAAATGCTTGATTTTTAAATTTATCAATTCCTTCCAGATTAATCCATAAGTTTAAAGACATACCAATAAAAATTCTACTAGAGATTTTGGTAGACACTGACAAGTTGATTCTATCATTTATATGGGAATTCAAAAATAAACAAAGAATAGCTAAGACAAAGAGAGAACAAATATGGAGGATTTATACTTAGCTATCAAGATGCATTATAAACCAAAGTAATAAAAAATATGATTTTGCCACAGTAGTGATAAATAGGTCAATGAACAGAAACAAGAGTCTAGAAAAATAAACATATTCATTTGATGTATGACAAATAAATTATACTGGGTCAGTTTTTTATCTGCATAAAATAAAAATAATTCTTAATCCTTCACATAAAAATCAATTCCAAGTAGATTGGGACTCTAAATGTGAAATGCAAAATAGTAAAACTTCCAGAAGATAACATCAATAAACTCTTCCAGACTGTCAGACAGACTCTAGGGTAGCCCCCATGGCATCACCCTTGGGTGCAGATGGGACCTGTGAGTTGCTCCTAACAGAATACAGCAAAAGTGTAAGGTTGCATGATTGGTTGTTTGCAAACTTATGGAGACCCCATGGACTATAAACTGGCAGGCACCTCTGTTCCTGGGATTTTCCAGGCAAGAATGCTGGCGTAGGTTGCCATTTCCTTCTCCAGGGGATCTTCCCAACCCAGGAATCAAACCCGGGCCTTCTGCGTGGTAGGTGGATTCTTTACCACTGAGCCACCTGGGAAGCCCCAAAGTGCAAGGTATTCCAATGTAATTAAAGTCTCAAATAATCTGATTTGAAGTTATTATCAAAAGAGGGATTATCCTATATGGATCTGACTTAATCAGGTGAAATCCTTTAATACCGGGACTCTCCTTGGGGGCCTGATGAAGTCAGCAGCCGTGAGAAGAAGCAAGATAATGACCTGCAGGAGGCCTGTAGGAACTACAGGAGACCTCTGTGACCTGAGGTGGCAGACAGTCATTGGAAGGTGACAACGGATGCCAACAAGGACAACTGACAGCTGCAGAACAGGTGTCCAGCCCTCTGGTGCTGGGCACTGGAGAAAGGCCCTCAGAATGTATATAATATATACTCTCTTAGGCAGAATTGAGAGGAGAAAATCCTGAATGGACTAAGAAATTGCTGAAATAACTAAAATGACCATGGTTAAATTCGTGCTACTAGGCAGGGGACAGAAATTAATTTCAGTTGTAGAAAAATACAATTATATTTTTGAACTCCCAAATTTGTGGAAAATTAAATTAAAATCTATATAATTACTTTAAGCTTTGGATCTTATTGGTTTGATCATTTTAATTATTCATATACCACAATTCAGAAATAACTAACTCTGATGAGTAATTTTTCTGTCTACTATTTCATTTTTCCTGAAAGCTTGATATTCTTCTTAATATCTCACATCAAAGAATGAACTGCCTTATTATTTGCTTCAATTCCATAGTCTTGATGACTTGAAAAATCCAATTTGTCTTAGACATAAAATATTTACTATTTTAAACACTTAGTTAATTTCTATTGACTCATACTCTTCTAAATATTACACTCCTGAGATTGCCTAGTCCATTAGTCCTGGAAGGGCGGCTAACATAATACCTTTCCAAATTCATTATTATTAGTTTTGGGGAAGGTTTTGTCCTTGAGCAGAGTTAAAATATTTTTCAATGATAGTTGAGCAAATATTCAGTGATATAAGCCACCAGGTATAACTGCTGCAAGAAGTACTTTTGAAGGACAGAACTGCAAAAAACAGAATTTCAAGGGGCAAAGATAAATTCACAACTGCAGGTTTAGTCACCATAAGCATACAAAAAGCGTGTAGATTCAGCAAACACCACCAGCACACGTGGCAGACACAAATGCACCATAGCCTTTGCACAAAGAAATTCTCAGTCATCTTTTCAATTGTAGTTTCCCTATTGCACGTGTACTAAGTCGCTTCAGTCGTGATGTTTGACTCTTTGTGACCCTATGGACTGTAGTCCGCCAGGCTCCTCTGTCCATGGGATTCACCAAGCAAGAATACTGGATAGTTGGGTAGTTGCCCCCTTCTCCAGGAGATCTTCTCAAGCCAGAGATCAAAGTTGCTTCTCTTGCCGCTCCTGCACTGCAGGCAGATTCTTTACCGCTAAGCCACCAGAAAAGTTTCCCTTTTGGCCCACTCCATCTGCACTAAACTCAAAATTCGTATATTTTCTAGCCACAGAGAAGGGCCTACTCATGCTTAGATGACAGCCCTACTTGCATTTTTGCCCCTTTCAATTTATTCCCAACCAAGAGCCAGAGTGATCCATTTAGACATGTCCAATCATGTCACCGGAGAAGGCAATGACACCCCACTCCAGTTCTCTTGCCTGGAAAATTCCATGGACAGAGGAGCCTGAAAGGTTCCATAGGGTCACTGAGGGTCGGACATGGGTGAGCAACTTCCCTTTCACTTTTCACTTTCATGCGTTGGAGAAGGAAATGGCAACCCACTCTAGTGTTCTTGCCTGGAGAATCCCAGGGACGGGGGAGCCTGGTGGGCTGTCGCCTACGGGGTTGCACAGAGTCGGACATGACTGAAGTGACTTAGCAGCAGCAGCAATCATGTCACTCCTTCCACATAATAAATTGCTCACTGAGGATAACTCACAAGGTCCTTACAACAGTAGGATCTCTTTCTGCCTTTCTGCTCTCAGCTATTGCCTATACACCACTCACTTCACTTCAGCCTTACTGGTCTCAATTTGTTCATACAAGCACATGTCNGTGGTGTTGGAGAAGACTCTTGAGAGTCCCTTGGACTGCAAGGAGATCCAACCAGTCCATTCTGAAGATCAACCCTGGGATTTCTTTGGAAGGAATGATGCTAAAGCTGAAACTCCAGTATTTTGGCCACCTCATGAGAAGAGTTGACTCATTGGAGAAGACTGTGATGCTGGGATGGATTGGGGGCAGGAGGAGAAGGGGATGACCGAGGATGAGATGGCTGGATGGCATCATGGACTCGATGGATGTGAGTCTGGGTGAACTCCTAGAGATAGTAATGAACAGGGAGGCCTGGCGTGCTGTGATTCATGGGGTCGCAAAGAGTTGGACACGACTGAGCAACTGAACTGAACTGACTGAATCTTTGATCTAATCCAATCCTTCTTAGAGGGTTTAATTCATCCTAATCAATCATAAAGATTTTTCAGAAAAAGAACTTATTTTGAAATATCTAAAAACAGAATTTTTTTAAAAATCCAATAGTTTAGCATTATTTAATTTTTTAATGGGTCAACTCTACTAAGTTGAACTTGATTTAGAATCTCAATTTATAACTGACATCTCTATTACCAGGTTACGAACTAAATTCCACTGTATGTGCCATATGAGTATATGTTGGTTGACAGAAGAAATGACAAGATGATATTCCATTTATACTCGGGTTTTGTGGAAAACTTCAAATTATAGTATCAGACACTAACATCTGTCTTGTATTTTAATAAGTAAAAACCTTCTGTAATGAAAAGACATACTTGGGAACTACGACCAGTAACGTGACGAGATACTCTGAGTCAAGAACAAAGTCATCCTTCTTCACAATTTCTGCTAGACTTCGAGTTAGCAAACTCCCTCTGAGGAATAAGAAAATGATCATTAGGCTGATGATTATGTGGTTCCATAACACAAGTAAAGATACAGCAGGCTAAGTATAGTTACATATACTACACATACATCTTAAGAGAGATTAGCCTGAGTTAACATTTTTATTTGATATAGCAAGAAGCCAAAATTTAGCTGAATATTTCCCATATCTAAACCCAAAGAAATGTCAAAATTTTATCAGAATTTGCCTCTATAGTGTCTCCCTTTGTGTTTGTTTTAATTATTATAACTCAGTTCTTCTCTTGATTATATAATGTCTTGACTGGGTAAGTGTTACTTATTAGGCATCAATTAAAGTCTACCTCACCATAATTATGAAATCGTATCATCTAAGCACAACCTTTGATTTTCCTCCCTCTCCTTGGGTATCAATTTTGGTTAGTTAACCCAACAATCAATTCTGAATACAAGTCTTCATTTGGTTTCTCAGTAGATTTCACACTGAAAATGACTTGCCCTGTTTGTACCCGACAGGACAAGTCAATTCTGCCTCTGGGATACGAATATATACCTTAGAGAGTTAAGTGCTTAAAGCTACACTTGTAGTAGTCATACTACAGTGAGATCAACCAGAAGAGTGTTCTATTTTAAGAAAACTTAACAAAAAAAATTGAAACATAAAAACAGATAAAGAATGAGAATTACATAAAAAAAGATTTTCCTATAGAATTCTTTTAAGCAACAGATAATTGCTATGTAATTATGATTTGATTTAAAACAATTAACTTTAGATAATTTTTACAGTGAAAAATCAGATAGATAAAGGAATAACCAAGACCCAGCTCAGAAGTATTATGTATGAAATGAGCATAATAAACCACCCTCACATCTGTTTTGACTAGCCTGAATTAATGAGTTTTTCTCCATGAAGTGAAAAACCACCATTGACTATAGAAACGGCATAACCTGGAACTTACTAAAACCACCAACAACAGTTCATCTGCAACCATCGCTACCCAGTGGTCCCTGACATTTTCGGCACTGGGGACCAGTTTCATGGAAGACAATTTTTCCATGACCAGGGAGGGGGGGCTAGGTGGTTCAGGATGATTCGAGCCCATTACATTTATTGTGCACTTTATTTCTAGTATTATTACATCAGCTCCAGCTCACATTATCAGGCATTAGATTTTGGAGGTTGGGGACCCCTGTGCCACAGGGCTTCTCCAATTCTACATTAGTCACATATAGTTGACGTGCTTACGCGTTCTTTCGTTCCAAATTCTGAAGATTCCCTTTCAGGTTGTTGTATGCGGATGCTCGAGATTTCAGGTCATTGTCAATCTGAGTGACACCCTTTATAGAAGAAAGGAGAGAGAGAGGGAGAATCTTCCTAAATCTGCCTCTACTAATACAAGTAAAGTAGTTGTGCTTAAACTTTAAAAAACAAACCCACCACTAGTTCCTGATGTAAGAATATTCTATTATTTTAAAGGTATTATTTTTAAAGGTCATTAAAAAAAATAACCTACTTCATTTTTAATAACTATGGGAATGTTCATATAATCTTTTCTACTAAAGATAATATTTTAGTCTACATGTATTTTCATTATTGTTACTATATTCTTAAACCATGTAAGTGAAATCTAGGACACTAATTAAAGACATGACTAACGGAAAGGTTTCAATACACAAGTCTGAAGAGTTAATTTCCAAAGGAACGAAATCATACAGAGTTTTGTTGTTTATACCACCACCATTCTTACACAAAACATTTTTTGCGATGAAATTAAAATTTTGCTTCAACTTATTTATAAATGTTACACAAGCTGATTTTTCAAAAATATGATTAAAACTACTAACAATTTAAGGAGAAAACACAAAGCTGTAGATTTAACATTTGAAGAACTAATTTCAACTTAGCTATACCATTATCAGCCATGTGGCACTCTGGGGTAAATCACTTCACCTCTCTCAGCTTGTTTCCTCATCTATAATAGGAAGAAGATGACTAAATCCTTGATAAGGATTAAAAGAATATAATGCTCAGTCATAATAAGAACACCATTTTATATTACCTGACTACTCATTTTCATTAAATTATTTGACCCTGAGTTAAAATCCTTGATTGACCATTTGTTTACATTTAACCATAGAGCACAATGTACAAATAATGTCAGTGGACGCTTAACGAAGTCTGTCCAAATGATTTAAACTGTACTGTTCATCCAGCCAGGTCATAGATATGTTGTCAAACAGTGAATAGGTCCTTGTCTATTGCCTCATTACAGTTTCAGTTTTACATTTTTCTCTCAAGCTCAACTTTGCAACAGAAAAGGAACTCTTAATTTAGTGAGTTCATGGATGGACTTTCAACACCTGTGGACTCCCTGAAACCGTTCACAGAATCACACAGTATGAGAATACAGGCAATTTTTCTGGGTAGGGAATCAATACTGAGTGTCAGAAGGTGTCAGAGAATCCAAAAAGTTTCATCTGAATCAGTACTGTACATAAACACACTCAAGGGACCATTATCATATATCTGAATGATTTGTAAATCTCTAATCAATTTCACTTTCTAATTTTATGTGATCTCAGTTATGCTTAAAATTTATAATTGTAAAGTTACTTTTCTTAGGCAAACATTGTTGATGCAACCTTTAACTTAACCACTTAAAAAAACAAACTACACACATGGATAATGTGCATGTGAAAGTGTTATCCTTTTCTGACAACTTTCTTTTTTAAGTTGCAAAATGTCACATAATTAAGTTGCCTTGTCAAAACCTAGAGTACTTAATAGCTAAATACTTATAAAATAAATAGAATCACTATAAATCAATGTGTCCTACCTGTGTCATTTTTTTATCTTACCTTGGCAATTATTTCAGAAATATTTTTCAGGGACTGCTTGATTGGATATTTAGCCATGTCCCACTGAAACCTTGTTATATAAGTAACCAAGTCAACTGAAATAAGGGAAGAAATTAATTACTGAGGAGAAGCAATAGAATTTTTTATAGTTTGCTATACAGTAATGCCAAATGGGCATTAAGAAAATCAGTAAAGATATCATTTGTGAAGGTTAAATAAATGTGGGACTGTTATTAGGTAACATAGATTAATCAAAAATTTTACCTGTAATCTGACTGAAATCTCTTTTCCTTATGCAAAATTTAATATATATATTAAAATGCTCCTTCTAACTTGATGACTTAATAAATGGAATACGCACATACCCATGATACATGGGAAGGTGAGAGAGACACAGAGATTGAGAAACTACTGCAAAGTGTCTCCTCAATAAGAATTTGACAAAAGCATGTTATTTCTTTGCAACTTACCCAAACAAATTGCAAATGAACTTGTCTGTTAAAACCATGTGATGACTGATTCTAGGAGTCTGTTTCAGTAATATTCAAAACATGGACCTTTTCACTTTCAAATGAACAGAATAAAAAATGCAAAGCCAAAGAGAAACTCAACAACTAATTCCCTGGAAGTCTGGGAGTCAAGATGACTTTATCCCTCAAGTCGGATGGGATCAAGGGTCAGGGAAATCGAATGTCAATTATAGTTAACTGGCGAAAGTAATTCATATCAAAATATCTTCTCTCCTCAACTTCTCCCAACAGAATACCAGCAAGTCAGCAACATATCTGGTATTTTCAAAAGTAGTTTTGGATGCAGTGTCCCCTAGATTGTCACCTCCCCATTCTGCCAAGTACACTGACTGCCCTACTTCATCAAGTACCTAGAGATCAGCGAAGGCACCTAAGTTAACACATCTAACTCCTGTCTTCTGCCCCAGCCACACATTAACAGAAACAGTAAGCAGGTCAGGGTTGCTATCTTAACAGAGAGCAAAAATAAATTACTAATTTTTTAAAACTGATTACTTACTGAACATCTATGATTTGCAAAGGAAAAAAATGAAATTAGAGAAACAATGAATTTAAAATACAGTGATCACTGAGAGTTTAGCCAAACCTCCACACTGCTGCTTTCCACATCCATTTTACATGGCCAAGTAGCCAGCAGGGACCTAGAAATCACACTAGATAACAGCCCTCCTGGCTAACAGCCCTAGATAACAAGTCTGCGACCACAAGTAAATGTAAGCTTAGTTCCTGGTTCAATTTCCGATATCAACCTGTGATAAGCACTCTCCCCTGCTGCCCAGGTCTTCCCCTGTTAGTGGACCCTTTAGATAAGACCCCCCTGGGGCAGGAAATGGCAGCTCACTCCACTATTCTTGCCTGGAGAATCTCATGGACAGAGGAGCCTAGCAGGCTGTAGTCCATGGGGTTGCAAAGAGTCGGACATGACTAAGCATGCATAGGACTCTTCAAGTTAATCAAAATTCCCCTTTTTAGTTTGAATTAACCAATCAGGACTTGGCTTGGGAATCCCAAATCACTCCACCCATGGACTCTAATAACGGTACGTGCCCCAGGTCCTACTGTCCTTCCTGTTTGCATCCCGCCCTCACTTCCCTGCATTGCTCCCCTCCCTCCAGGACCTGTGAGTAATAAACAACTCTATTTCTCTTTCCCCTGTGGTCATTCGTCGAACTGTGGCTCACCATCCTATGATAACCCAGGGCTGTACCTAACAAATGTTAATTTATCATAGTGACCTACCACAGTAGGCTATACGGGACAGCAAGAGAGGAAAGGATTGTTTCTTATTTTAATGACATATCATCAAAGATCAACCAGTCGATCCTAAAGGAAATCAGTACTGAATATTCACTGAAAAGACTGATGCTGAAGCTGAAACTCCAATACTTTGGCCACCTGATGCAAAGAACCGACTCACTGAAAAAGACCCTGATGCTGGGAAAGATTGAAGGCCGGAGGAGAAGGAGATGACAGAGGATGAGATGGCTGGATAACATCACTGCCTCAATGGACATGAGTTTGAGTCAACTCTGGAAGTTGGTGATGGACAGGGAGTCCTGGTGTGCTGCAAGTCCACGGGGTCACAAAGAGTTGGATACGACTAAGCGACTGAACTGAATTGAAAATGAAACACATCCTAAACTGGTATTTCACGAGAAAACAACAAATGCAAGGACAAATGACAATGATGCAGTTGAAACCATCTTTATAAAGCTATTATTACACAGAACAAACTTTATGTAAATATTAGCTTCTAGCTACAGTCAGGTCAGTAGTAGACTATTCTATGGGTACTAAAGAAATGCCCTATGAAATCTGAGGGGAAGAGGCATTACTCTGCAATAAGATTAATAAGTTTTATTCTAAACCTTCTGTAGTTGGACGCAATTAAATATAAAAAGCTAGAGAAAACTGCAAGTATTCACCTGGAACAATGCTGAGACACATAACTCAGAAACACACTTTTAAGTGGAACTGACAGGTAGATCCTGGAAAGAACTAAGGTAAACCTTTATGATACTGCTTTTGGAAGGATCCATATTAAAAATAATAATAACTATATATTATGTAGGACTGTCTTACGAGAGGTTGTGTTTCAGAGGACAGAATGTAACTGGCAGTATAACCAAATTGTTAATAACCATTCTATTTTAATGGCTTTCTACTGCATTTGATACCCTTATCTATAGATCTTTTTTATGTCATTCATTTTATTGAAGTCAGTATCAAATCATGAAACATTAGCTTACCTCCATTGGCCAACAGGTTCTCCTGAACTTTATCTTTACTGTCCTCCAATACATCAGCCATATATTGAGCCACTTTCTTAACCACCCTTAGGAGAAAAAAAAATCAGTGGTCACTTTCAGGAAAACAACTTAAATTCCATGCTACACAATGAACACGTAACATGAACACATGAATTTGACTCTCTGTTTCCATTACACTACCTGTATAATATTAAACAATGGGTCCTAACTTCTAAAATAATGTTAAGGACAAACTGAACCAAGATTTTATCATATGTAAAACTCAACTCAATAACTGTAGTTTTAAGGAGACCACCTGCAATATGTTTATCAAGTCTGGAAAGAAAGTAGTGGAAAGTTGGCGAGGGTAAGGGGAAAGAGTGTGCAACAGACCTCACCGTCCTGCAAGAACAAAGTGGGAAGCAAGAGCTTGCACTCATCAGAGGGATACTTCCCCTCAGGACAAAAGGGATCCCATAGGCAACAGAATACAAGCAACAGTGCAGTCCTACATTATTCATTCATTACCTATTTACTAAGCACCTACTATTTGAGATTTGTTTTGCTGTTGTTTAGTTGCTAAATCATGTCCGACTCTTTTGTGACCCCAAGGACTATAGGCTGCCAGGCTCCTCTGTCCATGGGATCTCCTGCTCAGTGCCAAAGAGGAAACAAACCATGGTGCCATACTGAAGCAACTGGGCATCACCTTGCCAACCCCTTTACTTTACGAACACACCCAAGTGTAAAGACAGTGTGTGATTTAGTTCCAAAAGTCACGAAACCAGTTCCTGGCAGAGCAGTGAGAGAAACCTGTCATCCTGATTCTTGCATTCTGTGTTCTTTCGCCCCGTTCCTTGTCCACCTACAGGCCATGGGTGGGATATATAAGCTCAGTTCAGTCACTCAGTCGTGTCTGACTCTTTGTGACCCCGTGAACCGCAGCACTCCAGGCCTCCCTGTCCATCACCAATTCCCGGAGTCCACCCAAACCCATGTCCATCGAGTCGGTGATGCCATCCAACCATCTCATCTTCGGTCGTCCCCTTCTCCTCCTGCTCTCAATCTTTCCCAGCATCAGGGTCTTTTCAAATGAGTCAGCTCTTCACATCAGGTGGCCCAAGTATTGGAGTTTCAGCTTCAACATCAGTCCTTCCAATGAACACCCAGGACTGGTCTCCTTTAGAATGGACTGGTTGGATCTCCTTGCAGTCCAAAGGGACGCTCAAGAATCTTCTTCAACACCACAGTTCAAAAGCATCAATTCTACGGCACTCAGCTTTCTTCACAGCCCAACTCTCACATCCATACATGACCACTGGAAAAACCATAGCCTTGACTAGACGGACCTTTGTTGACAAAGTAATGTCTCTGCTTTTTAATATGCTGTCTAGGTTGGTCCGTAACTTTCCTTCCAAGGAGTAAGCGTCTTTTAATTTTATGGCTGCAATCACCAGCCATGAAATTAAGAGACGCCTAAATATATGACAAAACCGTCTAGCTTCACAATGCTTAAAACGGAAATGGAGAAATATTAATACCAAAAAAGACAAGATGACTAAATTCAAAGCAAATCTGTGGTGAGTGCCAACTGGGATGATCAGGTTACAGACAGAGATGCATAAAGGAAAAAGATTTCACTTCCAGAGACTGTAATCAAAAAAGCATAATGGATCAAGAGCAGGGCAGTGAAGGACAGGAATGGTTTTGAAAGGCTGATTAGGCATGAAGAATGTATATTCTTGCCACAGGGCATCGTATGAGTCAAGATCTGGAGAAAGAAAAGCAATGAGTGAGGAGGGGTCCAGACAGTCTGGAGTGTCATGCTGGGGAGAAAGAGAGGTTGGGCTAGGATGGCAGGCTGGGGTCACACTGCATGTGGATTGCCTCTGATGGCAGTCAGCAGGAAGATGGGTAACATGGTCAGGACTTGGGACAATTTCTCTTATGACTTTTGTGTTTAATGGCAGGGAGTGTAAACTGGCAGACAAATGAAGAAATCCCTGCAACATGAACCAAGAAGGGCCAGGAAAAGGCGACAGGAGGACAAAATGTGAATGACAAACCTAGGCTGAATGACCTCAATTCTAAGAAAGTGCAACACATTCAGAAAAAAATGATATAAACTGTAAGTCTTCAACATGCTTAAACCTGGGATCTGTACATACACTTGGCTGTATCTCCAAAATTCACCCATTCCTTCAAAGATGAACCATTATTCCCATATAACTTGAGGAGCATCTTGTAAACAGATCCATGTGCTATTAACATTCAAAAATGGGTATGATCACAATACTGCAAATCAACTACACATTAATTAAAAAAAAAAAGTGCAGGTTTACCACAGAAAATTGTTCAATGTAAAATTGCCTGATACCAAATTTATCACCTTAACATTATATAACTCAGAAATTCAAAATTTCCCACTGCATCTCTACAGGAGTATCTATGACATATGGTCACCTTAAAAAATAAATAAATAAATAACAGTTCTAATGGTTAGACCACTGAAAAAGTACAAACTATAATTTACTCCACCTCAAGGTTCAAACTTAAAAAACTGTAACATTATAAGCTAGCATCTATCAATTCTACCAAAGTCTAAGAACCACACGATCTTTTAAATTCCTCAAATCTTTCAGGGAGACTGATAAAGACATGATTGCATAACAGTGCATAAGAACTGCATCTGTGCAACACTTACTTTCCTAAAACATGTGTGCCAATCTTATACTATATTCAGGACATCCTGCTGATGATTTAAAGAAAAATCTAGAAAGCTATCGAGGTGATGAGTAAGGCTCCAAATAAGTGCTGATAATTATATTTTCAGGAGCCTCCCTCCCCAATGTCTCTTTCCTTGTGATGACTTAACATTGTAATGAGGTAGGTGGGACAGCAGGAAAGATTCACCTCAAGGTGGCAACCACAGAAAGTTTCCTCAAACTCTTTTCTTAATTAAAAACTTACATTAAGAAACCAAGTGACAGTTCTTACCATCAGTCAATTTTTTGAGAGTATCAATAATTACTTTCACATTTGTTCTATACAGACGCAAGGAATTATTAACCCTTTAAAAGCAAATCTGTTACTCTTGCTTTCATCCTCTCTTTTCCTTTTTTATTACCTAATGCCTCCTCTTACTTGAGGTTTTCATTATTTCTTGCCTAATTCGACTGTAAAACTGGTTCTTAACCGGCCTTTCACTCAGGAATACATCTTCGCGTGTATACGTGCTAAGTTACCACAGTCGTGTCCAACTCTGTGCGACTCTATTGACCACAGCCTGCCAGGTTCCTCTGTCCATGGAGATTCTCCAGGTAAGAATACTGGAGTGGGCTGCCACACCCTCCTCCAGGGGATCTTTACCACCCAGGGATCAAACTCGCGTCTCTTACATCTCCTGTATTCACAGGTGCGTTCTTTACCACTAGTGTTACTTGGGAAGCCTAGTACATCTTTAGGTCTATTTATTTCCTTAGCACACGTTGTTATGTGGAAAGATCTCTCTGAAACACCACAGCCTGTTACCAGAGCCAGTGCATTTGAGGTTCTATCAATTCAGAAAAGTCTAACAACACAGAAGGGAAGACCCTTCTGCATAGATTTGGAGAATAAGTTCCCCTCTATTCAAGCCTGTTCCTTTAAAGTGTCAATCAGATACACTCTTCTTAAGATTCGCCAAAATTCTTTTTTTTTTTAAACTGATTATACCTATTTACCTAAGCCCTAAGTATTAAAAGCTCTGTATCTCAAGACTCAAATGATTTGACTGTAGACTGATTCTGTCAATTAATCAAGATACAGAAAGTTATTAAGGATCCCATACCTACCTTCTGCCAAAATACACAAAAACTGAATATCCTAAGTAACGAAACCTGTAATCTAGAAAAATCTTTTAATGTAACTGAATTTTGGACACAAAAGCATCACTAAATAAACCTTCCAATAAATGGCAGAACATCCCCTGTTCACCAACCAAAGACTTAATATGCTAGGGTGGCAACACTCCTGAAATTATCTACAGATTCTACACAATCCCCACTGAAATTCCAGTTGATATTTTGTAGAAATTTGACAGTGTTCCTAAAATTCAAATGGAAATGAAAGGAACCAGAATAACCAAAACAATCTTGAAAAGACTAAATAAACCTGGAGAACTCACAGTTTCTGATTTTAAAACTAACTACAAAGCTACAGTAAAGAGGGCAATGTAGTACTGGCATAAGGACAGGAATATGGAACACAAAAGAGGGTTCAGAAATGTTAATAACTCTTACACTTACGTTCAACTGATTTTTGCAAGGGTGTCAGGACAGTTCACTGCAGAGATAGAGTAGTCTTTTCAACAAATGGCATTAGGACAACCTGGATAGTCACAGTCAAAATAAAGATGGACTTCTATCTCACATCATATAAAATAAGTAACAAAATGAATTCAGTTCCGTTCAGTCGCTCAGTTGTGTCCGACTCTCTGCGACCCCATGAATTGCAGCACGAAAGGCCTCCCTGTCCATCATCAACTCCCGGAGTTCACTCAAACTCACGTCCATCGAGTCGGTGATGCCATCCAGCCATCTCATCCTCGGTCGTCCCCTTCTCTTCCTGCCCCCAAGCCCTCCCAGCATCAGAGTCTTTCCAATGAGTCAACTCTCAGAATGAGGTGGCCAATGGATTGGAGTTTCAGCTTTAGCTTCAGTCCTTCCAAAGAACACCCAGG
>SJYV01005424.1:810373-828577 GCA_006410875.1 Neotragus pygmaeus | reverse complement strand
CTTCCAAGGAGTAAGCGTCTTTTAATTTCACGGCTGCAATCACCACCTGCAGTGATTCTGGAGCCCCCAAAAATAAAGTGTGACACTGTTTTCACTGTTTCCCCATCTATTTCCCATTAAAAAGATCTAAATATAACAGCTAAAACTAGAAAACTCTTAGAAGAAAATATAGACACAAAACTGTGACCTTGGATTAGGCAATGGTTTCTTGGATACAAGGACAAGAAGATAAGCCACAAAAAACGATAAAGTGGACAGCAAAATTAACTATCTTGCGCCTCAAAGGACACCATCTAGGAAGTGAAGAAAAACCAGAGAATGGGAGAAAATATCTGCAAGTCCTATCTGATAACCAAGTTGTATCCAGACTATATAAAACTCTCTTACAAGTCAATAATCAAAAGAACAATAAGCCAATTAAAAAACAGGTGAAGGATCCAAACAGACATTTCTCCAAAGAAACACAAATGGCCAACAAACAAATGGAAAAATGCTTAACACATTATTAGCCATTAGGGAAATGCAAATCAAAAACACAGTGAAATACTCTTTAATATCCATTAGGATTGCTATAATCAAAAAGATGGATCGTAATGAGTGTCTCATCAAGAATGTGGGGACATCACAACCTTCATACACTGCTGGTGAGACTGTAAAATAGTGCAGCCAACTCAGAAAAACAATCAGACAGGTCATCAAAATGTTGAAAATACAGTTACCGTATGCCCCAGCAATTCCACTCCTAGGTACACACCCAAAAGAAATGAAAACATATGAACATATAAATACTTACACACAAATATTCATAGCAGCATTTATCCATATTAGCCAAAATGTGGAAACAACCTTAATGTCCATCAACTGATGAATGGATTAATAAAATACAGTCTATCTGCACAATGTAATATTATTTGCTAATAAAAAGAAATTAAATGTTGATACATGCTACAACATGGATGAACCTTTGAACACATTATACTAAGGCAAAGAAGGGCTTCCCTGGAAGCTCAGATGGTAAAGAATACACCTGCAATGCAGGAGACCAAGGTTTGATCCCTGGGTTCGAAAGATCCCCTGGAGAAGGGAATGGCAACCCACTCCAGTATTCCTGTCTGGGAAATCCCATGGACAGTGGAGCCTGGCAGGCTATAGTCCATGGGGTTGCAGAAAGTTAGACACAACTGAGTGACTAACACTATAAGGCAAAGAAGCCAGTCACAAGAGACCACGTATTTTCCGATTCCATTTATATGAAATGTCCACAAAAAGCAAATCTATAGTGTCAGATCGCAGATTAGTGGGTAGTGGGGGGAGGGGATAACTGCTAATGGGAACAGGATGTTATAATAACAGAAGGGGGATGAAAAGGCACTAAAGTTGACTGATCTCGAAATTCATTCCAATAAGCAGAGTATGTATATATATAATAATAAACCCAATCACAGGGAGCCTGATAATAGCCACGCTCATTCTGCTCTAGCCTGTGCATATAAATAAATACATTACCCTTCTACAAATGCATCCAGTTTAGCCAGTTCATCGGACAAACCAACCAAGACATCAAGTGTGCCAACCTAGAGAGGAAATACAACATTTTATTACTTCGATTTCATCCTTTTGATAAAAAAACAAAGTAATACAGTGTCTTGATTTGAAAGGCCTGCAGATCTTAAGTTCTCCATATTTTATTTCATAATATGCAAATACGGTTAAAAAATGCAAGACATTTCAAAGCTATTGTACAAGATAATCCTCTAATTTATGAGGACCACCATTTAGATGTGAAGATTCCACAAGAGCAGGCAAGGGCCTCTACTTGTCCTGCCCAATGGGAGGGTTCACTTGAAGTTTACATTAACAGCTTTTAAACGCGGATCCAGGGCTGTGTATCAGAAGGTCTTTAGTTCCATTTGGGTTTGTTGGTCTTTTTTTAAAGGAATCTTTATTATTACTAGCCATGCCACAGGGCGTGAGGGAATTTATTTCCCAAACCCCAGATCGATCTGCGTCCCCTGCAGTGGAAGCACAGAGTCCTAACCACTGGACCACCAGAGAATTCCCTGTAATTTAATTTGTACACAAAACCAAGTATGTATAAATAAGCATGTTTTAGAAGAAATGTCCACAGTCTATAGGAGTGTATCAAAGGGCTTTAAGTATTTCTTAAATGAGTGCTGTGTATAACTGTCTCATTTGGTTAACCAGCAAAATATGAATATCATGATCTTTTCCATCCATTACAAAAGTTCAGTCAACTGATTATTGGCAGTCTGCTTCACTTAGGTTGCTAGGTTACTGATGTTTAATAAACATTAAATAGATAAACTACGTTAAATAACTAGATTTGCCAAGAATAATTTAAAGAGATGCAATGGTAGAATAGCTACAATTCAGTGAGTATTACATGAGTAACAGAAAAACGTATTCACTGTGATATTTAAGAATACATATTCCTAAGATTTCTCACTTCTAAAATTCTTCCTTGTAAAAGTAACACATCAAGTATTTTCATAAGATTTCTCATTAAAATTTAATTATAATTTAGAAAAGCACAAAAGTTTAGGGGAAAATGTGACTTTGTTTTAGTAGTTTTCCTTGTTATCTAAAATCTGAAAATTAGAAAGAACAAGGTAAATTGTAAATTATGCCAATCCATAGAATTTTCTCTCGAAAGAACCTGGGTATCTCATTTCGACCAAAAGGTAAGCAGAGACGGCTGTCCTTTCCTTCACAATGAACTGCTCTGCACAGCGCAGGCCTACCTTTAAGTCAGGAATGTTGAACTTTGAGGAAGCTGCAAGGTTATTGTTCTTTGTAGTTGCCGCATGCAATTTCTCCCATGTTTGCTGACATGTTTTCTCCCCAGGAGCTGATATAAGCCAGAACTCAGTCATGTTGTTTACCAGATATATCTTCCAAAATTAAGACGCTGAAATGTAAAACAAAACAAACTAAAAATACATTTACTACCACTTGTTTCTAAATTATTTCAGAGTGGTAAGTACAGCCGATTGCAAAACTGATTCAACAGTGGCATAAAATCCTAAACAAAGTCAAATTTACTTACCTGGATATAAGTCCATATAAATGGGAAACAGTGATTTATTTACTATACTAGGAAAAAGTAATAATAAAAACCTAATACATGAAGTACACAATTTTAAAAAAAGTTACCCAACATCCTAAAATGGGAGCTAGTCAAGAAGGGAGACTACCGAAAATGTCAGTCCCCAACAGTTTCAATCCCGCAAAGAAGCTGGAGAGTCATCAATTAATGCATTTATCTCAAATTTTTAAAATAAGAAACCTAAATAGGAAGTGAAAAACCATACATAACTCTGACCTTTGAAAAAGAACTGAATCAACGCACTTCAACAGTAGCCACCAAATAAATTTGCCACATCTGGTTTAGCAAATCCTACAAGGTCAGCCAAATTCTAAGTCCTAGTCAAACTAATCGCAATCCCTAGTATATACTTAATGGCCATCAACCGCTTACAAATTTGCACACACAAAAAAATACTGCCAATCAGCCTTGTAAATCAGTCTTTTATTTAAAACATGCCTGGAGGGGTGCATAACATACAACATTATTGGATCTGAGTAAAGAAGCTGTGGCTCTCACTTTCCAGAGTTCCATTAAGCACACAACCCTCTTCCCCAACCTCTCTCTCTCTCCCCTTTCCCCTCCTTCCTCTCTCTCTCACACACACACAGAAAAACAAAGCCCAAAGCCAAACCTCTTGGGAATGTAAGCAGGTAAGCAAGAAAACACAAAATATAAAAGAACTCAATACAACAGTATCATTATTTCTACTTTAATATGCTTTCATTATAACCAACATAAACTTTCTACTACCACAGCTTGTTTTTAAACCTTTCCTGAAATTTGGAGTCTTAGATAGAAGATTAACTGTCTTACAAAGTTGTCCTGATAACAAATCAAATAATGAATTTAAAAGAACTCTGCAAATTTACATTTCCTTTAAAATGTAAAGCATGATAGTTAATTATCATGGACTTTCCTAATTTTAGAAGCCCACTGTAATTAACCCTACCTAGTCATTACACGGAGAAGGCAGTGGCACCCCACTCCAGTCCTCTTGCCTGGAAAATCCCATGGATAGAGGAGCCTGGTGGGCTGCAGTTCATGGGGTCACTACGAGTCAGACATGACTGAGCGACTTCACTTTCACTTTTCACTTTCATGCATTGGAGAAGGAAATGGTAACNCTCTTGCCTGGAAAATCCCATGGATAGAGGAGCCTGGTGGGCTGCAGTTCATGGGGTCACTACGAGTCAGACATGACTGAGCGACTTCACTTTCACTTTTCACTTTCATGCATTGGAGAAGGAAATGGTAACCCACTCCAGTGTTCTTGCCTGGACAATCCCAGGGGAGGAGGAGCCTGGTAGGCTGCCGTCTATGGGGTCGTACAGAGTCGGACATGACTGAAGTGAATTAGCAGCAGTCATTACACAATTGAAGGTGATCACAGATGTCATTTTATATACTTGTTTTTTTTCTAACTTCCATTTCAAGAGCATCTACCATAAACTAGGTACTGCTCTAAATGTCTTATACACTGTCATCTCAATTAATCTTCCTAACACCTCTATAAGATACATATGATCCTTTCCATTTACAGATTAAAAAACATACTCAGAGAGATGAGACTGATAAAAATACAGATGCCAGTACTAAATCAATCTCTCAAGCATCCTACTCTAAGATGATTTTTCCAACATTACTGGAAAAAAAAGCTGCACTAAGAACTACTCTCTCTCAAATGGCCAATAAACTAAACAGAGCTTTTATAGTGATGGCAGGCCCAGACACAGCACTCAGCCTGGCCAGAAAACCAGTCTTTGATGACACATTTTTACACTTCCTCTCCTTGAAAAATGGCAGGTGATGGAATCAATTTTTAACGTCCTCCTTATGACACTGTTAAATTATCTAAACTACAGTTTTTTCAAAGACCGCAACAATATGAGCTATTACAGTAGATGTCACTATCATACCACTTAGAGTTCTAGAAAATCTTTTTCAGCCAACAGGTTTTCAAAAGATTTCAAGAAATAAGAAAGAAGACCATATTTTCTCATTTATAAATAAATATCTGCCCGACTTACTGAGTTTTCATTAGGGTTGAATAAATAATGAATGTCATGTTATTTCTAAATAGAACTAGAGTCCCCTCTGGCTTTCAAAGGCTGTTCTCAGTATCCCAAGTAGGAATTATCTTGTTTACTTACTATCTTATCAATGCCACTATAATGCAGTTATCACACTATTCTGCTTCATTTTTTTCAGAATAGTTTTTCCTCTCCACCTGACTGGGAAATCCTGAAGGACCAAAATCATACCTTCTTTTCTAATGCCCTGAAAGCCCAACATATGCAATTCCTGTCAACATCAGGGACTTTATAAATGCTTGTTTTATGATAAAATGAAATATACCAATGACTCCAATCAAAAAATCTGATTGGAGGAAAAAAAATAAGAGCCAAGAAAAATATTTAAAATTTAAACTTTTTTTTAACTTAAGAGTCTTTCAGAAAGCAACCTTAGAGTAACACAGACATTAAAAATTGATAAAGCTGCAAGTAACTAAGCCTTTGACTTTCGTTATTTTAAGTATGAATACAGAAATATAAAAAAGAGGGATTGAGAAAGAACCTCCAGGTACTTTAGGCAAAGCAATGGCTTCATTTCTTCTATCCTCTGGTCAAAGCAAACTATCTATACAAGAGGAACCTGATGGGAAAGACAAGCTACTGAAGTATCTAGGGATAAATGTAAGAACTGCTCATGAGAAAAGCATCAGTTAAGTCTTCTGCAAAATCCCTGTTTTTAAACGAATTCTTTAGTTTTTTAAACAATGCCCACTGTTATCCGGTCACTTAGACAAGTCACATAAAAATTTTTCTCTTTGAAATTTAAGTACAATTTAAGCTCAGTTCCAATAAACTAATCTCTGCAAATGAACATGTGTGTGTGTGTGAGAGAGGGAAGGGATGGTAAAAAAAATGAAATTCATGTTACAAAACACATTTCTCTTTCTCTCTGAGCTGCACAGACACAAGAGTCAAACCTGTCCAAAAAGTCTGGACACTTCTACCTCTGCTGACTGCTTCAACTCACTGGTTTTTATGCCTAATTATTTCCCTTTGTTTCATCTTGTATATTGGAAGTCAGGCATTAACATAGGCAAATCACATGTTAAACAAAAGAGAAAATGATTTAAAAGGCATTCCTCAAATCTCAGATCAAGGTTTACGTCCCTCTGTTATATATGTGTGTATTCGGTTGCTCTCTGGGTGGTCTTTTTTATACTCAAGGTGATTCCAGTTTAGATGCTGAACACTCCCAAACTGTTAGCTCCAGCCTAGGCTCCTCTGTGCATCCAGAGCTGTACCCAACAAGTCTCAACTACAAGACATTTTCACCTGAATATCTCAAAAAAACAAAAAAACATTTCTAGTCAAACTCCTAATCTCTTCCCCCAAACCTGGTCCTACTTCAGTGTTCCTTTAGCACACCTAGTGCCCTGCAATACTGGACAACCATAGTTGTCAAATGTCATCAAGATAGCCGCCAATACTTCTTGCGCACTTCCTATCTACCAGCACCAGTTAAAACAGTTTATATGGATTAACTTATTTAGCATACTGGATGGACAGCAGTTATAAAAGAAGAAACCAAGGCACAGAAAATGCCTCATAGATTATGAGATATATAGTACAGTGCATTATCATGTCATATATCACATGCTTATATGCTAAGCATGAATGTGTTACATGCCCTCATAGCACCTTTTTAGTATTTCCTTGAGAGACACTTTTTATTGATATCTTTCTGCCAAATAACTGCACATTAGAGGAGGTGGAAAGCATGACAGTTTTTGCTCACAAGTGTATTCTCAACATCTGGCACAGAAGCTGGTATGCAAAACCTCAAAAACAATGTGTTGAATATTTCTGAATGAATACATAACAGTGAAGATGAAACAAGATAATAAAGTACCTTGCTTATAAATTTGTTAGGTCCCCTTTACTTCCTTTACATTAAAAGAAAAATCAATTTCACTGAAATATCATTTATATATAGTAAAATGTACCCACAAGAGCAGTTAGATGAGTCTTTGACACATACACCTGTGTAACCACCACCAAAACCAAGGTTAAGAACATTTCTGTTTTCCCAAACCCTTCCCTCACATGTACTGTCAGTCAGTCCCAACCCCACTGCAGACCTTGGGCAGATGCTAACATGTTTTTTTGTCACACTCTAGGCTCATTGGGCCTGATCTAAAATTCCTTGGAAAAGGAAATGGCAACCCACTCCAGTATTCTTGCCTGGAGAATTCCATGGACGGAGGAGCTTGGTGGGCTANGCAGATGCTAACATGTTTTTTTGTCACACTCTAGGCTCATTGGGCCTGATCTAAAATTCCTTGGAAAAGGAAATGGCAACCCACTCCAGTATTCTTGCCTGGAGAATTCCATGGACGGAGGAGCTTGGTGGGCTACAGTTCACGGGTCGCAGAGAGTCGGACACGACTGAGCAACTTCACTTTCACGCTCATTGGGCCTGATCTAGAATTCCTGTGTAAATGGAAGTCCACACTGCATTCTCTTTTGTATCTGGCTTCCTTTGCTCAGCATGGCTTTGACTGTCCATGTCCTGTGTAGCGATTTGTTCTGTTTTACTTCTTAGTGTTCCGTTACATGAATGTACTATGGTTTGCGGTTCCATTGACCTGTTGATAAGACATTTGGATTGTAACTGGTTTGGGGCCACTAACAACAAAGAACATTCCTTTTTCAAGCTTTTGTGAAAATACATATTCACTTATCTTGGATAAACATCTAGAAGTAGAATTTCTGAGTCAAATGATTAACCTATATTTAACTTTATAAGAAGTTATCAAACTTTTCCAAAGTAGATGAAGTATTTTGCGTTTCATTAGCAAGATACACGGTTCCAGTTGTCTCACATGTCCACTAACACTTAGCACTATCAGCCTTCTTAGTTTGAGCTATTCCAGTGGGTTGTAGCTCTCATTTCCATGATGGCTACAGTTCAGATCTTTTCAACTTATCAGCCAGTTGTATATCTTCTTTGTGAAGTTTCTATTCAAATATTGTGTCCTTTTTTAATTGCATTGACCTTACTGAGTTAGTTTTTTGTATGATCTTGGTGCAATTTCTTTGAGATATGTGTGTGTATAACACATGTATTCTGTGCCTTTCCTTTCCTTAATGGTGCTCTTGAGTAGAAGTTTTCAATTCTGATATCCAGTTTATCAACTTTTTCTATGGTTCACTTACCCCAGGGTCACAAGAATTTATTCTGCTTGTAGTTCAGAGAGAGTCCTGAACCTGTGTTTAGAGTTTTCAACAATTCAGGACAAAATTCATTTTCTTCAAAATTTTTTCCTGCTCTCTCTCCCTTTTCTGAGGCAGATACGGCATGTATATTAAACCACCTGACACTGTCCCATAGGTCACTGAGCTTTCATTCTTTTTCAACTGTTTTTCTCTCTACACTTCAGTTTAGAAACTTTTTTGCTACATCTTCTGGTTGGTTTACNTGCTCTCTCTCCCTTTTCTGAGGCAGATACGGCATGTATATTAAACCACCTGACACTGTCCCATAGGTCACTGAGCTTTCATTCTTTTTCAACTGTTTTTCTCTCTACACTTCAGTTTAGAAACTTTTTTGCTACATCTTCTGGTTGGTTTACCTTTTCTTTACAGTTATCTGCTATTTGTCTCAAGAAGTGAATTTTTCACTCTAGATATATTTTTCAGCCTTGTAAGTTCTGTCTTTTAAAACTTTCTTCATTATTTTCATTTTTCTATTAAATCCCTGAGCATATCTGTAATTCACAACATTAAATTGTTGATCACTGGATTTTGTGTTAAGAATGCTGTGTTTTAATATATGTAAACATATAGCAGATTCACTGCTATACAGCAGAAGCTAACACAACTGTAAAGCAAATCTACTCCAATAAAGCCTAATTTTAAAAATTTTTAAAGAATGTTATACTTTTTAAAAGTTTTTTTTAAAAGGGGGATTCCCAGGTGGTCCAGTGGTTGGGACTCCGCTTTCACTGCTGAGGGCCCAGGTTCAATCCCTAATCTGGGAACTAAGATCTGCAAGACACTTGGTGCAACCAAAAAAATAAATATTAATAAAAGTATGTTGCGCTTTGTTCTGACAGTCTTGTTACTTAAGCTTTTAGCATGTTTCATTCAAGGCTGGTTGTTACAATGGGTTGGCCAAAAAATTCTTTTGGGTTTTCTTGTAAAACCTTAAGGAAAAACCCCAAAAGAAAAATTTGGCCAGCCCAATACTTTGTTAGGTTAGATCTAAATCTACTCTGGGGCTAACTTAGCCCTACCAGTTAAGATCTGATCTTCCTGGGATTCCTCGGGATGCCCCAGGGATTCATAAAGTATTCATAAACCCTTCAGCACCGTGAGCTCTGCCAACTGTCTAGTTTAAAGCTCTCTAGTCGTTCTTTTGCTGGAATGTACCTGTGCCTGAAGCATGAGAGTAAGGTCTTTTTATCTCACTGGGAACTGCAGCCATTAAGAATCCAAAGGCCAGTTTCCAAAGGAAACGCAATGTAACCACCAGGGCACTGCACTGAGAATATGAAGACCTGGAATCTAATCCCAGTTCTGCATGTCATCGTCTGTATAAACGTCTTCATTTGCAAAATGAGAGGACTGGATTCCCACATCCAGGATCCTTTTTTGCTCCTATATTCCATGAATCTATACTGGGTAAGACCCAGGACCCTTTTTTTAAATTTTCTTGTTAAATCCTTCAAGTAAATCAGATGATCAGTCAGGTTTTAGAATCACTGTTGTAAAACAAGCACTTCCATGATTATTCAGTGAATTATACAATAATGTTACATGAAATGGCAACCGTTCCTTAATAAGATGGCTACATGTCATATCATCACTATCAAGAATCACACAGTATTGTCAGTTCTATAATCCAGGAATGATTTTTGTTCTATGGAATGTAGAAACTTTAAATGTATCAACCCACTTTTCACATGCTTTCTATGGCGGCTTATGAACTTAAAAAATAAGTGAAAAGCAAAATGATATATGAAATCAGGTACAAAACACAACAAAATCTGGGTAAACTATTGCTTTGCTCAAGAAACACACAATTTTATTTGTGAAGGACAGAATATAGAGGATTTTAAATGCCATATATATAAATAGGTGGTTTTGTGACCACATTGTAGAGTCCTGATTCACTCCCAAAACTTCTTGAAAATTTTTTCCAGGGCTAAAAGAAACTGCTCTAGGGACTTCCCCTGGAGGTCCAGTGGTTAAGACTCCACCTTCCAATGCAGAGACAGGGGTTGGAGCCCTGATTGGGGAGCCAGGGTGCCACAAATTTTTTTTTTTTCCTAATTAAAAAAAAAAAAATTGCTCTAGGTAATGGGAGGCTGTGCGTGTTAAGTCAATTCAGTTGTGTCCAACTCTTTGTGACACTGTGGACTGTGGCCCGCCAGGCTCCTCTGTCCATGGATTCTCCAGGCATGAATACTAGAGTGGGTTGCCATGCCCTCCTCCAAGGAGTAGAAAGAAAACAAGGCACATGACGAGATAAAAAAAGTCAAGCAGAGACTACACGGGAGGCACGAGAGAAACACTACTCAAATTTCTTAGACACTTCTATCTTGTCTGACTGCAATAAGTGTGCTTTTTAAATTATTTTTTTAAACAGTAACAAGTCTTTTTCAAAATGGAGGGAAGGAAAGAAGAAAGGAAATCCTGGGTTCAAAGCTCAGAGCCTGTTTATTTCATTACTGTATCACCCACATCTAAGACTTTAAAGGCAGTGTATTATTTTCCAACCTCAAGTGATTAGGATGTGAAATAAAAATAGTAAAGCAGGGACTTGCCTGACAGTCCAGTGGTTAAGCCTGTGCTTCCACTGCAGGGGTCATGGATTCAGGAGCACTAAAATCCCACAGAATCCCCAAAATCCCCTACCGCAAAAGAAGAGTAAATAACAACTATCATGATAACACAAGAGGTGAGGATAATAAACTCAAAACAGCTACTAGCACTTCTTTTGTGGATGAAAGTAAGAGCCTGACCCAAGCCAGGGGCAACCACAGAAAATAGAGCATACCAACAAGTGCTCCAATATTTAACTGCTTTCAAGAAATTCTGTCTCTGAAATGCAATCACCTTTCACAATAAATTTAAATTTCACAGTGAAGACTGATGGGGGTCTACATGCAAAAAAACATCTTTTTACAGTCCTTGAAAATATCAAGCTGTTCACTAAAGTGGCTTATTTCAACCTATACAAGGAGGAATACCTCAGATATTATGAAATATCACACAGCCTTCCAACAACTGTGACACATCAACTTCAAACAGAAGTGATCGCAGTGCAAAACAGCCACAATCCATCAATCTTAAAAGGTTGCTAATCCTTCCCCTGAAATTTTAATACCACGCAAATAAAAGGTAAGAATAATTACCTGAATGATAACTTCTGAATGAATGAATAATTCTGAATGCTAAATTCTATCCCTCAACAAGGAAACATCTTAACTGAGATTGTTGAAGAGGCTTGCTCACAATAAAACTTGTTTAAATAAAAGCTTCCAATAACAAGGAATTTTACCTCCCAAGGGAGACTTTAGTGATTTATATGTAAGTTTAAAATTGTTAGGATACACACCTTCTTTAAATCAATCTTAACTTTTGTGTTCTTTTGTTTTCAACTGAAACAGCACTTATAGATGGCCTATAATCACATTAAGGATTACCTGAACTTCATGCCATAAATATACTGAAATGTGAAAGACCTTTAGTAGATGTATTTTATAAATGGCCATCTTTGTTTTACATCTTTGTATTTGGCACATTTGCAAAAACCAAGCCGTACTTAGGCATAGATGCCATCATAAAAACAGAAACAAGCCAGAAAGATAATAACACATAACACAATGTTTAAAAAAAAAATCTCTTGCAACTTCTGCTAAAGCAACAGACAGGCAAGGAAGGCACTGTACCATTACTGAAAGGAATCACCAGAACCTTCGGAGTGCCCAGACACTTCCTCTCTGCCACAGGCAATTCAACACTGACCCAGGGAGCAAACAATTCCTTCCATGCCAGGGAACTCCCTGACTCTACACTAATTGTCTCCCAAAATGTTACTTCCCTTCTCTTTCAGGTTGGTATCTGATAATAGTGACTGGATCACAACACCACATTTTTCACCAGAAGATGTTAATATCTCTAAGACGATGTATTCTAGTCTGAAATCCAACAAGCCAAAGACTTGAACAAGTCTGCTCTCCCCAATTCATCACTCAAGTAAGCTTGAGATCCTGTTTCCTGGTAATGACAACCACTTTTGAATATGCACTATATGATCAGCACTCAACATGCTAAGCAATTTTGTACTTCACTCCTTCAAGGAAGATGGTATCACCACCCTTATTTGCAGATGAGAGGGCAGTTCATGAAGTCTTGCCCAAGGTTACAGAGCTAGTGACTACATACATTTTACATGGAAGTTTACTAAAACACGACTCTTAACCTCTATCCCCCCAACATATAGTGGAGGGCCTGTCACTAAGAAGCACTCAACAGGTATATGTTCAACAGATAAAGGATGCCATCGCAAAGGGTGCTGCACAACCAAATGGTACCTCTCTCCTCCAGGAGGAGTTTGGAAATGTCTGAGATCATTTTAGGTTGTCCCAACGTGGGGGTCACTACCACCATTTAGCAGTTGGTGACCAAACAGGAGGCAGTTCTGTCCAAAATGCCAACACCACCCATGGAGAAACACTAAACTATAGGCTAGCTCGTTAATAACAACAAAACACTGTCATGGTTAAGTCAATCCACCTGTTAACCACTTTATTTACGAATAATTTCCTATTCATGGATAGTTTGCATAAAGTATCTTAAAAGATACATCAACCTCTTTCTATAAAATACCATTTTTACATTTGTCCAGCATTTTATTTTCAAATACAGAGCTAAGGTTGCATCTTCTGGTCTATGATGGAACCAAAGCACCTCTCCTCCACTGCCCTAAGGACTCCTCTTGGAACTCAATAAATATACAGCAGATTTGCTACACCTGTGGAACAGAATTTTGCTTCATTATCAAGAATAGAGTTTGAATTTTCTAGTTCCAAGGATCACTCATGTCAAAAGGAAAATTTAGATTGCCTGGTTTCACTGCTTGAGCTGTCTTTCCAAGAGCACCATGCTAATGGTTTCTACCATGTCTTTAAAATATCAGTGAAATGTGAGCTGAACATGAATTAGATTGTAAATAAAAAGATATAAAGTTGCACAGCCAAAGAGTGAAAAAGGTTTACTCTGGCAGACAGATTAGAACACGTACAAAAACAAAATTCAACTAAGAAGTATGTATTTCCATGGGGTCACAAAGAGTCAGACATGACTGAGGGACTGAACGCACATACACACATTTGGTGCAAAGTGGAGTTACCCCTAAGCAGACTCAAGCTCTAAAGGAAGATTGATCACTTAGGGACTGGTGGACCACAAGGAGAGCTTTTGGCAAAGGTTTACTTTGGCATTCCAGCTTTGCTCTTTGGCCAATGCAATTATTTCCAAAGTTGTGTAAATAATCAGAGAATCAGACTTTTGAAGCCCAAATGTTTCTTTTTAGGTAGAGAGAACTAATGTAAATAAGGCTCTGAAGACTGACACCAAAAAATAAAAGCGATCATTTACTGCCCAGTTCTATACACGAACCATCTGGCTCGCAGCATTTACTTTAGTCAGATCCCGAGTACTGTTTCTTTAGATTTTATCTAGTCCCTGCAAGATACACCAAAAGAGAAAAAGATCCGGAGGTTCTGAGACATAAACCCGAGGTTCCCTCTTGAGCACAATTTGAGACGTGCTGGTTGCCAGAGAACCGTGATTGACAAGCTGAGCACCTTTTGCCCATCCTGCTGCTTATTATCTCCTCCAGCTGAACTGTAAACTGAACAGCTTCACCCAAACTAACTAAAAACTGGTTTTTAAAAGCACTGACCACCGCTGCAGAATCCCTTTGAAGCTGTCCTATTCAAGTTTCACCGAAAGTGCTGAATTAAAGCTAAGAATGCACTAGGAGAAACTCACCCTTCTCTCTAGAGAGACTGTGGTTAAGTACCGGGCAGGTAATTGGCAGTCAGAAGACAGTAAAAGTTATGCTAGACTTAAAACACATTATTTGATCTGTTTCTAGGTCCAAGAGTCTATCTAGATAGGTCTCGGTCTACTCGATGAATGGCACTTTCAACTACTTCCTCTCAAAGACCTGTGAGAACAAAAACAAGAAAGGGGCTTCCGGGGCGGCCCAGTGGTGAAGGATCTGCCTCGCAATGCAGGCGACATGGGTTCGATCCCCGGCCAGGAAGATCCCACATGCCTCACGCTAGAGTCTGTGCTTCACAAAAAAGCACACAGCTCGAGAAACCTGCACACCACAGCTAGGGAATATCCCCCCCGCGGCAACTGGAGAAAGCCGGCTCACAAAAAGAAGACCCAGCGCAGTAAAAAACACAATAAATTTAAAAAAAAAAAAAAACACGTAATTCCTGTGACTGTTGTTCAATAAAAAGTATTCGGGAGTACCAAAGGATAAGTTCGTAAGGCCGAAACAGATCTTCACAAAGGAGTCTCCCCAAATGATCCAACATCTCCTGTGTACTTCACGGCTGTTTGCGGGGAGTGGAGGTGGAGGTAGTTACAACGACCCTCAGTGAGGGGTGCAAACACAATCTAATCTTTTCTCCCCTTCGCTCCTCTGTTTCTAGGGGATTCAATTTGCCTGTGTGACTCTCTCCTCCAGTTCCTTTTCAGGGTTTCTTGCCTACTCTTCCCCCATTCTAATTAAAAACAAAGCAAACAAACAAAAAACACGGTCTGAGTTCTCTGGAATCCCGTTTTTTCCCCGTCACAGGGACCCTGCGTCCTCGGTGAGGGTCTCCTAGACCTTCTAAACTGCCATCACCTCGCAAGCACGTACGCCCAGGGGAGGCTGTCCCGCTCGCTGTGACCTCACACACACCAACCCGGATCCTCATCTGGACCACTGTTACCTTTCGTCTCCCTGAACGAGGATTCGCTGTGACCCTTACCCCAACCCAAGGAGAAACGCCTCAGACCCGCAGTTTATGTCTGCCTCTGCCACAGAACAGCCCCTAGGGCGCTTTCTCTTTTCCCCTCCTTCCCTTCCCCTTAAGAGACAGAACCCAGGCCCACGGCGGCGACAAACTCGCGCTGAGAAACCAGACACGGCCGCCCAGCTGGCGGCTCCAACGCCACAGCCTCGGCCCCCGCGCCCGCCCCCATCCCTCCCAAGCGGCGACCGCAGCGCGAGCTTCGGCCCGGCCGGGGTTTCCGAGGCGGGGTAGCCATCGCTCACTGACCCACGGAAGCGTCAAACGAGTACGTGGCTGCAGTAACAGGCAGAGAGGCGGACAGCCTGGCAGGCGTTAACGGCTCAGCGCTCCATCCCCTCCCCGACCTAAGCTCCGGCCTCACGGTTTCCTCGACCCCGGCGCCTACGGAGCAAGTCACGTGCCAGCCGGGACGGTCAGCTGACCGCGGCGCCGCCTACGTGCGCCGCTCCGCCTATGCGCGCGCCACTGCGCAGCCGCCGCGGCCGAGCCCACGGAAGAGGGGCGGGGCTGGGAGGCTCCCCGACAGTCTGAGCGGGCGGAGCTCTTCCGGGGTGGGTGCGGCTTCTGCTTCTGGAGTTCCGCCCGAGTACCGTCTGCAACCTGTGAATTTCCTCGCTGCCATCCTTAAGGTTACCCCACTTCTTTTCACGTTTCTGCGGCTTGGAATTTGCCTCCAGACTTATCCACTCAGGATTTTGTTCGGACAGCCCGGTTTTCTGAGTAATACCCTTAAGAGTTCCCTTCAGCCTCTGATTCACCTTTTCCTTCCAGTCCACTTCGAGTTAATTCCAAACATGTCCTTGGAGCATTTACTATGCGCTCGTCATTGTGCTCATTTTCTTAGGATTGTCTACCGGCGTGAATCACTCCTTGCAGGAGAGAGCTTGTAATCTAGTTCGGGCGTCTGTGGGGCATGTGATAAACATCGGATGGTTGGAACTAGAGTAGATAAAAATGAAAACCAAACTAGGTTACAGGGCAGAGACAAGGACAGGAGAAATCATATCCTTTGGGAGAAAAAGATAGCAAGACGCTCTCCTGAGCCGTGCATATTTCATTAGCTTAGGAAGGTAGGTGGTATTATTCTGGTTCAGAACATAGTTTAGAAACGTTCAGTTCAGTTCAGTCGCTCAGTCGTGTCCGACTGTTTGCTACCTTATAAATTGCAGCACGCCAGGCCTCCCTGTCCATCACCAACTCTCGGAGTTCACCCAAACACATGTCCATCGAGTCCGTGATGCTATCCAGCCATCTCATCCTCTGTCGTCCCGTTCTCCTCCTGCCCCCAATCCCCCCCAGCATCAGAGTCTTTTCCAATGAGTCAACTCTTCACATGAGGTGGCCAAAGTACTAGAGTTTCAGCTTTAGCATCATTCCTTCCAAAGAAATCCCAGGACTGATCGCCTTCAGAATGGACTGGTTGGATCTCCATGCAGTCCAAGGGACTCTCAAGAGTCTTCTCCAACACCACAGTTCAAAAGCATCAATTCTTCGGTGCTCAGCCTTCCTCACAGTCCAACTTGCACATCCATACATGACCACTGGCAAAACCGTAGCCTTAACTAGACGGACCTTTGTTGGAAAGTAATGTCTCTGCTTTTGAATATGCTATCTAGGTTGGTCATAACTTTCCTTCCAGGGAGCAAGCCTCTTTTAATTTCNGTCCAGTTCTAACTGTTGCTTCCTGACCTGCAAACAGGTTTCTCAAGAGGCAGGTCAGGTGGTCTGGTATCCCTTCTCTTCCAGAATTTTCCACAGTTTATTGTGCTCCACACAGTCAAAGGCTTTGGCAGTCAGTAAAACAGAAGTAGATGTTTTTCTGGAACTCTCTTGCTTTTTTGGACGATCCAGTGGATATTGGCAATTTGATCTCTGGTTTCTCTGCCTTTTCCAAATCCAACTTGAACCTCTGGAAGTTCATGGGTCACATACTGTTGAAGCCTGGCTTGGAGAATTTTGACCATTACTAGCGTGTGAGACGAGTGCAATTGTGCAGTAGTTTGAGCATTCCTTGGTATTGCCTTTCTTTGGGATTGGAATGAAAACCGACTTTTTCCAGTCCTGTGGCCAGTGCTGAGTTTTCCAAATTGATGGCATATTGAGTGCAGCACTTTCACAACATCATCTTTTAATATTTGAAATGGCTCAAATGAAATTGCATCACCTCCTTGTTTGTAGTGATGCTTCCTAAGGCCCACTTGACTTCGCATTACAGGATGTCTGGCTCTAAGTTGGTGATTACACTATCGTGATGATCTGGGTCGTGAAGATCTTTTTTGTACAGTTCTTCTGTGTATTCTTGCCACCCCTTCTTAATGTCTTCTGCTTCTGTTAGGTCCATACTATTGCTCTTTATTGAGCCCATCTTTGCATGAAATGTTCTGTTGGTATCTCTAATTTTCTTGAAGAGATCTCTAGATTTTCCCATTCTATTGTTTTTCTCTATTTGTTTGCCTTGATTGCTGAGAAAGTCTTTCTTACCTCTCCTTGCTATTCTTTGGAACTCTGCATTCAAATGGGTATATCTTTCCTTTCTCCTTTGCCTTTGGCTTCTTTTCTATTCACAGCTCTTTGTAACACCTCCTCAGACAACCATTTTACCTTTTTACTTTTCTTTTCCTTGGGGATGATCTTGGTCTCTGCCTCCAGTACAGTGTCACAAATCTCAATCCATAGTTCTTCAGGCACTCTGTCTATCAGATCTAATCCCTTGAATCTATATGTCACTTCCACTATATAATTGTAAGAGATTTGATTTAGGTCATACCTGAATGCTATTTCAAATCCTGAAAGATGATGCTGTGAAAGTGCTGCACTCAATATGCCAGCAAATTTGGAAAACTCAGCAGTGGCCACAGGACTGGAAAAGGTCAGTTTTCATTCCAATCCCAAAGAAAGGCAATGCCAAAGAATGCTCAAACTACTGCACAATTGCACTCATCTCATACGCTAGTAAAGTAATGCTCAAAATTCT
>SJYV01005424.1:734286-810330 GCA_006410875.1 Neotragus pygmaeus | reverse complement strand
TCAGTGGCCACAGGACTGGAAAAGGTCTGTTTTCATTCCAATCCCAAAGAAAGGCAATGCCAAAGAATGTTCAAACTACTGCACAATTGCACTCATCTCATATTCTTGCAAAGAAATGCTCAAAATTCTCCAAGCCAGGCTTTAATGGTACGTGAACTGTAAAATTCCAGATATTCAAGCTGATTTTAGAAAAGGCAGAGGAACCAGAGATCAAATTGCCAATATCAGCTGGATCATTGAAAACACAAGAGAGTTCCAGAAAAACATCTGTTTCTGCTTTATTGACTATGCCAAAGCTTTTGTGTGGATCACAACAAACTGAAAAATTTTCTATGTCACATGTAGTTTATACTCTAATCTTACAATAAAGTAAGCNAGCTGGATCATTGAAAACACAAGAGAGTTCCAGAAAAACATCTGTTTCTGCTTTATTGACTATGCCAAAGCTTTTGTGTGGATCACAACAAACTGAAAAATTTTCTATGTCACATGTAGTTTATACTCTAATCTTACAATAAAGTAAGCTTCAGTTCAGTTCAGTTCAGTCGCTCAGTCGTCTCCGACTCTTTGCGACCCCATGAACTGCAGCACGCCAGGCCTCCCTGTCCATCACCAAATCCCGGAGTTCACTCAAACTCAAGTCCAGAAAAAAAAAAAGAAACTCAAGTCCATCGAGTCGGTGATGCCATCCAGCCATCTCATCCTCTGTTGTCCCCTTCTATCCTGCCCCCAATCCCTCCCAGTATCAGGGTCTTTTTCAGTGAGTCAACTCTTTACATGAGGTAGCCAAAGTACTGGAGTTTCAGCTTTAGCATCATTCCTTCCAAAGANGAGTGAAAACTGACATTTTCCAGGCCTGTGGCTACTGCTGAGTTTTCCAAATTTGCTGGCATATTGAGTGCAACACTTACACAGCATCATCTTTCAGGATTTGAAAGAGCTCCACTGGAATTTCATCACCTCCACTAGCTTTGTTCGTAGTGATGCTTTCTAAGGCCCACTTGACTTCACATTCCAGGATGTCTGGCTCTAGGTGAGTGATCACACCATTGTGATTATCTGGGTTGTGAAGATCTTTTTTGTACAGTTCTTTTGTGTGTTCTTGCCACCTCTTCTTAATATCTTCTGCTTCTGTTAGGTCCATACCATTTCTGTCCTCTATCGAGCCCATCTTTGCATGAAATGTTAGATAACTTTTTAATTCAGTTTTTGAGTTTGGTTCCTATTGTGTGATTCATTTCAAATACTTTCCCCACTTAGTTTCATGGAAACATTTTATCTTTTTCCCTTGAAGAAATTATGAGGAAAAAACAAATCTTCTTTATGCATAAAAAATAAAAAACTTTTTTATTTTTTAATTCAGTATTTTTATATTAGGGAAGGTGAAGAGCTAGAGATCACAAAGCTGTTTAGCACAAGGAAATAGACATGTCTGGTTTTCAGTCCTGGCTCTGCTGCTGACTAGCTGTGTGACCCCAGGCCTGTGAATTTCAGCTTCTTCACCTGTAAACTGGTGGCAATAATATATATGTGATAGGGATGTTGTAAGGCTTAAATGAAGTGTAGTGCCTGACACATTGGGAATGCCTAGTGAAGCGTTGCTGTTATTACTATGTATTAAATAGGACCCAGGTTTTCTGATCTATTTTATGCCAGATAAAATTACAGGCTATTGTGTCCATGCAGAAATTCACCACAGAATTTCTTAAAGTCTTAGTAATACATCTGAATAAAAAGTAACAGCCAACCAATCAACCTATCTTCAACCTAATGCTTTTCACTAATTTTGGATGCTGTTCAGGCAATTCCAACAACTGGTTCTGTAACACAGCTTTGGAAACTCATCAGAAATTCCAAGGGCTTTATCTGGCGTCATAACGTGTGTCCAGAGGCCATGTTCTGGTAGCTCTGTCTGTCCAATACAACTTTCTTTGGTGGTGAAAATGTTAATCTGTGCTTCCCATATTGTGTCCTCTAGACTGAAGTGGCTCTTGAGCACTTGAGATGTTACAATTGTGACTGAAGAACTGAGTTTTAAAATTTATTTCACTTTCATTAATTAAAACTTAAATACCCACCAGTGAGACTAGTGACAGCTGCTTTGGACAGTGAAAATTAGGGTCTGTGTTTGAAACCTTTTGGTTTCTTTATGCTTGTGTGTGGCCCTGAGGCAGATTTCTCATGCTTGTTTCTTAATTTTTAAACTCAAGTGCATCTATTTCTGACGTCTGGACACTTTGCAGTGTTTTAAGCATCATGTTATACTTGAGAGGCAGTATAAAGCATTGTTCAATAAATGTGAGCTCCAGTTATCATCAGACTTAGCATGTCTCATTTAAAAATCTAGCAAACATGTTTAAAATAAGCAGGGCATGCTTACTTTCTAATGGCTTCTGATAGAAAGTGAATGTGTTTTACAAAGAGTGGGGATGCTTGCTTTTCCTTACTGTGCATAGGAGCATCATAGGTATCTCAGTACGTATAGCAGGCATGACATGTGTTTTCCTACATTTCCATGTACCTAAAGCACCTTCTAAGCTTAAAGCACTGAAAAAAATGCATAGGGAAGATTGATTTTTTCCTCATAATTTTTTCAAGGGAAAAAGATAAATGTTTCAATGAAACTAAGTGGGGAAAGCATTTGAAATTAATCGCAAAATAGGAATCAAAATAATTTTTCACAGGAGAGTGAAAAAGCTCGCTTAAAACTCAGCATTCAGAAAACTAAGATCATGGCATCTGGTCCCATCTATTCATGGCAAATAGATGGGGAAACAATGAAAACCGTGACAGACTCTATTTTCTTGGACTCCAAAATCACTGCAGGTGGTGACCACAGCCATGAAATTAAAAGACACTTGCTCCTAGGAAGAAAAGCTATGGCCCACCTAGCTAGCATATTAAAAAGCAGACATTACTTTGCCAACAAAGATCTGTATAGTCAAAGCTATGGTTTTTCCGGTAGTAATGTAGGAATGTGAGAGTTGGACCATAAAGAAGGCTGAGCACCAAGGAACTAATGTTTTTGAACTGTGGTGTTGGAGAAGACTCTTGAGAGTTCCTTGGACTGCAGGGAGATCAAACCATTTGATCCTAAAGAAAATCAATCCTGAATATTTATTGGAAGGACGGATGCTGAAGTTTTCAAGCTCTAGTACTTTGGCCACCTGATGTGAAGAACTAACTCATTATAAGAGACTCTGATCCTGGGAAAGACTGATGGCAGAAGAGGACAACAAAGGATGAGGTAGTTGGGTGGCATCACCGACTCAATGGACATGAGTATGAGTGAACTCCGGGAGTTGGTGATGGACAGGGAGGCCAGGCAGTCCATGGGGTCACAAAGAGTCAGTCACGACCAAGCGACTGAACTGAATTGAACTGAAGTCAGGAGGAGAAGGGGATGACAGAGGACGAGATGGTTGTATGGAATCACCAACTCAATGAACATGGGTTTGAGCAAGCTCTGGGAGATGATGAAGAACAGGGAAGCGTGGCATGCTGCAGTCTATGGGGTTGCAAAGGGTCAGATATGACTAAGCGACTGAACAACAACAACTGTAATATTGAAAGGTGACACTGATATTCCTCTTAGAAAAGGAAATGTCCTTGTTTAGGAAAATACTTAGATAAACTAGCAGAGTTGAAGATAAGCTGAGCTTGGGTACATGGAGACAAAGAAACAAAAACCATGTCTAAACTAGTTTCCAACTGAGATTGGAAAGGAAGGAAAATGGGAGGAGCAGGTGAAGGCATGCAAGGAATGCATAAGACATAGGGAGCAGAGAAGAAAGAAAGCGACATGATAAAGAACTGGTGAAATTAGGTCTGCTTAGAACCCCATTTGAGATCACTTTAATTGCTGTAATGTAAATCCATTGCCATCTGTTCATACCTTTAATGAACTCAAATGCTTTCATGAACTGTTGTTTTTTTTTTTTTTTTGGTAAAAATTTATGGTATCCAGTTTATATTATGTAAAGTGCACAGACAAATTAATAAGAACAATAATAAGAACTGGGAAATGAGCAAAAAGCACAAAAAATTGAGATAAAAGGAAATACCACAGGCTGAAATAAAACATATGGGGAAAATGTACACTCTTACTAGTGCTCAAAGATATAAGTAAGATAACATACATATAAATATTTATCAAAATAAATAATATATAAAAGTAAATGTGAATAATAACTTATAGTAACAAAGATAGGAATATATACATAGTAGCCAATGCTGGTAAGAATATGATAAGACAGAATCTCTTATACTGCTAGTGGTTCTGTAAATTGGTACAGTTTTTATGGTCAGCAATTTGACAGTATAGATGAGAAGCCTTAAAAATGCTCACTCTATTTTCATCCATATAAGAATGGAAATAATGGGAAAAGATAGGAAAATATTTATGTAAAATATGTTCATTACATCATCATATCTGTTTTCATCACCAACATTAAAAATTTAGTTGAACTAAGCCTACTCTGAAGGGAAAGCAGAAATTATTTTCAAATAATTTTGCAAAAATTATTTTCAAAAATTATTTGATACGTCTCGAATTTTTAGAGTTTAATGCTCGGGTAAATGAATAGGATATGCTAAGGCATTCCCTGGTGGTCCAATGGTTAGGACTCTGTGCTCTCACTGACGAGGGCCTGGGTTCAATCCCTGGACAGGGAACTAAGATCCCCCCACAAGCTGCAGAGCATAGCCAAGAATAATAATAAGATACACTAGACCAGTGGTTCTCAACTAGGGGACATTTGGCAATGTCTGGAGATGTTTTTGTTTGTCACAGCCTGTGGGGAATGAGATGCTACTGGTATCTAGTAAAATCAGGGCAAAAGTCATAGATGCTGCTGAACATCCTACAATGTTTAGGACAGCCCCACAACAAAGAATCATCTGATCCAAAATGTCAGTAGTCCTGAGGCGGAGAACCCTAGTACTAGACCCGGGATGTTCTCAGAGTCCCAATTTCTTGACAAACAATATATGTTCCTGCAGCTCTTTCTGACATGGAAGCAACTTAATGTCCATTGACAGGTGAATGGATAAAGATCATGTCGTACATATATTCAGTGGAATATTACTTAGGCATAAAAAAAGAATGAAATGATGCCATTTTGCAGCCACAAGGATGGACCGAGAGATAATCATACTAAATGAAGTCAGTCAGACAAAGACAAATACATCATGTTGCTTATATGTGGAATTCTAAAAAAAAACAAGTGAACTTATATGCAAAACATAGATACACAGACATAAAAACAAACTTAGTTACCAAAGGGGGAGGGAGTAAGGGATAAATTTTAGAAGATTCAGATTAACATATATACATTACAATACATAAAATAGATAACTGACAAAGACCTATAGCATAGAGAAATATACTTGATATTTTGTGATAACCTTTAAGAGAAAGAATCTGAAAATATATACATATATATGTAAGGATATATATATATATGTGTGTATATATGAGTGAATCAGTGTGTTGTATACCTGAAACCAACACAGCATTTTAAATCAACTATATGTCAATAGATAAATAAATGAGACTTAAAAAAAAATCCTGTCTCTGACCCAGGGGTTTTGTGTCCACTACCAGCATCCATGAAATAGTGACAGGCCAGGCTAACTGGTTGGGTAAAATCTCAAGCCCTTCCCAGTTCTTGATAGTGTTGGTAACAAGGATGGGATATATTAAAGATAGAGTTTTGGGGAAAACAAAGGATGAGCATCGCATAGGTCAATTAATGGAATTTGCAAGAAGTCCATGGAAATTGATAGTAAACCCAATTGTACAGTTTCTGGGAATCAGTTGTAGGCTAGGTTGTATGGTCTGCTGAGCAATAATCTTCTGCTTAATTGCCTGTGTTAGTCACTCAGTTGCGCCTGACTCTTTGCAACCCCATGGACTGTCACTCACAAGGCTCCCCTGTCCATGGGATTCTCCAGGCAAGAATACTGGAATGGTTTGCCATGCTTTCCTCCAGGGGGATCTTTCTGACCCAGGAATCTAACCTAGGTCTCCTGCATTGCAGGAAGAGTCTTTACTGTCTGAGCCACCGGGGATCAAATTGTTAATTGCCAGTAAATGAGGAAAACTTGAGAAGTGGTACTAATATTTGTCCAGGATAGGCAGAAGTTTCCACAGCCTATCAAATAACGATGATAGAGAGCATAGAGATAGTGACCATTTGGTTCAGTACCCTGCTCATCAACTCTCTCTACAGTGGCTCATGGGCCAAAGTGGGAACATCATCAAGTCACTGTAAGTTTATAAAATGCCTTCTCTCTTGTGCCTGACCCAGAGATGAAAGGTCAGGGTCAGAGGAGGGAACGACTGGGGAGAGGCAAAGGTACAGCTACTGGAATAGGAACACAGAATATGTGATGATGAAAGGAGAACAGCAACCCACCACCCTTGCAAATAACACCTTAGACCTCAGCAGGTCATCCAGGGTGGGTGAGCAAGAACCCTAAGGACCTTCATCCTTTGGAATTGTCCCTGGAGCCTTCTTTCAGAATGAAAACATCTTAGCATGGTTCTGCTAAACTCTTGGAAGCACGGTGATTTAAATCACTACTGGCTGGGTCTGCCATCCCCTGCCAGATGGCTCTGAACACAGTTTGAAGTTTGACCCCCATTTGCCTTAACTTATCCAAAACATCTATCTGAAATAGCAAGGGGTGTCCCAGCTCCTGCACCTCCCACACAAAACCCCTGTCCACACCTCTAGATGTCTTCCCCAACCCCATTCCACAGCCATTGCTCAGTCATTCCTTGGGGTGGAAAAAATGCCACCCGCCTGGTGACACGGACAAACAGCAGAGTTTAGTCTGACTGCAATCAGGCAGTTCCTCCATAAACAAAGGCCAGACTTGATTATTCAAAGCAACCTGAGAAGGCCAAGATTTAACAGCTGGTGGAGAGGCCATGTTGCTGATACTGCCAACCTGTGTCCTTGGAACAGTGGAGGTCTGACCGGAGGGGTGCCACCAATAGTAAGCCAGCCTGTCTATCCAGTGCCACCATGGGCATTCCCAGGACTATAGCTTGCATGGAAACCAAGCGTTATCTTGACTTCCTCCCCAAAACACGGGAACTTGCACCTTATAGGCAATTATAAGAGACCTTCAAGTATTTAAGGAAATACTACTAGTAGACTACATAGCCCTCAAATAACTGAGAGCCCTCAATGAAGCTTCTTTTGATTACATGGAAGAGCTTCCCAAAGGGATAACTGACTCATTATTTATGCACAATCTGCGGCCAATTATTCCTCCAGTGGAAGTCATCCAATTAGAAAAAAAACAGTACAAAATTTGTCCCTGACTCAGATTACTGGTCAGGGATATTCTAGACGGTAGAATTGCTTTAAACCTCTTCCTCTTCCTCTGCCAGGGCAGAGTCTATAGGATTGCTTCTAGGCTTGCAATAAATCCTGCCATGCTTATATTAATGCCTTGGGCCAAGAGGAGAGATAAATAGAGAAACTTAGGGAGAGAGCTCCATGACTTTTCTTAACTAAGACCCTGGTAGTTTGAGGGATTTGTTCAATGGGTTGATTCTAAGATGCTGGGGGTTATAACTGAGGACAGGACTATAGGAAGCCCTCCTCGTGATGCTAGGTTCCTGATCACAGTAACCTTCATAAGATGCTGTATGAGACAAATGGAATAGATTTGTTCCCCAGTCTCTCTCAGTTAATCAGAGCAGCCAGTGGAATGGCTATTTATGGGGGAAATTCACCAGAAACCAAGATGGTGTAGAAACGATGGGTGGGTATTGCTGAGAGACAATGCTTCATGGATTCCTCACATTTCTGCTGTTTGTCTAGATTCTCTTTTCAAGAGTCTTTGTGTAACAAACAGTGTCAGAAAGTAGAGATATTAATAGTGCCCCCGCCCTCCAGAGCAAAGGCAAAGTAAGCAATTTATCTTAGAATAGTTTTAGGTGGACAGAAAGGTGGTAACGATAGCAGAGAATTCCTATAAACCCCACATTCAGTCTTCCCTATGGTCATCATCGTTTACTGTTATTGGTGGTTTAGTCGCTCAGTCGTGTCTGACTCTTGCAACCCCATATGTATCCTGGCAGGCTTCTCTGTCCATGGGTTTTCCCAGGCAAAAATACTGGAGTGGGTTGCCATTTCCTTCTCCAGAGGATCTTCCCTGGTACATTTGTCTAGGTAAGCTTTCATGCTGTCTAGTCTGAGAGACATGGGTTCTCTAAGTTCAGGATCCTCTCTGTGATGGAACCCTCTGTGTGTTTGGGCATCCAGCTCTGTCTGTCTACATCCGTCCTGTAGGAATTGAGGCAGGGGAACTGACATACATGTGAGTATGCTCATGCCACTTACTGTGTGGGGAGTAATCAAGTCCTTTTTCACTGGCCTAAGAGATTTGTGTCTTATATCAGCATCCATGAAAATATGGCAGGCTATCTTGTTAGCTTGCAAACCAGGGTGAAATCCCAAACCCCTCACGTTTCTGACAACCCCCTCTGCCCTCCACCAACTCAACTCCTCGAATATGTTTAACAGCTTCCTGTTTGATAAATATATGTTTAACTGAACTTAAATGGGCTAATGATTTATTTGAACAATTGTGTAAGATACATTTGCGGTCAGAGGTCAGGCTGGTATCTTCAGAGAACGTGGTCAGATCAGTCAGTCTTTGTCTATTAATTGAAGGAAAATGGAAGATACTCTACGGGCCCAGGGGAGTAAGTCATTTCTAAGAATAAATGGGAGAGAAAACGGACTGTTGGGAGAATTGAATGGGTAGGAGCTGAGGTGGGGGGGAGGGTAGGCCAACTGATAGAACCCGGAGGAGGCAGGAAGAGCCCTCGGGTGGTGCTGTGGTCAGCAGGGCACACCAGGAGCGCTTAACGCACTGCAAGCCATCTCAGTAGAGCACAGGGGCAGGCAATCCAGGAGGCACCCAGGGAGGCCCGTGAGTCCAAAAGTACCCTTGCTCTTTTTTTTTTTTTAATTCTTAGTATTTATTTTTACTGAAATATAGTTTATTTACAGTGCTGTGTTAGTTTCAGGTGTAGAGCAAAGTGATTCAGTTATGTATACATACATATGTATATTTTTTTCAGATTATTTTCCATTATGCATTATTACAAAATTTGAGAATTGTCCCCTTTCTAAATAGTAGATTAGGTCCTTGTTGGTTATCTATTTTATGTATGCTGCTGCTGCTTCTAAGTCACTTCAGTCGTGTCTGACTCTGTGCGACCCCAGAGACAGCAAGCCACCAGGCTCCCCCGTCCCTGGGATTCTCCAGGCAAGAACACTGGAGTGGGTTGCCATTTCCTTCTCCAATGCATGAAAGTGAAAAGTGAAGTTGCTCAGTCATGTCTGACTCTTCGCGACCCCATGGACTGCAGCCTACCAGGCTCCTCCATCCATGGGATTTTCCAGGCAAGAGTACTGGAGTGGGGTGCCATTGCCTTCTCCGATAGTAGTATCTATATGTTAAGCCCATAATTCTAATTTATCTCCCCTCTCCCTTTTCTGTTTGGCAACCATAAGCTTTTTTCCTGTGTATATGGGTCTACTGATGCATTGTATGTAAGTTCATTTGTGTCTCTTTTTTGGATTCCACATATAAGTGAGATCATATGATATTTGTCATTCTCTGTCTGGCTTACTTCACACTTCACTTAGTATGATAAACTCTAGGTCCATCCATGTTATTCCAAGTGGCATGATTTCATCCTTCTTTATGGCTGAGTAATATTCCATTGTATAAATAGAATCACATCTTCTTTATACATTCCTCTGTCAATGGATATTTAGATTGCTTAGATATCTTGGCTCTTGGTCTTATTTAGCAGTAGGTTTTCAGTTTCTGAGCTGTATAGCTCCCAAAGGCGTGTGTGATATGGGACCTGAATCCCAAAGTAGAAAACCTCAAGCAGGCTGGGGATGGCTGCTTAATATCATAGTATCACTCTGTTGCGGAGAAGGCAATGGCACCCCACTCCAGTACTCTTGCCTGGAAAATCCCATGGACGGAAGAGCCTGGTGGGCTATAGTCCATGGGGTCGCTAAGAGTCAAACACAGCTGAGCAACTTCACTTTCACTTTTCACTCTCATGCATTGGAGAAGGAAATGGCAACCCACTCCAGTGTTCTTGCCTTGAGAATTCCAGGGATGGGGGAGCCTGGTGGGCTGCCATCTATGGGTCCCACAGAGTTGGACACAACTGAAGTGACTTAGCAGTAGCATCAATCTGTTGGGGTGGGGAGGCACAATGTTTTTAATATGAATTAACATCTGACAAAATATTCTTGGTGTAACTGCTCCTCTTGGGGGCCATGAAAGTTTTGTAACTGTGAGGGATAAGCATGAGTTGGATAAAAAGGAGGACTGTGAAGTACAATCCTAGAGGGACTGGATATCAGGCAGGGACTCCATGTAATGAGTACGTTGGACCTGGGTCTACCACTCGCTATTGTATATGATTCTGGGTGTTCTCAGCTATATTACCCCTCAGTGGGCTTATTAGGAGAATTAAATTAGATAATGCATTTAAGCAAGTCCCTGGCATCCAGTGACTTTCCACAAACTGCTAGCTATAATGATCATTATTATTTATGAATAAAATTGAAACATAAACAAGGGGACTGAATCTCAAAAAGACTGCAGCCAAGTTACTGGAAGCGTTACCAGTCAGGCACAGGATGGTGGTCATGAATCTCAGCGTGGGGAGCTGGAGGGCCTCACATCGCTCCCTGCTTGTTGATCTCATAGATGAGAACAGTGCCCTGAAACTCCAGAAAACACCTGCCTCGGAAGCTGCACATGTGACTTCACTGATGATCCAATGGTTAAGATTCCCCCTTCCAATGCAGGGGTTGAGAGTTCGATCCCTTGTCAGGGATCTAAGAGCTAACATCCCATATGCGGCCATAGCCAAAAAATCAGAACATAAACAACAGAAGCAATATTGTAACAAATTCAATAAAGACTTTTTAAATGGTCCATGTTAAAAACCCTCTTTAAGAAGAAGCTAAACACAAGATGGGTCTTAAGAAGCAAGTGAATGATCATAACCTATTTTCTACTCACACAAACATTTAAAACTTGTAAAACTTTTCACTTCAAAAGTTATAGTATCAAAAGAAAAAAAAAGTTAAAATATCACTAAATACCAGATTGCACCAAAAAAATCCCTGACGTTAGTAATACACCCAATGCATCGATTTACTTACGGAGCACATAGATATAGCTAATTCTGTATGAAGGGATATGAGGTGATCTTACCAGTTTAAAAAAATACTAAAAAAATCAAATCCAGTTTATATGATACCACCAAATCCACCATGGCATACCAAATCTTTGTTTTTCTTTCCTGATTCCACTACCTTCGTGACCCTGGAAAAAAATCAATTTTTTTAACTTGATTTTGAAATTAGACTTGCTTCATATAAATTTTGTAATGATTATGATCATTATATATACATTTTCCAGCTAGGCTTTACAAATATCCAATCCAAAATGGTGTGTCAATACCAGTGTATTCTTTGAGAAAATAAAATATGTAACATGTACACCCCAAGCAAAGGGAGTGACTACACCTCAGAAGTAAGAGGGTGAATTAACAGAGGGGGATAAATATTAATGGGATATAAATGAAAATGGCAATGCCAACATGAAAGCAAGAATGAGTGAAGCTGTTGGTTGAAATTTAGACTCCATTTCTTCACTTTAGACAGTTACATAAGAGCTGTAGCAAATGAATATTTTATTTCCATAAACATAAATTTTTCAATCAAGGAGGAGAGAATAGTCTCTCCCAGGACCTATAAATTTGCTGGGTATGATAAATTATAAAGAAATTTAGGGTGGAAAAATTGGGGTTGGGGAGGGATAAACATGAGCCCATGTTTTCCATTCATTATTAATACAAGCCCTGATAATTCTTTGTGATTATACTCTACAATAAACAGGTATCTTCAAACTTGGAAACACTGTTTAATTGCTAAGACATAATTCACCTTTTCCTCATCAGTCAATTTTAGGCTGAGCAGGGAAATGTTGCGTAAGTTCCCTTTGTACATATGACTCTTTGATAAGAACTGTGGATCCTAGCAACCACCTTACAATATCAGAAAGTAAACTGCTAGTTTAATTTGATGATTCATTAAATTGTTTTTTGTTTTTTTTTTTTTGTACTTTACCTACCTACCTCAACCACACCCTTAGAGCTACTCTGCCTAACACAGAGCTTGTCCTGGAAATTCCTAAGATTCTTGTGGAAAATTCCAATGACCCATTCAAAGACCCATGAAAAACATTGAATATGAAGTCTGGGAGCTGTGGCCTGAGTATCTGCATTTTAATAGAACCTCTAGCTCAGTTAGTAAAGAATCTGCCTGCAGTGCAGGAGACCCTAGTTTGATCCCTGGGTCGGGAAGATACCCTGGAGAAGGAAATGGCAAGCCACTCCAATATCCTTGACTGGAAAATCCTGGCAGGCTACAGTCCATGTGGTGGCAAAGAATCAGGCAGACTGAGCGACTAACATTTTCAGTACTGTATTTACTAAATCACTGGACTAGAACCCATTAGCAGTCCTTCTTCTGAAACTCTAGGGCCTGGCTCTATTACTCATTTAAGACTTAGGGTGCACTACTATATAATTTTTATGTAACCATCAGAGAAGGCAATGGCACCCCACTCCAGTACTCTTGCCTGGAGAATCCCATGGATGGAGGAGCCTGGTGGGCTGCAATTCATGGGGTCGCTAAGAGTTGGACACAACTGAGCAACTTCACTTTCACTTTTCACTTCCACGACTTCACTTTCACTTTTCACTTTCATGCACTGGAGAAGGAAATGGCAACCCACTCCAGTATTCTTGCCTGGAGAATCCCAGGGACGGGGGAGCCTGGTGAGCTGCCGTCTATGGGGTCACACAGAGTCGGACACTACTGAAGTGACTTAGCAGCAGCAGCAGCAGCAATATGCTTAGGTTCCTACTATGAGACCAACACTGTAATGTGTAAACATTTCTTTGTAATCCTAGAGTCTGATAACATTCCCCCCATTCAACTCCTTTCGCCTTTCTAACAGAATCCAGTTTTGTTTGGAGAAGGCAGTGGCACCCCACTCCAGTACTCTTGCCTGGAAAATCCCATGGACAGAGGAGCCTGGTAGGCTGCAGTCCATGGGGTTGCTAAGAGTCAGACACAACTGGGCGACTTCACTTTCACTTTTCACTTTCATGCATTGGAGAAGGAAATGGCAACCCACTCCAGTGTTCTTGCCTGGAGGATCCCAGGGACGGGGAAGCCTGGTGGGCTGCAGTCTACGGGGTTGCACAGAGTCAGACACTACTGAAGCAACTTAGCAGCAGCAGTTTTGTTTAGAGACCCAACCATATAGCCAACGGTTTCAGTGGAAATGGTGAGAAATGAGTCTCCTGCCTCTGAAGGCAATTGCCATTTCCCTCACCAATGACCGTGTTGTGAATTTATATGTGATCTAATTCTGGCCACTGAGGCATGAGGGGAAGTTGGCTAGAAGCTTCTGTAAGGTTTCCTCACTGTTAGAAGGAAGCCACAAGAAAAGGGGGTCTCTCTTTTCCTCCAAATAGTTACATGGACTTCTGTTGTGATACCTGGAACTGCTACAGTTATCTTGTTACTTCCCTGAGGAAAAAGCTTCCACTGAGTATAGCAGGGGAAAGAAATGGAAAAAACTTGGGTCCTTGCTTTGTTGATCCACCGATCAACTAAGCATTCATTGTTGGTTGTCTACCTCAGTGTTCCAATTTATTGTTAACACTGGTTTGAGTATGTGTTTCTGAACTTGCAGCCAAAGCATCCTCACTGTTGCTCAGAAAATGTCAGTTCACGAAGATGTTGACAATGATGTGAAAAATCAAAATGGTGGACTTTGCTATATTCCAGGATGGTGCCACCGGCCATGATCAGATTTATTTATGCATAAAAATACAGGTGTAAGACCTATAGTCTTCACTCCAGAGCTATCCTCTTTCTCCTAAGCCCACATGACCTCCTTATGAGCCATCCAGAAGCAGGAAGGTAAGGAGAATGAGAGTGGACCCCACAAATATCTGGTGGCCAACACTGTCCTCTTTTTTTTCTCCTGCCACACCCGTGTGGCCTCTTCCCTGACCAGGCATTGAACCTGCACCTCCTGCAGTGGAAGCGCAGAGGAACCACTGGACCGCCAGAGAAGTCCTGTCCTCTCCCTTTTTGACCATCCCTCGTTCCTTGGCTTCAGTCTGTCTCCTCTTTCAGCTTACCTGACACTTGCTTACTACATCACTTTTCTTCTCACTCATCCAACTTGTCCTCCCCCTCCTTCAATGGCTCCTTCCTCCTCTACCCACAAAAGACAGGTCTTTCCAAAGAATGATCACGCCATTCTCCATTTCTTCCATTCAGCTAGAGTTTAAGCCATTGACTCCTCCCATGTTGCAACTGCTTAGGAGACACTTTCACCTAGATATTTCACTCTAATTAAAAGCAATGTGTTCCAGGTCAGAAGCACTAATTCACATCTGTAAACCGTCTTCTTTTTCTGGAAATGATACCAAAATTTTATCAAGATGAAGGCCTTGAGATCCTCTTTATTTTCTTCATGATTTTCACCTAGCTCCAAGTCCTAACAAGTCCTCTTGCATAATTTCTCTCACACACGCCCCTGCCTTCTGTTCTTATAGCCACCATCCTGGTTCAGGCTCTGACTTTATCACTCCCTGAGCCACCAGGAAAGGCCACTTGTTCTTTATATATCTATTATGTGTGTGTCTTATATATCCCACACTTCCTTGTTCTGGGCACCAAAATGCAGAACTCAGACAGTATTAGGAAAAAAAAGAACTTTCCGATGTGACCAGAGATACAAAATCATGTGGGAGACTAATGAGAGAAACCTCTTTCCTGGTGAGCAGAAGCTCTTCATTCATTTTCATCCCCGTTAAAATAAACAACAAAATTCCCCCTTCATGCAGTATTTGTTCTTGCTGCTTCTCAAACCAAAATGAAATTTAAGAGACAGTTACTGCAGAGGAATGTTAAATACATGGCTTTCTAGCTGAATCCATCACAGTCCTTATATTCCAACTCTGGGAAATCAACAATGGAAATCTCTCTTTGAAACCTGCTGTGGATTTACTTCTCAGCACGTCCCTCAAAATCTCCAAACTGCATTCAGTTACACTAAAGTTAGGACATAAGTATGATTTACATAAGTGTCTGTTACAGTTTACATAAGTATCTGTTAATAAGTAAATATTTCACTGAGTGAGAAGAGTAGTTAGAACTCAGATCTACTTAAAACAGCTCATTTCGTCCAAGTAAAGTGTGACCTGCTGCTTTGAAAAATAAGGCATCACACATTTATGAATGACATAGGATTTAAAATTCCTAGAGATGGACCCCTGGCCCCCAGTCACTGCCTGCCCCAGCAAGGGGCTGGATTATAAGCCATAGGGATTGCAATCTCCATTTCTCAGGGAATTCAGTGTAAGTTAGTATGACAAGGACAGATGAGCTGCTCTTGGAAAGTCACAGCATTTTCTTCTGTCCCAACATTTTTATGTAGACAAGACCCCCAACTTACATTTTATCCCCAGATCACCTGGGATGATTATTAAATAGTACAGATCTGGGCTTCCTTGCTGGTTCAGTGGTAAAGAATCCACCTGCTAACGCAGGAGACATGGGTTCGATCCCCAGTCCAGGAAGATCCCACATGCTATGGGGCAGCTAAGCCTGTGCACCGCAGCTACTGAAGCCCGAACGCTCTTGAGCCTGTGCTCCAAAACAAGAGAAGCCACCTCAGTGAGAAGCCCACGCACTGCAGTTAGTGTCGCCCCTGCTCTCTGCAACTAGGGAAAAGTCACCCAGCAACAAACACCCAGCAGAGGCAAATAAATAAATAAATAAAACTTATTTTTTTAAAGAAAAGTACAGATCCCCATGCTCAATTCAAGGTCTGAGAATCTGTATTTTGAATGAACACCTGCCTTTTGACTGACACATCCCTCAATTCAAAATGACTTGGCAGCAAGAAAGCTGGTTGTCATTTGTCTGTTTGTTGTGGTAACAGACCCCCTGGCTTTCTCTTAAAACCTCCTTCCAGGGTGCTGAAGACGGCCCGGATGTGGGGCCAGCATCCGTCCTCTGCTGCATCTCTGTCTCATCTCTTTTGCTCATCATTATTCACTTTTTCTCTTGTACTGTTTCTTCACTGGGGAATGAAGCTCATCTGATGAATGTTGAAATGATAACCATCACTCATGACAGCTTTTATCTATGACTTGCAGTACCTTAATTTTTTTTTTCTCCTTCTATGGACCCCTCTTCAGAAGAGTGTGGTAAATCACTTTAGTCATGTCTGACTCTTTGCAACCCCATGGACTGCATGTAGCTCTCCAAGCTTCTCTACCAATGGGATTTTCCAGGCAAGAATGCTGGAGTGGGGTGCCATTTCCTCTTCCAGGGGATCCTCCCCACCCAGGGTTTGAACCGGCATCTCTCAGTTCTCCTGCATTGGTGGGTGGGTTCTTTACCACTAGCGCCACCTGGGAAGCCCCTTTCAGAACAGAGTAATGGTTTCAAATGCATAAAATAAAAAGGAAACCAATCATATTGAAATACTGTTCTCAAACTGTGCTTTAAAATGTGAAATATAAAACACACATGTTCTTCTTTATTAATACATTAGAAAATAAGATCTAGAGGCAGGTTTAGTCGTGTTCTTTTTTATTTTTTCCCTTAATTTTCGGCTGTCCTGGGTTGTGGTTGCTTTGCGCGGGCTTTCTCTAGTTGTGGCGAGTGGAGGTTACACTTCCTTTGTTGCCTGGGTTTCTCATTGCAGTGGCTTCTCTTATGGTGGAGCACAGGCTCTAGGCGAGAGGGCTTCAGTAGCTACAGGTCACGGGCTCTCCAGCACGGGCTCAAGAGTTCGGTGCACAGGCTTATTTGCTCCACAGCATGTGGAATCTTCTCAGACCAGAGATTGAACCCTGTTCCCTTCATTGGCAGGTGAATGCTTATCCACTGTGCCATCAAGGAAGTCCTAATAGTATTCTTAACTTCAAAGTAGGATGAGTATACACAGTGTTTTGAAATAGTCACAGCAACTGTAATATTATATGAAAATATCTATGATTTTTATGGGTGACCAAGTCTTAGGTAGTGCTAAGTTTTGTCCTCGATATTCAAAATTAAAATTTCAGTTAGACAAGAGTGAAAATAAAAATTCAATTTTCCCCTCCTCCAAGTTCATGCATTCCCTGAATTCAAGGTCCTTGGAATGTGGGTTCAGGTTAAGAAATCTTGCCTTAATCAAATGACTTGATTAATCATAGCAATTCTAGTCATTGCAGCTGGCCAGGGAAAGCTCTTCCTACACAGACAGGCTGTGTTGTGAATCTTTTAGCCATAAGTCTCTAACCATATTTCCTGGCAGTTAGGAAGCAATTGGAAATTCAGAGGAAGCTTCTCTACCTTGGGTGTGTTTCTGTGTTGCGTCCCCATCCAGCTCCATCTATCTCAGCTATGCCCCAGGCCTTCCAGCTCCCATCCCATCCTCCTCTGGCATCTTCAGCCGCAGGTCCAGGCCGCCTTTCCTCCTCGCTGTCAGGCTTAAATACTCCATTTTGTGCCTGTTCCACTCCCTCTGCTTCGCCTTCTTCTGCTCTTCATTCACTGTGTCCTTTACAAAACCCCCACCCGCTCTGGGAGCTGACCTAGCTGTGTTCTCCAGGATGTCAACAGGTGCTTACAAACTCTCAAGGCTCCAGTTCCATGAGAGATACAAAAACATGCCATTGCTCTGGTCCCACCGATCAGCCAGGTTTGGAAATAATTTTTTTCACTCTGTGGTTTCTGGCGTCACTGATAAACACGTGGGCAGGTCGTTTGACTGCAGCCTCACTAGCTACCAAAGCACTGTCCTGGCCCGCTTCTCTGAGTGTCAGGCCTCCAACCCACACCCATATAGAAAGAGACACTTCATATCCTGCAGAGAGAGAGAGAGAGAGAGAGAGAGAGGTTATTTTGCATGTTTTACAAAAGAGGAAATTTAGATAAGAGAGGCTCAATAACATGTCTGAAATCAAATGAGTTGGTAGTGAATCCAAGATTTTAACCGTGGTTCCCTGATGCCCGTCTCTATGCAGAAGGTAGTCAAAAAAGTGCGATTATAAAAACAATAATAAATAAATGATAATTATTCTTATTATTACAGAATTGGTGGTTTTCCATTTTTGCTTTCCCTGGAAGCAGATTCTGAGACAAGGAATATCCATTGGAAAATGACGCATTAGGGAGTGTTCTCAGGAAAAAATCCCTAGGAGAGTCAGGAAGTGGGGCAGGAAAGAAAAGAGGACCAAGTATGGAAGTAACAGAAAGCAGAGGTGATTTGAAGAGGGGCTGGGTCACATCTCAGCGTTGTTCATCAGAGGCAAGTGGTGGGAACATTTGTATCGCCAAGTCTGTCAGTCCTTGATTAAGGGCTGCTCTTGGGGGTTGTGCAGAATCACCAGGGAAAGTTGGTTCTTAGGAGTGACAGGCAAAGCAATGGCAGAGAAGGTCTGGCTGCTGGTGGAAAGCACCCCCAGGACCACACTGACAGCATCTGCCAGGGTGATCTTGAAAATGAAGAAGCCTTTTAAAGGAAACAGCGTAGAGTTCTGATTTTCCTGTTTTGTTTCCATATGGAAACCTCAGCTTCCCCTCGGAACCGTGTGCAACTTTAGAGACAACACTGAAGATGCTAAGTAAACATTTGTGGGCTGACTGAAATCATTTTATTATTTCAACACCATAGGAATCTAGGTCGTGGCTGGCCTCCAAGCTCCCTTCCTGCAGGGTCTCTAGCAGCAAGACTTCCTCTCTGTCTCCGTGTTTCTGTTATTCTTCTGGGCCGGGGGAGGTAGATTGCTCTTGTATATATGATTCAGCTTTTCAGAGGAACTCATGACAGTCATGTGGGATGTGTTTCATTTTGTACAGTTTAACTATATATTAGTAACAGGGCTTACTGGATGATTCTGCTTTTCCAACAAAACTGGAAAGGAAAAAATCATTCAAGATTTTTCTTTTTACTAGGAGACTGCAAAAGAAGGAAACATAAGCGTCTATTCTCTTTGTAAGTATTCATGTTAAGTAATAGAGAAGAATGGCTTTTTTCAAAAAATGTATGAATAAGTGACTTTTTCAGTCTCAGATGAGATGAATGCTGTTAGGCCCATTCTCTAGCCTTTTGAGGTTCTTCAATTAGTTGGCAGATGGAATATTAAAACAGATTTACTATAAGGAAATGAAGAACAACGGGGCAACTAATATTTGCTTCGTACACTACAACTTAAAATATTAGAAACAGTGACAATTCTTGTTAAGTAAACTTAACAAAAAATAGTTTGGACTGTTCTCATGTTCTTGTTACATTATTTTTCATATGGAGAGAGTGTCTTGTCTATGTCTCTATGGAGAATTGCATATCTTACTAAGTCTGGGTCAGTTTCCAACATATGATCCTTTATGCTTTCAATACTGTGAAAAATTTCCAACAGTTGCTTCAACATGAGATTTTTGGAGGTCCACCTTCTCTGTATCATCTTCGTCTTTATCTACAACCGCTTTCTTAGTTACGTCATTAGCTCTGTCCTCAGAATTCCTCTGCTGCCCATCTAAGGTCTTCCAAAGGGCAATGTGTCCAAGTTCCCACAGTCAACTGCTTTCTCTACACCTTCATTCCATTCAAATTTCACTTGCAGTTTCTTACCCCCTTTTGGATTTTTTTTGCTGCAATTTCATCTTTGTTGGCCAATTCCTCTTTCTAGTGTTCATTCTTATAAATTGTCACATGGATTTATTGACAAAGAAACAGGAAACACAACTAGATGCTTGGCTATGCTGTGTGAGCTGAACAAAGATGTGCTGTGACCGACCAACTTTGAAAGAAGTGATGTGATTGATTACCGATCATGACACGCATCATCAATTTACATAGTGACTTGTAAACCAAAGACTTAACAAGGAGCTTTGTACCCTATGCAGTTATGTATGATTAATACACTATTATGGCTTCCCCTGGTGGCTCAGACAGAAAAGAATCTGCCTCCAATGCAGGAGACTTGGGTTCGATCCCTGAGTCAGGAAGATCCCCTGGAGGAGGGAATGGCAATCCGCTCGAGTATTCTGGCCTGGAGAATCTCATGGACAGAGGAGCCTGGCAGGCTACAGTCCATGAGGTTGCAAAGAGTCGGACACATCTGAATTGACTTAACACCACACACACAATACACTGTAATAACTGAAATTTGAACCACGTTGTTAGGGGACTGATGTGATATAACTAAGTCATGATAAGGAAGTTTGTGCATATTGGAACTGTGCAAAGCCAGAACTGTTCTTCCAACACTTATCATGACTGACCTAGCTGCTATTATCCAATGTCCAATTTGCCTGCAACAGAGACTGATACCAGCCCCTGATGTGACATTGTCCCTCATTGAGACCAACTGGCCCTGAATGGCAAGTTTGCCACATTAGGCCCCTTCCATTTTGGAAAGGTGGGCAGTTTGCTCCCATACGTTTTGGGTAAAAGCTCTCCTTTCTTTCCTGCAGAGTCTCACCCAGCACCACTGTCTGAGGACTTACAGAGTATGACTTACCAGCACCAGATCCCATATAGTATGGTGTCAGACCAGGAGATTGACTCAACAGGAAAGCAGGTATGGAAAGGGGCCATGACTGGATTCCATGGATCATACCACCCAGAAACTGCCAGGCTGATGGTCCTGGAACAGCCTGCTGAAGACAGGGCTGAAGGGTCAACTCTGAGAGTTTTCTCTGTGAGGATGTGGCCTCCAGAGAAAAGTATGTGTACCTTGAACCAAAGTCTTCAGATGGCTATGTGACCCCAATAAGAAGAATAAATAAGTCCAGATGACCTCACTTACTATCATTCTCGATGACTTTGCTTCTGGGGGACTTTGTGTTTCCTGCCCCCACACCCCTAAACTTTGCAGGGTTAGAAGTCCTTGGCCCCAAAGACCACTTGCTTGTTCCAGGGGACCCAGCAGGAGTGCATTGAACCATAAGCTTCAGATGCTGCCCAGGCACTTTGGGTTTCTTGTGTCCAGGTACTAGCAGGCAAGAAGACACCATTTTGGCAGAGATAATTGACCCTGATCATCAGGAGGGGGTAAGGCTATTTATTATTAGGCTTCCCTCATAGCTCAGTCGGTAAAGAATCTGCCTGCAATGCAGGAGACCCAGGTTGGTTTCCTGGGTCAGGAAGATCCCCTGGAGAAGGAAACAGTAACCCACTCCAGTATTCTTGCCTGGAGAATCCCATGGACAAAGGAGCCTAGCAGGCTACTATTACACAATGGACAGGAGAAATAGGTGTAGAACTCAGATGATCCCCTTGAATATATCTTTGCATTCCATTGCCTAATCATGACTGTAAATGGACAGGTATAAGAGCCTGGCCTGAGAAGGGATTGGTGAGCAGGGCTGAGGCCCCTCAATGACAAGAGTCTAGGTCAAGCTACTGGGTAAGACTCCAAGGCCAGAAGAGGTGGTGGCCAAGGGAAAGGAAGATCGAGAATAGATAGTGAAGGAAGGAAGGTATGTGAGTCAGTTGTAGCTGGAGACCAACGCCAGAGATGGGGAGCAGAATTTATCCCTCAAAAATACGCCTTACCAGGAGAGGCCACTATTGAGAAAATGCCCCTGAAGAATGAATCCCATAGCAGAAGGAATGGACTACAGCAGACATGACGATGCATAACCCAGGACCTCCCTTCGAGAAAGGTTGGACACGCTACCCCACTGCAGGGAGAGGTGTCAGTGAACAGCTTCCAGCTGTCAGGGTCGCCACAGCTGCAGAGAGACACCTCGCCTGAGTTCACACCTTTCTCTAGTGACCTAGTAAGGCAGGCAAATAAAAACCCAGCCCTGTCACGCTGTCTCAGGTCACTAATGAGCAATATGCACATCCAGGCTCTTGACTGAGTTGAAGGCTTTGTGGCGCTACGTCACAGTTCAACTCCTTTTGCCCGGTCCTGCTTCTCTGTGTATATTTCAAGCCCTGGTAAACATCTTATACCCCATATTCCATTTCAGTGTCAATTTCCAGAGAACTTGACCTCCAACAATATGTGTTCATATCTGAAGACCTTGTTGACTTAAAAGTTTTGTGTGATCTTCATGTTTCAATTTTGTTTTCTTTATTTTTGACCACACATTAAGGTTTGAAGGATTTTAGTTCCCCGACAAGGGATCGAACCCGGCCTCCAGCAATGAGAGTACAGAGTTGTAACCACCAGGGAATTTCCTCAATTTTATTTTAGAAGTAATTGAACATTTTTCGTTCTCTGATGGTAAAGATATTATCATTGGAAAAAAGCTGATGGTCCTCTAAATATAAGATCTCCACTAACCCACATTGCGAAGACCACTGTATTAAGTTGTGACAGATAATGCTGAATATTTGTGCAATGTGAGCAATTTACAAAACACTTTTATGTTTATGAGGTTGCGTGCGTGCATTGCAATGCGTGCATGCAGTCCCTTAGTCACTCAGTGTGTCTGACTCTCTGCGATCCCATGGGCTGTAGCCCACCACAAAAATTTTCAGGCAAGAATACTGGAGTGGGTTGACAGGCTCTTCTGCAGGCGATCTTCCCAATCCAGGGATCAAACCTGTGTCTCCTGCATATCCTGCATCTCCTGCACTGGCAGGCAGATTCTTTACCATGTGCCACCAGGGAAATCCCATTCATGACGTTACCTGTTCCAAATAGCTGTTCCATGCACTCGGCAGATATTTGAATTCCCTCTTTAGGGAAAAAAAAGTTAAGATGCACTGCAAAATGTCTAGGCATAAATCTCAGAGGAAATTTCCCACTTGTGCTCAAGGAGAAAATACAAAATGTAAATAAAAGAATTTTAATAGTGAGAAATTAAAATAGTAAAAGTTGGAACTAAATGTCCCTCAGAAGAGGATAAATAAACTGTGGTATAATAATAGTTACAATACCATACAGTTAATTAAAACAGGTGAAATATAATATATAATTTATAAAATACACCAGATCGCAATACAAATCTCCAACCATAACATCAAATCATTGAATAGAAAGTTTCAGAATATATATACTATGATATCATTTAGGCAAATTTTAAAATATTGAAATATAATTGATATACAATATTGTGCTAATTTCAGGTATATAACATAATGATCTGATATTTGCATATGTTATGAACTGCTCACCATGATAAGTCTAGTAATTATCTGTTCCCATGCAAAGTTATTACAATATTATTGACCATATTCCTTATGCTGTATATTACATCCCTGTGACTTAATTTATTACATAGCTGAAGGTTTATTTTATTTTATTTAGCTGAAGGTTTATACTTTAATCTCTTTCACCAATTTCACTCACACTCTGAATCCCTTCCTTTCTAGCAATCACTCTTTTGGCCTCTGTATTTGAGTCTATTTTAGCTTTGGGGATTTTTTGTTTGCTTTGCTTCTTTAGATTCCACATATAAGTGAGCTCATGCAGTATTTGTCTTTCTCTGTCTGATTTATTTCACTAAGCATAATGTTCTCTAGACCCATCCATTTTTTTGCAAATGGCAAGACTAATTTTTTATGACTGAGTAACATTCCATATATGTATGATATGGTGGTGGTTTAGTTGCTAAGTTCTGTCCAACTCTTGTGACCCCATGGACTATAGCCCACAAGGCTCCTCTACCCCTAGAATTTTCCAGGCAAGAATACTGGAGTGGGTTGCCATTTCCTTCTTCAGGGGATTTTCCCTACCCAGGGATTGAACCCAAGACTCCTGCACTGCAGGCAGATTCTTTACTGACTGAGCCACCAGGGAAGCCACCATGCGTGATATATATCTCGCATCTTATTTATCCATTCATATATCATATATCTATAGACTCGTAGGTTGCTTCTGTATATTGGCTATAGTAAACAATGCTGCCACTAAAATTGGAGTGCATATAACTTTTTGAATTAGTGTTTGTGTTTTCTTCAGGTAAGTACCCAGAAGTAAAATTGCTGGATTGTATGGTAATTTCAGGTTATATTTTTGAGGGACTGCCATCCTGTTTTCCATAGTAACTGCACCAATTTATCTTCCCTCCAACAGTGCACAAGAACTCCCTTTTCCCTATGTACTTGACAGCGTTTGTTGTTTGTTGTCTTTTGTTTGTTTTCTTGGCTGCCCTGGGTCTTCCTTGCTGCACATGGGCTTTCTCTAGTGGCGGCGAGTGGGGGCTGCTCTTCCCTGTGGGGCTGGAGCTTCTCACTGTGGTGGCTTCTTTTGTTGTGGAGCGTGGGCTCTAGGTGCATAGGCTTCGGTCGTTTCAGTCGTTGGGGCACATAGGCTCAATAGTTGTGGCTCGCGGACTCTAGAGCACAGGCTCAGTAGTTGTGGCGTCTGGGCTTAGTGGGCTTAGTTGCTCCAAGGCATGTGGGATCTTCCCAGACCAGGGATAGGAGCCATGTCCCCTACATTGGCAGGTGGATTTTGATCCACTCCACCTCCAGGGAAGTCTTTACATGTTCTATTTTTGATGATAGCCATTCAGACAGGTGTAAGGTTATACCTCTTCATGATTCTGATTTGTGTTTCTCCAATGATTAATGACGCTGAACATCTTTTCATGTGTCTGTGGCTATCTACATGTCTTCATGGGGAAGATGTCTATTCAGGCCCTCTGCTCATTTTTTAAACTGTTTTTGTTTTGCTGATGTTGACTTTTATGAGATTTTTTGTATATTTTGGATATTAGTATCTTATCAGATATATCATTTGCAAATATTTTCTTCCATTCAGTAGGCTGCCTTTTCATTTTTTTGATAGTTTCCTCCACCGTGCAAGAGCTTTTTAGTTTGATGTAGTCCCATTTGTTTAGTTTTGCTTTTGTTTCCTTTGCCTGAGGAAACAGATCCAAATACATATATATAGTGCCGAGATAAATATCAAAGACTGTACCACCTATGTTTACTTTTAGGAATTTTGTTTCAAGTGTTGCATTTAAAGTTTTGATTCATCTTGAGCTTATTTTTGTATGTGGTGTGAGAAAGTAGTCCAGTTTGACTTTTTTGCATGTAGCCGTCCAGTTTTCCCAACATCATTTGCTGAAAAGACTATCTTTTCCCCATCGTTTATTCTTGTCTCCTTTGTCATAGATTAATTGACCACACAAGTGTGGGTCTATTTCTGGGCTTTCTATGCTGTTCATTGATCTGTGCCTCTGTTTTTATGACAATATCGTATTGTTTTGATTACTGTAGCTTTGTAATATAACTTTAAATCAGGGAGTATTATGCCTTCAGCTTTATTCTTTCTCAAGCTTGTTTTTGACTATTTGGGGTGCTTTGTGTTCCCATAAAAATGTTAGAACTATTTGTTCTAGTTCTATAAAAATTGCCACTGGTATTTTGATAGGAATTGCATTGAATCTATAGATTGCCTTGGATAGTATAGTCATCTTAACAATATTAATTCTCTCAGTCCATGAGCGTGTATATATTTCCATCTGTTTGTGTCAGCCTCAATTACTTTCATCACTGGTCTTGTAGTTTTCCTAGTACAGGTCATTTACCTCATTGATTAAAGTTATTCCTAAGTATTTCATTCTTCTTGATGCAGTTATAAATAGAATTATTTTCTTTAATTTCTGTTTCTGATAGTTTGCTTTTAGTGAATAGAAGTGCAACAGATTTCTGTATATTATGTCTCATAAATTTTTAAATAATGTAAAAACAATACTATATATTAATCTTTATATAAAACTTTCAAAGTATTTTTAAATAGGCTGATTAGATACACACTATATTCCCCGAAGGGATTCAGGTGATAGTGAGTAAAGGCAGAGAAGATCCCCGGATTTGTAGGAAATTTTCTTGGATTTAAGACATTTTCAGCCTTTATTGGTAGCTAGCAAAGAAAGATCCCATTGACTCATGGTCAGTAAGTATGTGCAGCCTGATTTTTCTTAGCTTCCAGCTCTTTGCAGAGACATAGGATCCTCATTTCCCTTTCTCCAAGGCTCACCCACTTCTTCCATGCTCAGATTTCTGATTCTGGAGTACAACGGGCACTCGGAGAAAGTCTGTGGGAATGGACCGCCCCTCACAGCCCTCCCCTCCTGGCCCCCCTGAGCCTCCCCAGCCTCATCAGTGAGGTTAGCCCTGGGGTTAAGCCCAGGGGCAGTGAGCACTGGGACTCAGCCTGCCTCTCAGCCCCTGGGGCAGCTTTAGGGATGCTCTGTTTGCCACCCCTGGATTGCAGGAAGAGAACCGCTTGGTGGAGACCCACTGAATCTTTTCTTACAGAACGGAGTTTAATCAGAAAGGGACGTCCACTGAAAACCAGCTCAACGAGCGAAGCTCACACATGTCTGTGACTCTCCAGGGCATCTAACGCCTGGGTTACTGCTGATATTCCCTCCACCCTGTGCAGTGTGGGCAGAGCACTGACCTCACGGACGAGCAAGAAGGTGCAAGAACCTCATCTTCTCCAGTCTGGGAAGGAAAGGAAAGACGGCCTCAGTGCTTCCTTGGGCATAAACTGCTGAGGCAGGCAGCATTGTGGGGGTACCCGGAATCCACCCTCCAACTCCCCAAGTTTTGTCTCGATCTGATTTATCATTCCCAGATTTCACTTAACTATGTATTTCTTGTTAATTTTATTTATTTTTTCACCTCTATCCTAACCAGAGTAATTTTGAGTTGCTTCTCTTTTTTCACTTGGTTGAAATTATCAAGGCATCTGAGATTATCCCAGTTTGTTAGAGTGTGCAGCCCAGGGAATAAAGAGAACAAAGAAATCATATGTCAAATTATTTGACACATTGAATTCTTTAAGCGATAATTTGAAGATTTTGAGACACATGTACTCTTTACACCAACTGCAACTGAAGGGATCACAGAGAGCAGAGACGATTGTTTCATTATGAGAATAAAGGTCAACTCTTTAGAAGACTGGGACATTTGAGAATTAAGCGAGATAGGGCTTGCAAAGCCCTTGGTACGTGACCTGGCTCACGGCAGGTGCTTAATAAACTCAGTTGCCATTCTCTTTTGTGTGGCCCATATTAACTCTTCAGTGCAGTTTAGAAAGATTCCTGCTCTCTTTAAAATAGTACTTCTCACAGGTTGCTGTTATTCAGTTACTAAGGTGTGTCCCACTATTTGCAACTCCATGGACTGAAGCATGCCAGGCTTCTCTTCCTTCACTGTCTCCCAGAGTTTGCTCACATTCATGTCCATTGAGTTGGTGATGCCATCTAACCATCTCATCCTCTGTCACTCTCTTTTCCTGCTGCCCTCAATCTTTCTCAGCATCAGTGTCTTTTCCAGTGAGTCAGCTTTTTGCAGCAGGTGACCAAAGTATTGGAGCTTGTGCAAATAAATTACCTGGGGATTTTGTTAAACTGAAGATTCAGACCCAGTGGATCTGGGGACAGGCCTGATAGTCCAAGTTTCCAACCTGCTCCCAGATGTTGCTGACACCACTGGAATGAGATCCAGGCTCAGGGTAACAAGGTTCCATTTCATGGCTTGAAATTACCATTCCTACTCATTTCTGCCTCTGCAGTTGTATGTTGCTTTATCCCATGAGCCTTCACCTGTTCATCCCCAATCAGCCATTCAAATCCTATATAACTTTTAAAGCTTTAAGTCCCATATTTAAATTAAAACTTCTTCCCAGATCTTTGCAGCTCTAAGTGATTGTCATCTCTGATACTCTGAATCACATTTAGTCAAATTCTTTTGATTAACACTGGTGAGAGATTAGTTAGATAACCTAAAAAGTTGGTTAAAGTGGGGATATCATAATTTAAATATACTTACTTTAAATGTTTAATAAAAACCTTCAAAGACACATTTGTTGACCAATTTGTTTATGTGAACCCTAGACCTTTTGCTCAAATATCTCTCCTTTGAGACATGTTCTGCTTCTTTCTTACATAAACCATCCCCATTCACGTTGCTTAATATATTTTTTCTCAAACTTTCACGGATTTCCTGGCCACACCTAATTTGACCACATTTTTAGAATGACTCACTTTAATGTGTCTTCCACAGACACTATAACTGTTTTTTTCATGCTCAGATTTCATTGGCTTCATAATTTTTTCTCTGAATTAGGCAGTTAGAAGAACAAGCACAAAAACTGGTCTGGAAACAAACACAACCAACTGTTGCTAAGTGTACAGTTCACCTGTGGGGACTGCCCTGGTAGCCCCGGGGATAAGAATCCACCTGCAGACGCAGGGAACGTGGCTTTGATTCCTGATCCGACAAGATCCCACATGCTGCAGAGCATCTAAGCCTGAGGGCGCCGCAGCTACTAAGCCCGAGCTCTAGAGCCCACGCTCTGCAACAAGAGAAGCCACCAAAATGAGAAACTCGAGCGTTGAAACGAAGAGTAGCCCCGGTTTGCTACAACTAGAGAAAGCAGCAAAGCAACACAGACCCAGTGCAGCCAAAACATCTTCAAAAAAAAAAAAAATTCACTTGTGGGAGGAGAAGCTGGAGGATGGAGCCTGTGGGGCAGAATAATGAAGTGAAGTGAAGTGAAGTCGCTCAGTCGTGTCTGACTCTTTGCGACCCCATGGACTGTAGTCTACAGGCTCCTCCCTCCATGGGATTCTCCAGGCAAGAGTACTGGAGTGGGTTGCCATTTCCTTCTCCAGGGGATCTTCCCGACCCAGGGATCGAACCCGGGTCTCCCGCATTCCAGGCAGACACTTTAACCTCGAGCCACCAGGGAAGCCTCTGGGGCAGAATAATGGCTCCCCCAAAATGTTTATGTCCTAGTCCAGGAACTTGTGAGTGTTCAGTTATATGGCTAGAGAGATTTTGCAGGTGTGATTAAGTTAAGGATCTTTAGATGAGGGATTATCCTGGATTATCTGGATGGGCTCAACATAATCACAAAGGTCCTTATGAGAGAGTCAGAGTCAGTAGTATATGTGACTACAGAAGTAAGAGTTCAGAGTGACATGTGGAAAGGGCCAGGAACTAAGGAATACAGACAGTTTCTTGAAGCTGAAAAAGGCAGAGGACAGATGCTCCCTCCAGAACCTCCAGAAGGAACCAGCCTGGCCAATACCTTGACTTTATCCCAGTGAGACTGATTTTGGATTTCTGACATCAGCCATTCTGTTTGAGGGAATCTAAGGCATGGGCTTCCCTGGTGGCTCAGTGGTAAAGAATCTGCCTGCCAATGCAGGAGATGCAGATTCAGTCCCTGGGTGGAGAAGATCCCTTAGAGAAGGAAATGGCAATCCATTACAGTATTCTTGCCTGGGAAATCCCATGGACAGAGGAGCCTGGGAGGCTACAGTCCATGGGGTTGCAAAGAGTCGGACACAACTTAGCAACTAAAAAACAATTTGTTGCATAGGCTGTAGGGGACTAATGCAGGACTCCAGTGTACTGCCAGGAGAGGCCCTCAGGGTGCTATGGGCAGAGCAGTCCTGGGATGTGTTGGTCTGCCTGGCAAGTGCAATAAGTAAAGAGTAATCAAAAGCACTTCTACTGATATGAAAAGATACTCAATAGCAATAATTATTAGAAAAATGCAAATCAAAGCTGCAATGAGATATCATCTTACACTGGCCAGAATGGCATCATTGAAAAGTCTACAAATAACAAAGGCTAGAGATATATGGAAACAAGCAAACCTTTCCATACTGTTGGTGGGAAAGTATGTTGGTACAGTTGCTATGGAAAACAGCCACTATGGAAGTTCCTCAAAAAAAAACTAAAAATAGATCTGCCATATGATCTAGCAATCCCTCTTCTGGACAAAACTATAATTAAAAAAGAAACATGCACCTTATGTTCATAGCAGCACTATTTACAAAATCAAAGACATGGAAACAACCTAAATGTCCATCAATAAATGAGCAGATAAAGAAGATGCTGGTGCCCACAATGGAATATTACTCAGTCACAAAAAAGAATAAAATGATGCCATTTGCAGGAACGTGGATGAACCTAGAGATTATCATACTAAGAGAAGTAAGTCAGAAAGAGAAAGATAAATACCATATGATGTCACTTATGTGTGGAGTCTAAAATATGACAGAAATGAACTTCTCTGTGAAAGAGAAACAGACTCACAGACACGTGTAACAGACTTGTGGTTGCCAAGGGGGAGGGGGTTGGGGGAGGGATGGANCAAACAAACAAACAAAAGATTGCCATGCTCTGAAACATTGTGAATAATTTCCCAATGAAATTATTTTTTATTCTTTGTTCCTTCATGAACCCCCAACAATTTTCTCCTGTCATTATTCTTTGTTTTTTTGGCCACACCCTGCAGCATGTGGGATCTTAGTTCCATGCCTGCTGCATTGGAAATGCAGATTCTTAACTATTGAACCATCAGAAAAATCTCTCCCATCAATATTCTTTATAATGTGGCATATCCTCTTATATCCATGTTAAAGGAAAAAAAAGTGTAGCTCATAAAATACACACACAAAAAAGGTTTTATTAAAAATTCTATTATTTGTCTTTGTTTTGCACTCTAACTTTTGATGTAAAATGGGGAATATATTTGTCTTCAAAGATTTCTTGCATGTGTGTCTCCAAATCAGTTTGCTTTTGAGGGTTGAGAGTGAGAAAACTGCTGACTGGTAGAAAAAAATCTATCCTGACAAGAAAAATATGACTGCAATTTTAATAAAGTATTGACCTTACTTCCCAGTAACATACAAGTTAACTTCCTCTTAAATGCAAGCCATGTTAGCCTCACACAGAAAAGAATGATTTGAAAAATGTTAGGGGAGCCTCTAGTAACCTCAAAGTATCTCCCTCTTGCAGGTGACATAATGCTCAAAAGGTTTCCATTAATTACTCTTTGGATTTGGTCAAGTGTTTAGTTAACCTTTTCTTTCTATCCTCTCTCTATCCTCTTTTTGGCAGAAACATTTATCTATATGGCAGGAACTATATAATAAATCATTAACAGCGTAGAATGAATTTTCTATCTGATCTTCTCTTGTTAGCAAGAGTAAGGCCCTCAAGCTGTCTAAGAGAACACAGCTTCTATAACCATGAGACACTGGACTAGCAAACAGAAAAGAAAGTGCAGCATGGAGATGCTCTAGGTGCATCATAATTGATGTAATTTACAATGCACATTTCTGTAGGTGGGCAGCAAAAGTTTCCGAGTACGGCCCTGAAAAAGAAGACAGAGAAGGAAGAACAAAGAGAAAAAAANTGGACTAGCAAACAAAAAAGAAAGTGCAGCATGGAAATGCTCTAGGTGCATCATAATTGATGTAATTTACAATGCACATTTCTGTAGGTGGGCAGCAAAAGTTTCCGAGTACGGCCCTGAAAAAGAAGACAGAGAAGGAAGAACAAAGAGAAAAAAAAAGAAAAGAAAAAGAGATAGCATTTTTGAAACTTCTCATTAAATCCGTGTAGTAATCCATGAGTTAATTGCCATAAGCTAAATTATGAAATATTTTCTGGCTCCCCCTCTTCCCTACTCGTGATATACCAAATTGTCCTTTAACCTCTTGCTAAAGACTGAGCTTGGGCTTCCCAGGTGGTACAGCGGTAAAGAATCCACCTGCCAATCCAGAAGATACAAGAAACTCAGGTTTGATCCCTGAGTTGGGAAGATGTCCTGGAGTAGAAAACAGAAACCCACTCCAGTTTTCTTGCCTGGAAAATTCCACGGACAGAGGAACCTGGTGGGCTACAGTCCATGGGATTGGGAAGACTTGAACATGACTGAGCATAGTCACAACAACAACGAAAGACAGTCACAGTGACATAGAACACCATTCTTACAAGCTCTTGCCTGCACATGGATGACTGCAAGACCCTCAAAAAGCCTTCAAGGACTCAGTCTCCAACAATGAAACATTAGTCCAATGACAGATGGCTTGCTCCTCAGGAAGCCTCAGGTGGTTCTCAGTCCCCTCACACAGATGATCAGAAAGCCTGCAAACATGTAAGTCAGGCTTCATCTGGGTAGCAGTGTTCATCTGCCTGGCTTCTCTGCAAAATTCCACTCTAGTGGTACACTTCCAGCTTCTCTACATTCCGTGGCTTAAAGTCATAGACCGTCTAGTAATAAGAACGTAGAAAGTCATCAGATTTAGGGAGCAGGGTAGAGATATGCTAAGAATACCCGCAAAATAACAGAAGCAGGTGTAACAGAATCCTGGTGCTGGGGAGAAAGAAGGCACATCCTTTGATTCTCTGAGAAAACCTGCTCATTTTTGTGACTATGTTCCAACTTTCTCCTAAATTATATGCTCAGAACAAGTCTGGTTTACCTGCATACCGGCCTCTCTGAGAACTCCTTTATGTCTAGGTGTGTGTTCAGTTCTTGAGGCATAATTTTTTTCTTTCTCTGTTGAATTTGTTGAATCACTCAGTTTCAACAATTTTTGTAACTCAAATATCATTTTGGTTGTTACGTGGTGACACTCCCTGAGAGACCTGCTCTTGCTGTCTTCAAAAGGAATACTTTGCTCTGCCCTAAACTCTAAGCATATTTATAATTGTTGGCTCAGCAATTGCACTACAATGATTTGTGTCCTTTAGCAGCACCCTGAATGGCTATTCATTATTTACTTCTTTTTTTTCTGATTTAGTATCGCGTACAAGACAGAAATCTTACTTTATAAGCCATCAATCAGCTTATGCTTACAGATAATGATAAAGTTAATGTCTAAATATTCCCATTTGCCATTGTGAAGACAAATATAAGGGGTTACATTTCCATATTTTAACTGCAAGTTTCTAATTCTAGGTTGTCAATTCCTTAAAGGAATATTCCTTTCCTTCACTGTGGGCTGAATGTGCAGGTAAAATCTTTTCCTGTTCAAATATTCTGCAATTTCATGTCTCCTCCAGTTTTCCCTTAATACATTTTCATGTAACTTTTCTGGTTTTCATATCTTAAATTACCTTGCCTGCTTCACAGCTGTAAGTAGAAAAATAAAGACCTCCTTTGGGTTGACATTTAAAGGTTTATTATTCTCTCTCTGATATATGAGCTTAATGCTCATTAACACTAAAATGAACCAGCTGAGGAAAAAAAAAAACAAACGCTGCCTTCAAAGATCCTGGAATAAATAATGTAACACAGTCTCTTCCTTTCCTCCTCACTAAAATGGTATTAAACAATTCCACATTCCTTCAAAGTAAGCTTTTAAAAGTTTAATAATGTCTGCTTTTACTTTTCAACGGAGAAGGCAATGGCAACCCACTCTAGTACTCTTGCCTGGAAAATCCCATGGACAGATGAGCCTGTTAGGCTGCAGTCCATGGGGTCGCGAAGAGTCAGATACGACTGAGCAACTTCACTTTACTTTTCAAGGTAAAAGTCCTGTCCTGGAGGCTGATTGCTTGTTAGGAATTCCTTTTCCTCGGAATAGATTTAACACATCTGCTTGCATTCCGTTTTATATATCTGTCCTATAAGATTAAATTTAAAGCAACCTCAAATCACCAAGTTCTTTAAGATTAAGTATAAAGCATGTCATCCTTTGAGAAGAATGTTTACTTGGTCCTCAGGATTGTGGGAGCTTCAACAATTAAGGTAAAATTTTTAACTGAAAACTTAACACAGGTATTTAAACCAGTATTTGTCCTTAATAAAAAATGTTTTCAAAATTCCTTCCCACTGTGTTTTTTGTGTTTTTTTTTTACCAGCTTTCTTTCTGTGTACATTTATTTCTCTCCTCTATTAGAATATTTTAGGCTAAAATAAAAAAATTACCCAGCCCGTGCCAGGAACTACTAGGACCACAATTTGTTTCCCTGGCCCTTTAAAAAAGTGCCCTTCACCCTACATCAGCAGAGAATACATCCTGCCAGATGAGGCTAATGGCAAGTTCATATAACTTTTCACAGGTGACCTATCACACAAATTATGTACTGGAAATAGTTCAAGAATTCTGTTGCATTCTCTGTCTCCGTCATCAATCCTAATTACTAAATGATGTTACAACCTGGGATTTTCTGAGATGGAAAATGTTTGGATTTTCTAGAACAAATATTAAATTCCCCAAAGTGACGTAAGAAGTTGTCCATTTTGCAAGGTGCATGCCAAAGATCAGAAGTCTTTCCTCAGAGATTTTAATCTCAGTGGAGAGCCTTCTATCCACTATGGTAGTTTTGAAAACAGAAGTTCTCCAGGGATAGGAGGTACAGGCATTGCATTGTTACTAACTTCAATTTCTATCTGGAGTCCCCTTTCCAGAATTTTCCACTTGCTCAAATTCTCCTTCCTCAAGTTTCAGTTGTTAGTGCTATCTCACGGTTCAGTTTGGTGTAACAGACTGTATGCAGAGATAACAAGATAGCTAGAGCTTTCCTATCTGATGGGCCTCACTGTTTCAGCAGTCCAGATAGTGGAGCAACATTTTCCATAAGCTTGCCTGATACATACAAAGACCAAGTCCTCTAACGTATACCTTGATCCTTCCTATGTTAGGCCTAGAAATGAGGACTGGCTAACTTGGGTTTCATTCAGGGAAAACCAAAAGTCATATGTATTAAATCCCAACTGTGCTTTCCTCAGTTTGACAAGACATTAATTAACCTTTAACACGAAGCTTAATTGGAGTGTCTCAGATGTTCATGAGTCAGATGCTCTGCAAATCTTATGATACAAATTTTGATCCAGTAGGTCTGAAATTCATACTGTTCATGGGGTTCTCAAGGCAAGAATACTGAAGTGGCTTGCCATTCCCTTCTCCAGTGGACCACGTTCTGTCAGACCTCTCCACCATGACCCGCCTGTATTGGGTTGCCCCACAGGCATGGCTTGGTTTCACTGTTAGACAAGGCTGTGGTCCTAGTGTGATTAGATTGACTAGTTTTCTGTGAGTATGGTTTCAGTGTGTCTGCCCTCTGATGCCCTCTTGCAACACCTACCATCTTACTTGGGTTTCTCTTACCTTGGGCGTGGGGTATCTCTTCACGGCTGCTCCAGCAAAGCACAGCCACTACTCCTTACCTTGGAAGAGGGGTATCTCCCTACCACCACTGTTCCTGACCTTCAGTGTGGGATAGCTCCTCTAGGCCCGCCTGCGCCTGCGTAGCCACCACTCCTCTGGTTGCTCCTCCTGGCCGCTGGCCCTGGCCTCCGGCATGGGTGGCTCCTCCCAGCTGCCGCCCCTGGCCTGGGGGCTTGGGGTGGCTCCTCAGGGTCACCTCCCCTGGCCTCGAGCATGAGGTGGCTTCTTCCGGACGCCCCTGACCTTGGACTCGGGGTGTCTCCTCCCGGCCGCTCCTGACCTCGGATGCAGGGTGTCTCCTCCTGGCTGCCCCTGGCCTTGGGCTCATGGTAGCACCTCAGGGTCACCACCCCTGGCCTTGAGCACGAGGTGGCTTCTTCCGGCTGCCCCTGACCTCGAATGCAGGGTGTCTCCTCCTGGCCGCCCCTGACATCGGCCNAAAAGAATGTATATATATATATATATATATATATATATATAACTGAATTACTTTGCTGTACCAAAGAAATTAACACCGCTTTTTAAATCAACTAAAATTTTTTAGAAGAGTACTTCTACTGTAATTAATTTAGAATTGTATTTGTTCACTAAATCTTTCATATGCCTTACCAGATGGACGGTGAGTTTTTTGAGGGCATCAACATGTTGTCTTGCTAGCTTTGCATCTTGAGAGATAGCATTTTAAATCTGCAAATAATGATTTTAGTTATTTATAATTTCAAAATTGTCAGGGTGGAGTTTCTGTGGCTTAATCTTTAGACTAGTGTAATTAACTTTTTTTTTTCTATCAAAAAAGATGTATTCTCTCCCCCTACCAATGCAGGAGACATAAGCTCAATCCCTGATGCTGGAAGATCCCTATGTAGTGGAGCAACTAAGCCCAGGAACCACAGCTATCGAGCCTGTGGTCTAGAGCGCTGGAGCTGCGACGACTGAAGCCTGCAGGCCTGACCCTGTGCTCCAAAACAAGAGAAGCCACTGCAATGAGAAGCCTTCGCAGCACAACTAGAGAGCAGCCCCCACAGCCAGAGAAAAACCCCTTGCAGCAACAAAAACCCAGCACAACCACAAATAAATAAATATTTTTTTTAAAGAAAGTTATACTCCCTACTGTACTAAACCCTGCAATCTAGGAGGCAGGAGAAGAATGAAACATAGCAAAGGCTTTAGAGTCTTAGCCTGTTTCCTTCTACTGCCAACAGTGTGGCCTTGGACCTGTTGCTAAACCGCCCTTACCTTCTGTTCAGTTCAGTCGCTCAGTCGTGTCCGACTCTTCGCAACCCCATGAATCGCAGCACGCCAGGCCTCCCTGTCCATCACCAACTCCCGGAGTTCACTCAGACTCACGTTCATCGAGTCGGTGATGGCATCCAGCCATGTTATCCTCTGTCATCCCTTTCTCCTCCTGCCCCCAATCCCTCCCAGCATCAGGGTCTTTTCCAATGAGTCAACTCTTCACATGAGGTGGCCAGAATACTGGAGTTTCAGCTTTAGCATCAGTCCTTCCAATGAACACCCAGGGTTGATCTCCTTTAGGATGGACTGGTTGGATCTCCTTGCAGTCCAAGGGACTCTCAAGAGTCTTCTCCAACACTACAGTTCAAAAGCATCAGTTCTTCAGCATTCAGCTTTCTTCACAGTCCAACTCTCACATCCATACGTGGCCACTGGAAAAACCATAGCCTTGACTAGATGGACACACACTATTAGTTTATCTTAAACCCAGGGCCAGCTCAAATTAAAATTGAGGGATATATTTAAGTTAAGGGCTATCAGGAATGCTGGGAAGCATGATTCATTTGGTAGCCATTTTGGGGTGAATTTTTTTAATAAAAATATGCTTTAATTAGAATTCATAGATTATTTTTTAGTTTATGTTAATCTGACCTCTCACTAAAATTGCTATTTTTCACCATTATATCATTAAAATCTCTATATCCTTCATTTATGTTCTGTGTCTTCCCTCCTCCTGCTTGTTTTCTTTCTTTTTTAATCTGTCCATTGCAATCCATTTTTAGCTATAAACTTTCACATCTAATCCATCCTCCTAGGCAGCAGATATCTTTTTGAAAGCTGAATTTGTTATCCAGAATATCTATTATTATTTCCAGCTCCGTGTCTGAACAAATCTAGTGAGGATGTTATCAAAATTTGCATCCAGCTCATAGAGATACATTAAAGAGCATCAGAGGTAGTTCATAGAATATGTCAGAATGACTTAAACTTGAGCCTTGTTTGTTACTGTTTTTTATATTCATTTACCCAATTTGTCTTGCTGTGTACATTTCTCCATCTTACACAATAAGAATTCACATTAAAGTCTGTCAAACAGCTTGCTGAAAATCATTTTCATTCTGTCTGCAGCACTTTCCTGAGCTTACAGTCTCATAACCATATCAAAAAAGACAATTGAACTAGCCTAGTATGACTTATTTAATGAGGTTATATTAGTTCCTCATCATCACCACTCTCCTTTATAGGTGTTCCAACACTTCTCTTTTATTAATAGACTCAGAGAAATTATTCAAAACTGGCATCAAGATCTCTGGTTGCTGAATATGCCTTCTATTTGGCCTCAAAACTTGTAAATGCATTTAACTATCTAATTTATCCTATCCTTCTCTACTAATTTTTAGGGGTGGCGATTTTTCATTTAAACTGTCATATCTTTTAGTGCCTCAGAATTTAATTCATACAGCATAAAATAAAAAATATAATTTAGTAGAGTTGCACTGTTGAAATTTCTCCTCTTTGTTTGGATTTGAATTTCATCTTACCAATAGTAAACGCTAAATTTTCTATTCCAGTGTGACTCTTCTTCAATAAGAAAAAAGAGAGCACAACAAGAATGGTGGAATTTTTTTTTTCTCAGTGCCACTATTAGCATTATAACATATTTTTTAAGGACTGAGCTGACAGCTTTCTGGCTCTTCTTCCTCTGAGCATAACTAAAATCATCTTTATTATCCTTTATTAGTTTTTTTTTTTTTNTCCATACCATTTCTGTCCTTTATCGACCCCATCTTTGCATGAAATGTTCCCTTGGTATCTCTAATTTTCTTGAAGAGATCTCTAGTCTTTCCCATTCTGTTCTTTTCCTCTATTTCTTTGCATTGCTCACTGAGGAATGCTCTCTTATCTCTCCTTGCTATTCTTTGGAACTCTGCATTCAGATGCTTATATCTTTGCTTTTCTCCTTTGCTTTTCGCTTCTCTTCTTTTCACAGCTATTTGTAAGGCCTCCTCAGACAGCCATTTTGCTTTTTTACATTTCTTTTCCATGGGGATGGTCTTGATCCCTGTCTCCTGTACAATGTCACAAACCTCCGTCCATAGTTCATCAGGCACTCTATCTATCAGATCTAGTCCCTTAAATCTATTTCTCACTTCCACTGTATAATCATAAAGGATTTGATTTAGGTCATACCTGAATGGTCTAGTGGTTTTCCCTACTTTCTTCAATTTAAGTCTGAATTTGGCAATAAGGAGTTCATGATCTGAGCCACAGTCAGCTCCCGGTCTTGTTTTTACTGAGTGTATAGAGCTTCTCCATCTTTGGCTGCAAAGAATATAATCAATCTGATTTCAATGTTGACCATCTGGTGATGTCCATGTGTAGACTTACCTTAGTTTCTTCTTATCTAAAATACTGATTATAATACTTCCCATCTAACAGTCTCGTTGGAAGGAATGAATACCCAAAAATGCTTGGTCCATAGATACACAATGGTGGTAGTGAGTCTTATCACTGTACTGTTGGTACAGATAGTACTCTAAGAACATGGGAAGGAGTGAAAGGGCATTGAAAACACCAATGCGGATCATCAGAACTTTTATATTTTAAAGCCAGAAGGACTGTCCAAGACCATCTATTGATAGAATAGTGTTTGACAAACTACCAGGACAAAGGTCAAAATAGCCTACTTCCTGTTTTCATAAAAAGAGTTTTATTGGAATACAACCACATCCATTCATTTATCTGTCATCCATGGCTGCTTTTGCACTACAATGTCAGAGCTGAATCATAATGACAGAGACTTTATGACCTGCAGAGTTTAAAATACTTACTTTAGGGGGACTTCCCTGGTGGTCCAGTGGCTAAGACTCCGCGCTCCCAATGCAGGGGGTCCAGAGTTCGATCCCTGGTCGGGGAACTAGATCCCACATGCTACAACAAAAGATCCTGCATGCCTCAATGAAAATTGAAGATTTGGTGTGCTGCAACTAAGATCCAATGCAGACAAATAAATAAATAAAAATAAACATTTAAAACACTTTCTTTCTGGCCTTTTACAGAAAAAGTTTAACAACCTTGATATAGAACACCTCACTTACAGATAAGGGAAAAGGGCCAAATTAGGTGACTTTGTCCACAGTCACATGGCTGGTTAGGGACAGAAATAGGACTCAAACATAGAGGCCTTGGCCCCTAGTTCAAAGCCTGAATGAGGGAAGGAAAAATGCCAGTTCCTTGCATCCAGCCTGAATGTGGTGCTGTGATGGCCTTTGACTGTGATCTTGGCTTCTAGGGCAAAGATTGCCAAGTGCCTCCCCAGACACTCCCAGGCTGGTGGTTCACACCTCCAAGTCCTGACGTGTGCAACTTGTAGACCTGGCCTGTGAGAAACGCCAACTAGAGTCCTTCACATAGAAAGGAAAGGATGTTGGACAGTAATCTGAAGTCATATTAAGAAATAAAGAGCACCAATAAATATAACTACATAAGTAAATACAGAGCCAATATTATTACACTTTTTGTTTGTAAGTCATTTCCCCTTATGTGATTTAAGATACAAAAACAAAAACAGTAAGCATAGATCTCAGTTCAGTTCAGTCGCTCAGTCCTGTCCAACTCTTTGCAATCCCATGAACTGCAGCACACCAGGCCTCCCTGTCCATCACCTACTCCCAGAGTCTACCCAAACCCATGTCCATTGAGTTGGTGATGCCATCCAACCTTCTCATCCTCTGTCATCCCCTTCTCCTCCTGCCCTCAATCTTTCCCAGCATCAGGGTCTTTTCAAATGAGTCAGCTCTCTGCCTCAGATGGCCAAAGTATTGGAGTTTCAGCTTCAGCATCAGTCCTTCCAAAGAACACCCAGGACTGATCTCCTTTAGAATGGTCTGGTTGGATCTCCTTGAAGTCCAAGGGACTCTCAAGAGTCTTCTCCAACACCACAGTTCAAAAGCACCAGTTCTTTGACACTAATATGTTAATAGGCACATAATGTATAAAGCTAATTTGTGATAAAGCTAAAACATCAAAAGGGATTGGAATTGTATAGAAGTAGAGTTTTTGTATAACATTGAAGCCAAAGTGGAATTCATTCAAAACAGTTTGTTATATATATACACCGCTGCTGCTACTGCTAAGTCACTTCAATCGTGTCCGACTCCGTGCAACCCCAGAGACAGCAGCTATATATAAAATAACCAGGAAGGACCTACTATATAGTATAAGGAACTGTATTCAGTATTTTGTAATAATTTATAATGGAAAAGAATCTGAAAAAGAAACATGAAGTCTCCTCCTGAGAAAGAGAAAGTCCCGGGATTCATTCCGATTAGCCTGATAATGAGTCCTGGGGGATCTGGGGCCCTGATGCCCAGTTCTGTCCTACAGTCCTGGTCAGAGCCCCACTCAGTACACACAGACAGGTAGCGGGGGCAGGAGCACCCATCATAAAGGAAGGAGAGTGCTAATACCAGATGCCAGAGGCCAAGAACGCCACCAAGGTCCACACGTTCTTCACTCAGATACTCCTGTGGGGGAGACTGGTCGAGAGTCCAAGTCCAGGGTTTAGATGGAGCTGCATCTTCAAGGAGTCTCTAGTCCAAGCCCTTCATTATGCAACGAAAGAAACAGAATCCTCGGGACTTCCCTAGTGGTCCAGGGGTTAAGAATCCACCTGGTAATGCAGGGGACATAGGTTCAGTCCCTGGCTGGGGAACTAAAATTCCACAAGCCTCCGAGCAACTAAGCTCTGAGCCACAGCTACTGGGCCTGTGTGCCACAACTGGAGAGTCTGTGTGCTGCACTGAGAGATCCCGTGCACCACAGCCAAATATATTGATAAAGAGAAACTGAGTCCACGGAAATGGATGACTCCTACAGGGTTACAACGTCTCTGTTGCACTGTGCCAAGGCAAGTCCAGGCGTTCTGACTCCCTGTGCAGACTACTCCCCTAAGTAACCTTAACAGAAAGAGTTTATTAGTGGAACTTCCCGAGTGCCTCAAGGCAAAATCTTTCTCAGAAATGGTCAAAGATCGTAACTTATATTTTATCTACCTCCTTATATGCCCAATAAGATATTGAAATAGACGTATGTACGTACATATATAGAGATTATATGTATAATACATGTATTCATATAGATATAGGTGTATGTGTAATAGTGTGTGTGTGTGTGTGTGTGTACATATATATGATAAGAGAAAGATTGATCACATTTTAGACTCATGCCTGAGTGGAAACACTTTTAAACAGCTGGGATTTTTTTTTTCCCCTTTAAAATGGGTAGCATTATGGGATAATTATTGTTCCATAGCAAAGACAAGGACTTGATTAATCTCAACCTTCTCTCACAGTTTAAATTATTTTTATTAATTTTTCTAAAGCTCATTTCCAAACATCTGAGTAAATATATAAGATAAATATTCCTCATCAGTCATTACTATTGTTGCTGGGGCTGGAAGCCAGGCCCTCGCATCTGTCCCTCTTCCCACATGCATCAGCAACGCGTCAAAGGAGCAGAAGGCTGCTGCGTTGTTCTGCTGGAACCTCTGGCAAGCCTGGCTGTTTGGCTGCAGAAACGCACATGTGGTGGAGGGCGGTGTTACCCTGGAGGCTAGTCTCAGAGCAGCCCATTTGACTCTGCAGACTGGGACAGAACAAAAGGCCCTGTACTGAGGACATGAACTTGGAAATCTCACTCTTGAGACAGAGGAGTGTTTGTTCCTATGATTTAAGAGACACCATATGAATCTAATCCTATAATCAAACATTGGTACTAGGCCCAATGTATGGCTTTTTCCCCCTTAGGATAATCCAACATGCAAAAGATCTCACCAAAAATAAATCTAGTTAAGACTCCTTCCTGTAAGCTAGCTACTCACTGTGGTCACTAGTCTTGACTACAGGTGTTTTTTGTTGTTTTTATGGTTTGGAGGGGGCTACACTGCACAGCATGTGGGATCTTAGTTCCCCGACCAGGGATGGAACAGGCGCCTCCTGCATTGGAAACACAAAGTCTTAACCACAGGACCGCCAGGGAAGGCCCTCGACTACAGTTGTTAGGTGTGGTTCACATGATCAGTACCTAAAGCGGTTCTTTGCATTACAGCTCTATAAATGTATATAATAAAATGAACTTGGTACAGCCACTTCGGAAGATGGTTTGGCAGTTTCTAACAAACTAAACATACTCTTACCACACAACCCAGCGATTGCACTGTTTGGTATTTACCAGAAAGTTGAAAAGTTATGTCCACACAAAAACCTGCACACGGATGTCTACAGCAGCTCTGTTCATAACTGCCAAAACTTGGAAGCAATCAAGATGGCTTTCAGCAGTTAACTGGATAATCAACAGTGGTACAGCCAGACTACAGAATATTACTCAGCACTAAAGAAACAAGCTATCAAGCCACGAAAAGATATGGAGGAATCTTTAATACATACTGCCAAGTGGAAGAAACCAACCTGAAAAGGCCATATATTGCATGATTCCAACTTTATGACATTATGAAAAAGGCAAAATTATGGAAACAAGAAAAAGAGCAGTTGTTGTCTGGGGCTTGGGAGGGAGCTGGATGGGTAGGAAGGAAAGGAAGGGACGGGTGAGGCACAGAGGATTTTTAGAGTGGAAAAAATATTCTGTATGATACGAAAACGATGGATACATACCATTATACATTTGTACCACACCAAGAATGAGCCCTAAGATAAACTATAGACTTCGGGTGATGTCCATAAGGGCTGATCAGTTGCAAGAGATGTACCACTCTGGTACGGGATGTTGGAAATGGAGAAGGTTTTGTATGTGTGGGGTAGGTAGTAGTACATGGGAAATCCCTGCACCTTCTTCTCAACTTCCCTGTGAACCTACATCTGTGGTTAAAAAAAAAAAAAAAAAGTCTTAGTAATGCCACCAGGAAGGCCCAATGTACACAAACAAACAAACACATAAATAACATGAACTCTATCCAGTAGCCACTAGTTAATTTAAGTGACTTATGTTCATTCATTCTAAAATTGTTTGCTGAGTGTTTCCTGTATTTTAGGTGCTGAACGACTGAGTTAAGGACAGAAAGCAGCTCTACAAATAATAGCAACATTTTTTGGTATCAACTCCCCCTTCCTTTGTAGTAAATCGGTAAAAAAAAAACCCTCAGACATGCTCATCCAGATGTCTCTCTGTGTGGTTCATCTCAGTTCCTTTTCTCCTGTTGTTCAGTGAACATTTTCTGCCTCATTCCCTTCAAGAGTTTGCACTGTTGGTGGTTGTTAATTCCAATTATAATGTCTCTCCATTTTTACATACACAAGACTCATTCCCTAAGTTCAACTGTCTCTTTATCAATAATACTCATGAATCTTGGCTATGGCAGGAATCAAAAGAATGCTGAAGTTTAAGAAATTCCTACGTTTTCATTATCTGTTTTTTACAGCAGCAGTTCCCAACCTTTTTGGCACCAGGGACTGGTTTCATGGGAGACAACTTTTCCAAGGACGGGGGAGGGGGAGATGGTTTCAGGATGTTTCAAGCACGCTACATTTATCGTGCATTTTGCTTCTATTATTATTACATCAGCTCCGCTTTAGATCATCAGGCATTAGATCCTAGAGGCTGGAGACTCCCGTTTTACAGTTTAGGCTGAAACCGTGTGTCCTCTCGTCCCCTTTGCCTGGACATGCAACTCTCGTGGATCTTCAGAACTTTGGGAGAGTATTGAGAGGAGTTTCACAATCACTCTGTGAAGAAAGTGAGCCTTGAGGTTGAGAACAAATTCCGGGTGCTTTAATTACCTGGAAGAGTTGTCACTATTGCTCAGAAGTTCTTGAACTCTATGATACTTCCTGTTCAACACTAGCTTCCTGTGAAGTTGGCATTCCTCTCAACTTACCCAGTTGCCATGATCTTTTCCCACAGTAACCACCTAAAGTCGTGGCTCATATTTAATACTTTGTTTAGTGCCCTAAACAGGAATCAGGTAATCCCAGGAGTGGGTGATGACCGGAAAGTCAGTGTGTCTCATTGCGAGCTTTCCATGTGGCTCTTCCAGACTTTGTTCTGACCCACCTGAACCCCCGACCTACTCATCTGGGCAGACCGCTCACACTCAGCCTAGCTCACTTGCCATAGATCTATAAAGGACCTTTTCTTTTCCTTTCTACATTTTAAAGAAAGTGAAAGTGAAGTCGCTCAGTAGTGTCCAACTCTTTGCGACCCCGTGGATTGTAGCCTACCAGGCTCCTCCGCCCATGGGATTCTCCAGGCAAGAATACTGGAGTGGGTTGCCATTTCCTTAAGACGTTCTATTTTCAGAAGTCACATTAAGGTCAAAGGCATTTTCTTGAAAATTGCATGAAGTTGACAGTGTTGGATGACAGAACTGGGCAGTCTGACCTAGGTGAGTTTCAGTCCCTGCTCTAGTAAATTATCTGAAGGCTGCTCCTTCTGAAATTCACCCTTCATCATTACTAGGACTTGGTCAGGTCACCCTGACAAAACTGCCAGGTTTTTTATTTAAAGAAGAAAATTCTTCAAATGACTTATCCAACAGAGACCTCTCTTCTCTGTTCTGGGACCCCAATATCAAGGTCACTCAAGATGCCACCAAACTTGGGTCCATGAGTGGAGTAAAATGGGTGGACTGTGTACTTTGGAATCTCATGCAGTAGACAAAAACAACAAATGTGATGAATGGACAACAACAAGCTTAGCTCTTTAAAACATAACACTGGATTAGAAAAACAAGTTAGCAAGAAAAAATAATGCCATCCAGCCATCTCATCCTCTGTTGTCCCCTTTTCCTCCTGCCCCCAATCCCTACCAGCATCAGTCTTTTTCAATGAGTCGACTCTTCGCATGAGGTGTCCAAAGTATTGGAGTTTCAGCTTTAGCATCATTCTTTCCAAAGAAATCCCAGGGCTGATCTCCTTCAGAATGGACTGGTTGGATCTCCTTGCAGTCCAAGGGACTCTCAAGAGTCTTCTCCAACACCACAGTTCAAAAGCAGGAGTAAGCGTCTTTTAATTTCATGGCTGCAGTCACTATCTGCAGTGATTTTGGAGCCCCAGAAAATAAAGTCTCACAGTGTTTCCACTGTTTCCCCATCTATTTCCCATAAAGGGATGGAACCAGATGCCATGATCTTCGTTTTCTGAATGTTGAGCTTTAAGCCAACTGTTTCACTCTCCTCTTTCACTCTCATCAAGAGGCTTTTTAGTTCCCTTTCACTTTCTGCCATAAGGGTGGTGTCAAAATAAGAGAAGCTTTGCTGAAAATGTGATCATGAGGTAGCATGAACTGAGGAGTAAGATGATTCTTTTGAAGCCACAAAAGAGGCATAAATACTAGTTTCAGAAACATAATTCTGTAAATTAACTCTTCCCAATAAGCTTCTGTGGGACTTGTCTATTCTGAAAGATGCTAATAGGTATTTCCCCAAAGCAGATTCTACAATCAACCCCTTTGAGAAACTTAGGTCAAATGAAGCTAATCAGGTCTCTTCACTTCAGATGTTCTCAGAGCATATAATAGTCACATGCAAGATGGTATATGCATCATCTCCCAAACCTCTGTGGTCTTGGAATGCTTTTTGCCAAATGCCATTTTGCAAAACATATAGAAAGAGATGCTGCTTCGAACACTGATGCCAGTTCCTTCCTTCCTTCAAGGCCTCCTTCATAACCCATCCCCACCTGGACTCCAGGCCTCATCTCTTCCCTGGAGCCCCCTCTGAATGTGACCATGTTAGTCGTTCAGTTAAATCTGACTCTTTTGGACCCCATGGACTATAGCCTGCCAGGCTCCACCTGTCCATGGGATTTTCCAGACAAAAATACTGGAGTGGGTTGCCATGCCCTTCTCCAAGGGATCAGACCCAGGAACTGAACCCAGGTTTCCTGCATTGTAGGCAGATTCTTGACCGTGTGAGCTACCAGGGAAACCCCCTCTAAGGCCCACAGTAATCTTTGTTCTGATCTTTACTGCTGCAACTGTCTGACCTTCAGACAAAAGCCAAAGAATACTTTACTATTGCTGCAAATACTTATTACTGCAGCAGTAAGATCAGAATACAGCAGGCAAACTACTGCAGCTTCTGCTTTCTTAAGGATGGGTATGACATAATTTACCTACATCCTCACTTTCAGTTAAGTTGATTTGAATAAATTACATGAAAGTGACTTTCAGCCAATCATCTCACAGCATCTATTCAAACCAGGTTAATCTTTACCGTCTGCTTATTTACTGCGAGGTGAGGGTAGATGAGTCATATTTATAAAGCATCCCAATAGTCATAGAAAAAAAGAAAAAATCTTTCTTCATAATGTTTTGATGCTTTAATAAATTTAAAGAAAAGTAAGAGGGGAAAGTGTTGTGGTCTAGTCATGGGTTGGAAAAGAATTCCCAAACATGAGGCAGAACGAGAGGAGAATATAGTTTATTACAGTGGGAGATGCTTTTAGAACAGTGGGCCAGCTCAAGGGAGAGCTGAAACGGTTCACAGGATTGCAGCCAAATTCCTACTGGAATGGTGGCATTAGATGACTGGGTAGGATGCTACCCTAGGGTGGGCGTTTTACCTCGTATGGGGTCAGGGAACTGGTTGGTTTAGATCCAGAGGCTCATGGTGACAGTTGTTATGAAGCTTGGTCAGCTCCAGAGATTTTTATTCTGTGACCTTGGTATAGGGCTCCACAAAAACAAAGAGAATTACAAGCTTCTAAACACAGCTTCGCGTCAGTTGAATTTTTTATTTTTTTAGCTTAGTTTAGCCCTGTTAATCACTGCTGAATTATATGATGATGAGGCTAACGATGATGAAGGAGGAAAAGAGGATGAGGATGGAAGATGTGGTGGTAGCTACCGTTTAAGTCCGTATTTCAGGCCAGGCACTGTTACCAAAAGAGTAGGTGGAGGGGGAGGCTGCTTGCCACTCAAAAGCCAGTAAAAAAGCCAGGTTGGTGGAAAGGAAAGTTTGCTTTCAGATGCCAGCAACTGTGGGTCAGGGGAAGGCTTAGTTGCTNTGGAAGATGTGGTGGTAGCTACCGTTTAAGTCCGTATTTCAGGCCAGGCACTGTTACCAAAAGAGTAGGTGGAGGGGGAGGCTGCTTGCCACTCAAAAGCCAGTAAAAAAGCCAGGTTGGTGGAAAGGAAAGTTTGCTTTCAGATGCCAGCAACTGTGGGTCAGGGGTGGGGAGTGGGGAGGGGGGTGTCCAAAGGCCTACTCCCCCGCCTCCTCCCCCTACCCTTGCCAACAAGCATGGGGGTGAGAGCTTTTATAGACAGTGTTGGGAGGACAGGGTTACTTGCGGAAACAGCACAATCATCTCTAACAGTCATCTTCAAACTGGTCATCAGTGGTCTGACCAGCATCATCTTGGCTGTTTTCCATTTGTTCCCAGTTATTTGCAGCCAGTTCTCCACATTGTGGCAGCTCATGTCCAGGGGACAGTCTGGTTGTCAAGTAGTTAACGTCTCCCCTTGGTGTTTTGGTATCTGTAAGACAGCTCACAGGATATGGCTCAGAATATTATCTATAGCTCTTGAGAAAGAGCTAATAGTCCTTGACTATGCTTAATGACTGCTGCTGCTACTGACTACATTATTATTATTTAGTCTCCTCTGACTGTTTTCCTTTGTTTCAGCATTTCGCAGTTCTCTGATTAAACTTATTCTTTGACTAAAGCTTTCTACAGACAAAAGGCAGGCAGAGGACATGAGAGGTAGGGGTGGGCAAGAGCCATAGGGCTCCACTCTGTTTCAGTATTAAGCTAAGCACCTCCACTGCCCTCACAGGATTAACAAGACTGGTTTATCCAAAAATGCCTTCCTCACCTGCCTCCCATAGACCTAAAACTTCCACCTTTATATATCAATTCCTGGGCTTCTCAGGTGGCTCAGAGGTAAAGGATTTACTTGCCAATGCAGGAGACGAGGGTCGATCTCTGGGTCAGGAAGATTCCCCTGGAGAAGGAAACGGCTACCCACGCCAGTTTTCTTGCCTGGGAAATCCCATGGACAGAGGAGCCTGGTGGGCTACAGTCCATGAAGTGGCAGAGTCAGACCATGACTGAGCAACTGATATCATTTCCTACAGCACCACCTACATCAGCAAACAGGCCACAAGTATTACACTGATGGTAGCTCTGCATAAATTGTTTTTTTTGTAGATTTTTAAAAAATCACTCAACAGGAGATCTTGGTAAAATATTTAGTTTTGCTTGCAGTATAAGGGGATTCTCTCTAGGAGAACAGAGATGGATAAAGCAAAGCTATGCAGTTCCTCCTAGTTCTTACTTAATTAAATACTTGACATTCACTAAGAATCCATCACTTATAAAAGATACTTTTAAAGTCCCCGGGGTTTGAAACATCAATATAGACTGCAATCTTTGCCCTCAGCACTTATCAGAGAGGCAATCACAAACAAATAATTATAATGGGACACAATTGTTTTAATCGAGGCATGAGAATTATGTATGTAAAGCACTCAGCCCAGATGCTTGGCACAGAGGAGTTGCTTTCTTCTCCCCATTCCTCTGTGGGAGTCAAAGAAAGCTTCACAAAGAAACACACTGTCTTGAAGGATAAATGGGAATTTTCCAGGGAAAAAGTAGGAGACGACAGTGACATGGTGGCTAATGTGTAACAGTCGGCCCTCCAGGAAGGGGGAGAAAGCCCTGATGTGCAGCATTTGCTAATCTCCATGGTGTAAATCCTCCTGCTACAGCAGATTTCAAGGTACTGACATGATGTCACTAAACAGAGTTGGGACTAGGTTGCATGAGCTAGTGAGAGCCAGCTCCAGCCTGAACTTCACTGAAGGGACCAGAAAAAAAGGAACAACATTTGTAAAGGCATGGAGGGCTGGTGATTAGCTGGCTATTGTCGCGCAGAGGGTGATACAGTGAAACACAGCAGGATCCTGTGGGGTCTTCCTGGGGACAGAGCCCCCACACACACAGCCACCCCACTCCTCCCCCCATCTCCTTCACTNAGGAAGGGGGAGAAAGCCCTGATGTGCAGCATTTGCTAATCTCCATGGTGTAAATCCTCCTGCTACAGCAGATTTCAAGGTACTGACATGATGTCACTAAACAGAGTTGGGACTAGGTTGCATGAGCTAGTGAGAGCCAGCTCCAGCCTGAACTTCACTGAAGGGACCAGAAAAAAAGGAACAACATTTGTAAAGGCATGGAGGGCTGGTGATTAGCTGGCTATTGTCGCGCAGAGGGTGATACAGTGAAACACAGCAGGATCCTGTGGGGTCTTCCTGGGGACAGAGCCCCCACACACACAGCCACCCCACTCCTCCCCCCATCTCCTTCACTTATCCCCATCTCCTCCACTTCCCCTCCCCAACCTCTTGCTTGTAGAAAAGCTTTAGATTCCCAGGCCTTCCCTGAATTCCAAAAAGAAAAATTTAATCAGAGAAGTAAAAAAAATAATAATACAGAAATGAAACAGTCAAGCAAGACAAAATAATAACGGTTTAGCCATAAAATAGTCAAGGACCTTTAGCTCCTCTTCAAGGGCTACAGATAATACCCTGAGCCATATCCTTGAGTTGTTCTGCAAATTCTAAAACCCCCACCAGGTGGAAGAAGTTAACTGCATGCCGACCAAGAGTTCAAGACCCCAGACTTGTTGGAACCAGAAGACTGATGACTGAGATTCCTGAAATACCACCCTGTTACTTCACTGTCAACCAGTCATAGAACTGTGCTCCTGAGCTGATCATACATCCTGTGACCCCATGCCTCATACTGTCTTCAAAAATCCTCCCAAAAGAGTTCAGATCTTTTGAACATGAGTTGCCAGTTTTCCTTGCTTGGCCTTGCAGCAAACCCCATACTTTCCTTCTCCACGACCCTGGTGTCGGTAGATTGGTTCTGCTGGGTATCAGTGAGAGGACCCAAGTTTGGTTCAATGAAAATAAGGGCCAGACCTAAAGAAACAGTGGATATATGTATACATATAACTGACTCACTTTGCTGTACACTTGAAACTAACACAATATCAGTAACACAATATCACAATCAAGTATACTCAAATAAATGTTTTTTAAATATTAGAGATTAAAAAAAAATAAGGACTAGAATATTGATGGAAATGGAGATGCTTGCAAAGTTTAAACAGGTAATTTACGAAGAGAAAATGGGTTTAGCCTGTGGTGGGAAAGACAGATCGTGAAAGAAGAATTTGGAACATAGTTTAAGAAGAGATTGCAATAGCATTGAAACCTTTTGCAATTTTCTCTTTTATATAATTGATTGTGATCTAAATCATCCAGGCTTCAGAAGAATGACTGTAGTGGTGTCGGTATGGAGAAATTACTGGAGGACGGGGAGACTGGGAATAAGGCAACTGGCTAACAAATTTTCAAAATCCTCTTGAAACGAGATCTAAACTGCCAGTGCTCGGCGTCTTTGGGCCACAATGCAGCCATTTCAATGCTGCTAGTGTATATTCTAACTTGAAGGGGCTCTTTAACTCAGATCTCTGGAAAATAACAAAAGGAAATAAAATAATTTAAAATCACTACTAAATGTAAACTATACAGTATAGTGCCTAGCATTATCAAACACAACTGTGTATAGAGGTTTTTATATACGACGAATTCTTTTATGAATCCCTGTTCCCCCACAGTAGGAAATTGTCGATCTGCTTCTGCTTATATCTTCCTATGGCTAATTCTTGTTGTCTCTTCCTGGGTATCGCACTGGTCCCATTAAGCTCTCAGACTTGTTCTATATTTCCTTGATTTTCAGTTAGACAAGCGCTCACCCGCTTGAACCATAGCAAAGTTTGTTTTCTGCACCTGCAGCACCCCTGTTGCTTATTGTGCTGAGCCAGGTTTCCTTGGCACTAAATGCTGGGGCTGAACTGGAGTGGGTTGCCATTTTCTACTCCATTCAGTATGAGTAAGTCCCGTTCAGTATATATGCTAGCCTATTATATATTATTAAATTTAACTGTATTTTAGCTGGCAATCCTAGACCTCAGGCAAGTAACTTAACTCCTTGGTGCTCAAATTCTCTTACTCAGAACTTGAGAATAATGGAATTGTCCACCAGAAAACATTGTCTTAAGAGTTAAATGAGATAATGCATGTAAAATGTTAGGAACCTGCTGTTGGCTGCTGCTGCTAAGTCACTTCAGTCGTGCCTGACTCTGTGCGACCCCATAGACAGCAGCCCACCTGGCTCCCCTGTCCCTGGAATTCTCCAGGCAAGAACACTGGAGTGGGTCGCCACTTCCTTCTCCAATGCACGAAAATGAAAAGTGAAAGTGAAGTCACTCAGTCATGTCCAACCCTGCCTTCCAGGCTCCTCCATCCATGGGATTTTCCAGGCAAGAGTACTGGAGTAGGGTGCCATTGCTTGTTGGCACATACTAATAAATGCTATGTGGCTATCGTTCAATATATTTTGATAGAGTACATGGAATTGGGAGACGTATATACCAAGTTCAAGGTAATCTTGGGCATGTTATTTAACTTTTCTGTGTCTCAGCCTCATCCTCCATACAGTATAGATTGTTGTGATTTTTACCTTACGCTATTGAGTAAATAAGACAATACACAGCAATCATTTAGCATGATACCTGGCTCATAACAAATGTAAACAATAGCATTCTCTGTAATAAGTAGCCATAAGAACATGCTCCCCCCACCAATCCACGAGCCCTCTCTGCTGAGCACCGTTTCCATGCTATTCCAGTGGGCACTGATTTCTCTTCCTCTGAATTTCTGTAGTCCTTGCTGGTTTTACCACCAACAGAACCCTCACCTATATCCTGCCTTGCACTGTTTGTGAACTGTTCCGTTGTGGATGCCTTATTTCATCAGTCAGATCCTGGAAACCTCTTCCGTCAGCCTCTCTTTGGTTGTTGTTCAGCCTCTCAGTTGTGTCCAGCTCTTTGCCACCCCACGGACTGCAGGACATCAGGCTCCTCTGTCCTCCACTGCCTCCTGGAGTTTGCTCAGATGCATGTCCATTGAGTCGGTGATGCTAACCATCTCATCCTCTGCCACCCCTTCTCCTTTTGTCCTAAGTCTTTTCCAGTATCAAGGTCTTTTCCGATGAGTCAGCTGTTTGAGTCAGGTGGCCAAAGTATTGGAACTCCTCAGTATATATTCGTTTGGGGGCTTGGTTTGGTTTTATTTTTGGCTGTACCATGCAGCATGTGGGATCTTTGTTCAGCAACCAGGGATGGAACCTGTGCTTCCTGCAAGGCCACGGAAGTCCTCAGGACATATCTGTTGGCTGGTTAAATTCTTAGTGCCCTCGTCACAGACGTGAGGACCAAGAGGAAGAGTCAGATCTGTGTAACCAATGACCTACCTCCTTAAATCAACAGGCACCGACGGGAAGCCCTGTTTAAAGTGTCAGCACTTTCCCCGGCCTGTGGAACCCTGGAGAAGGAGACAGGGCAGAGGGCAGTCCTTGTCCTGAGCACGCTCAAGCAAGGGGCTGAGGTGCTTGCCTTCTCTGAGTGTCTGTCTAGGTGCCTGGCTCCATCTCTCAAGTCCTGCAGGTGGGGCTTGAGACGCAAAGAGGTTCAGCACATGCTTACTAAATAGATCACCACTAGGCATTGGAAACAGCCCTGGACCTTAGCGAAGTGCAAAACCAGGAGTGTTTGGTATATCCCAAACAACACAACAACCTCTACATCAGTGATTCTCAACTTTGAATATTGTCATCACCTTGGGGAACTTTAAAAACTACCAAGGTTCTGACTTAGCTGGTCTGGATGGGGCAGGACTGGATGTCTGTAGTTTTAAAAGCTCCTCAAGTGATTCTAACGTCCAGCTGTGGCCAAGAAACTCTGCTTACACTGCTTTACATGGAAACTAATGACCTGACCTGCCTGATACCGTGATCTTTGCAAAGTACAGAGTACTTCTAAATTGCCTAGAGGTTGACACCTACATACTTACTTTTTTTCCCTTTCTGGACAGCAGATAAAACAACTCTAAAATGACTTGATGTCCTTCCAAATTACTGTGTAATTAGTTATCACTGAGCAAACTTCTTGTAAAACCTTACCAGTATCCTATTCCTATATCCTGTTCAGTGAGCAAACTGGGAGCCAGTTTTTTCAGTGTGGAGTAAACTCTGGTTTGTGAGAACTGATTACTAAAATCACCTGGTGGCCCATGAAGGCAGGAACAGGGATCACAGAATTACAGGCTGTTAGAGCTGGAGGGAGGACGAGAGATCAGAGCTTCCCAAACTTCAGTGTGCATACAACCCCCCTGGGGTCCTATTAAAGCCCAGATGCTGACTCAGTGGGTCTGGGAGGGACCTAGGGGTCTGCACTGCTAACAAGCCACCAGCCGGTCCCAGGACCACATTGATAGCAAGACCTTGTAGTAAATCTCCCTTCAGTTCAGTTCAGTTCATTTGCTCAGTCGTGTCCGACTCTTTGTGACCCCATGAATTGCAGCACGCCAGGCCTCCCTGTCCATCACCAACTCCCAGAGTTCACCCAGACTCACGTCCATCAAGTCTGTGATGCCATCCGGCCATCTCATTCTCTGTCGTCCCCTTCTCCTCCTGCCCCCAATCCCTCCCAGCATCAGAGTCTTTTCCAATGAGTCAACTCTTCGCATGAGGTGGCCAAAGTTCTGGAGTTTCAGCTTCAGCATCATTCCTTCCAAAGAACACTCAGGGCTGATCTCCTTCAGAATGGACTGGTTGGATCTCCTCGCAGTCCAAGGGACTCTCAAGAATCTTCTCCAACACCACAGTTCAAAAGCATCAATTCTTCGGCACTCAGCCTCCTTCACAGTCCAACTCTCACATCCATACATGACCACAGGAAAAACCATAGCCTTGACTAGATGGACCTTAGTCGGCAAAGTAATGTCTCTGCTTTTGAATATACTATCTAGGTTGGTCATGACTTTTCTTCCAAGGAGTAAGCGTCTTCTAATTTCATGGCTGCAGTCACCGTCTGCAGTGATTTTGGAGCCCAGGAAAAAGCACTCCATACATTTTAGCTGTTGTGTTTCTTTTTTACAACCCAATGAGAACATTTGCTGACTGGCAGTTTTATGATTGTCAAAAAGATTTGCAGCTCTTACCTGCTTTCAAGACTGTGTAGCCAGCTTAACTCTTAAGATGCAAATGAAATACAAGTTGCCTAACTTTGAGCCAGACATGCCTTTATAGCTTTCATAAATACAATAATAAAGTGCAGGTGAGAGTACCATAGTCCTTGGCTATGGGGCCTAGGAAACAAGAGTTCCATAAGTACTCAGTGGACATGAACCTGAGCAAACTCTGGGAGACAGTGAAGGACAGGGAAGCCTGGCGTGCTGCAGTCCATGGGGTTGCAAAGAGTCAGACACATCCTAGTGACTGAACGAAAACAACAAAGTGCTTAAAAAGCCAATAGTCTGCTTCTCAATAACAGAAATAACTTTGGCAGCTCTCTCAACAATTCTACTTTCTCACCGAAGAGAAAGTGTTTTCTAAGTNTTGCAAAGAGTCAGACACATCCTAGTGACTGAACGAAAACAACAAAGTGCTTAAAAAGCCAATAGTCTGCTTCTCAATAACAGAAATAACTTTGGCAGCTCTCTCAACAATTCTACTTTCTCACCGAAGAGAAAGTGTTTTCTAAGTATTCGTTCTGTTGAAGGCCTACAGATGGCAATGACTTAAAAACCTTTTTAATACTAGTAACACACTGCATGATCCTAATCAAATTCCAAATGCAATCAACTGACTAGACTTGGAAGATCAGATGCTCAAGAAAGTACATGCCAAGTGCTTGTCAATTACATTCTGAAATAGGAGGCAAAGATGTGAATGGAAAAGGCTCTCCAAATAAAGTGATCACATGGAGGAAAGTACAGTGACAGGAAGGAACAAGATTTGCTTGGGTGACATGAAATAGACCAGTATAAATACAACAGTTCTTAAACAAGAGATAAGACGGGATGTGTGGCTTGGGCTCATGAATTCCTATCGAAGACCTTCAATGGCATATAACTTAGCTAGCTATTGTTGTGAAACAAATCATCATAAAACTCAGTGGCTTAAAACAATAAGCACTGACTTTTGCCCATGATAACAATTGTTCCACGAAGTGCTTTGTGTCTTGGCTGAGCTGACTCATGGTGGATTGGGTGAGCAACTCTGCTGATCTTGGCTGGTTTCTCACATCTATTTGGTAATTGGCTGGCTATTGGCTTGTGCAAGAAAGAGTTGATGTTGTAGGCTTGATATTTCTGTTTAGAAGGACCTGCTCACAGAGCTGCCCCTTGGCTGGGAACTTGGTTTTTGAAGTGCCCCTTGTGTTATTAACTGTATTAGTTTTCTATTGCAGACGCAGTGTTAGCATTAGCACCTCAATTGTGTCCACCTCTTGTGATCCCATGGACTATAGCCCACCAGGTTCCTCTGTCCATGGAATTCTGGTATGGGTTGCCATTCCCTTCTCTAGAGGATCTTCCCAACCCAGGGATTAAACCTGGCTCTCCTGAATTGCAGGCAGATTCCTTACTATCTGAGTCATCAGGGAAGCCTCAGACGTAACAAATTGCAAAAATGTAGTGGCTCAACACAACATGTTTTTCTTATCTGACAGTTCTGGAGGTCAGAAGTCTAAAATAGGTCAGCAGGACTGTATTCTTTCAGAGGCTCTAGACAGTAATCCATGTCCTTGCCTTTTCAGAAACCATCTGCATTCCTTGGCTCATGACCACTTCTCTCCTCCATCTTCAAAGCAACTTCAAATCTCTTTCTCTTTCTCTTTGACTCTGAACCTAGATAATCTGGGAAAACCTTCCCATCTCAAGGTTCTTAGTCACATACACAATATCCCTTTTGCCATGTGTGGCACCAGAATAAGAGGCTCTGGGCATTAGGACATAAACATATTCAGGTGCTTCCGGTTCATTTACTGATGATGGAGAATATGATGAATGAATAAGCAGGAAATTCTAGACATACAGTTAGAAAGCTATGGGCAATTGTTCAGGGATACGATAATCAGTGACTGGTGTATCAGACAGAAAAACAAGTTATCTGTTTGTAAGTGATGAAAAACTGAGTTAATCAAGACTAGTTTGGTAGAGCTTGTGGTATTTCTACTTAGTCACTCAAATATTTATTGAATGTGTGCTACATGGTAGGAGTACAACAGGGAATAAACAGGGTATTGTCTCAATACCATGGACATTACCTTCTGATTGGGTGTTTCCAAGAAGGGAACATTTAGGTTGAGCCCTAAAGAATTAGGAAGAGGCAGTCTTACACAAGAGAGGAGGGGTTCCATGGAGAGAAAATGGCATGCACAAACCCCTGGGGCTGGGATGAATGTGGTCCTCTGTAAGTGCAGTCAAAGTCCAGTGTGACTGAGATTCCCCTGGTGGTCCAGTGGCTAAGACTCCACACTCCCAATGCAGGGGGTCTGGGTTCAATCCCCAGTCGGGGAACTAGATCCCACATGCAGCTACTAAGAGCTCGCATGCTGCAATTAAAGATCCTGCATACCACAACTGAGACCCAGCTCGGCCAAATAGAAAAATAAAAACAAACATTAAAAAAAAAAATCCATCGTGGCTGTAGTGTAGAGACTGAGGGGAAGGGTGCATCTAATGTGGAAAGGAAGGTAAACATGCTAGTCCCCAGGACAGGATTTTTCTGGTCACAATAACAAGTCTAGATTTCATCCTAAGTATAACGAGAAGTCACTGAAAGGTTTTATGTTTTCAAAATGATAACTCTAGTGTTGAGAGGCAAGGGTGGAAGTGAGAAAATTAGAGACTTGCTACTCATGTGGTCCACAGATAAGCAGCACAAACTGACTTGAGAGTTGGTTGGGAATGCAGAATATCGGTCTTTCCCCAAGCCTGGAGTCGGAATCTGCATTCTAACAAGATTCCCAAGTGATTCATTTGCACATTAAAGTTTGAGAAGCTCTAAGTTGGAAGACCATGGTAGCTTGGCCTAACAAAGTGGCTGGTAGATGGAAAAGTAGAAGGGATATCTTACACATAGTCACAGGTATGCAGAATTGCACTAGAATTAAAAGCTGGTATCAGGAGGACAGGGCTTCCCAGGTGGCGCTAGTGGTAAGGAACGTATCTGCCAAGGCAGGAGGAGGTGTAAGAGACCTGGTTTGATCCCTGTGTAGGGAAGATCCCCTGGAGGAGGGCACGGCCACCCACTCCAGGATTCTTGCCTGGAGAATCCCATGGACAGAGAAGCCTGGCAGGCTACAGGCCATAAGGTCACAAAGAGTCAGACACAACTGAAGCGAATGACACACACACGTCCACGCACACACACATAAGGTGCACAGTGTTCAAAACAAAGAGAAATATTAGTTATATGCAGGCATGGAACCTTAAGTCTTCTGTGTTAGAGATGTTTTCAGGCAGAAGTCCAGTACCCTGGAGAGCTCCTATAAACCAACAGTTTTCTAAAGATGAAAGTCTAAGGGTCTATACAGAGAGCCTTTTAAACTCAAAACCTTGAAGTCATCCTTGACTGTATTTTTATGATGAAGCTATGATGATAACCGGATTAAGTTCTCTGATTTCTGGAACTCAGCTTCAATACCCAAAGAACTCTCTGTTCCATGCGATAGAACAACCATGTGTCTGCTCTCTCTTGTGTATTTCAGTGAGGTTATAATCCTGAAGGAGGCCAAAAGCCCACAATGAGGTGGAGGTGAGAGGGAGGCACCTTTTTGAATGTCATTTTCCCTCAAGGATCCCCTCTCTCCTGGACAGGAGCTGGAGTTTGGCCTGGGTTCAGGGATTTAACTCACAAAATAGAAACCATTAAAGCACTAACTGTAGTGATAATTCTGAAAATGGAAAAAGGCTAGATTTGGGGGAGCCTATTACTTTGCTGACTAGGGTCCGTCTAGTCAAGGTTATGGTTTTTCCTGTGGTCATATATGGATGTGAGAGTTGGACTGTGAAGAANTCATAACTTTTCTTCCAAGGACTAAGCGTCTTTTAATTTCATGGCTGCAGTCACCATCTTCAGTGATTTTGGAGCCCAAAAAAATAAAATCTGACACTGTTTCCACTGTTTCCCCATCTATTTCCCATGAAGTGATGGGACCGGATGCCATGATCTTCGTTTTCTGAATGTTGAGCTTTAAGCCAACTTTTTCACTCTCTTCTTTCACTTTCATCAAGAGGTTTTTTAGCTCCTCTTCACTTTCTGCCATAAGGGTGGTGTCATCTCCATGTCTGGGGTTATTGATATTTCTCCCGGCAATCTTGATTCCAGCTTGTGTTTCTTCCAGCCCAGCATTCCTCATGATGTACTCTGCATATAAGTTAAATAAGCAGGGTGACAATATACAGCCTTGTCATACTCCTTTTCCTATTAGGAACCAGTCTGTTGTTCCATGTCCAGTTCTAACTGTTGTTTCCTGAGCTGTATACTGTGGAAAATCTCCCTTACAAGGCATTAAAAAATCTCCAGTGCCTAAGCCTCACTCCAGAGCTAGTGACTTAGAGTCCTAGGGTTGGGAGTGTGAGGCCGAATGTCAGCACTTTTTCAAAGTTCCTCAACTGATTCTTTTTATTTCCCTGAATTTTTTTAAATTTCTCTTTTAAAATATTGATTTATTTATTACAACTGGAGGCTTATTACTTTACAATATTGTGGTGGCTTTTGCCATACATTGACATGAATCAGCCACGGGTGTACATGTGCCCCCCATCCCGAACCCCCCTCCTACCTCCCTTATTTCTCTGAATTTTTAAAAGTATTTTTAAAAATTGAAGTATAATTGATTTATAGTGTTGTGTTAGTTTCAGGTGTACAGCAAAGTGGTGCATTTTTATATAAATATATATGTGTGTGTGCCACTTTGGCATGTGGGTTATTTTGAGCTGACAGCATTCAAGACTCTGCTGACTCAGGAAAATCTTTTATCTCTCCATTAACTACCTGAAAGATTCAGACCAGGGTACTGACTCAGAGAGAGCTAGTCCCAGAGATAACTTTTATCTGGAATGACCGACCTTGGTGCATGGCAGGCAAACATCTGATTACCAAATATCTGCTCTTACCGTTCTATGAATCTCCCTCCTCCCCTTGAAGTCACGGGCCCCTTTCCCACTCCTTAGCTCAGGATGGCATACAAGACTCAGCTGTCCAGCATGTTTTGGCTGTCATACTGGTGTTTTTTTTTTTTTGGCTGTCGGTCTTAGTTGAGGCTCGCAGGATCTTTCATTGTAGCACTGAAGGTTTCTCAATAATTGTGGTACTTGGGCTCAGTAGTTACACTGGGCAGGCTTAATTGCCCTTCCGCTTGTGGGATCTTAGTTCCCCAACCAGGAATCAAACTGGTTCCCCTGCATTGGAAGGTGGTTTCTTAACCACTAGACCACCAGGGAAGTCCCTAGATCTCATTACTTACGAGGGCTCCGCTACATATGCAGTTAAATTTGTTTGTCTCCTATTAATCAATTGTATGTCAATTTAATTAATAGACCAGCGAAGAGATGGGGTCGCGAAGAGTCGGACAAGACTGAGCGACTTCACTTTCACTTTTCACTTTCATGCATTGGAGAAGGAAATGGCAACCCACTCCAGTGTTCTTGCCTGGAGAATCCCAGGGACGGGGGAGCCTGGTGGGCTGCCGTCTATGGGGTCGCACAGAGTCGGACACGACTGAAGCGACTTAGCAGCAGCAGCAGCAGCAGCAGAAGAAGAAGAAATCTATTCCTCCTGTAAAGCAGCCAAGACTGAGAGCCACCCATCCGGCAGCTGAGGAAACTGAGGCCCAGAGAGATGGAGTGAAAGAGGCAGCTGAGGGTCCCACCTTTTAAAACCAGCACCCAGGATTCTGGCTACAAAAGCCTTCTTCCTCAATTCTGTAGAGACAGGAAGTAGATTAGCGGTTTCTAGGGAGCAGAGAGAGGAGGGAAATGAGGGGTAGCTGCTAAGAGACACAGAGTTTCTTCCAGAGTGATAAAAGTGTTCTAAAGTTATCTAAGTCTATGAGTCTTTTTCTGTTTTGTAAGTTCATTTGTATCATTTCTTTTTAGATTCCACATATAAGGGATGCCATTCAATATTTCTCCTTCTCTGACTTATTTCACTCAGTATGACACTCTAGGTCCATCCACGTTGCCCACAAATGGCACGGTTTCATTCTTTTTAATGGCTGAGTAACGTTCCATTGTACACATGTACCACATGTTCTTTATCCGTGTAGTAGTGATGGTTGCACAACTCTGTAAATATACTAAATTCCACAGGGTGGTACACTCTAAACAGGTGAATTTTGTGGTATGTGAATTATATCTCACTATATGAATTTCTTTAACTTCTGCTTCTTAACACTCTATCATTTTCCTTCATCTGATTAAAGAGATTCCAAGAAGGGCAGTAGCTGGGGGAGGAGAGGGGGAGGATGCACGGGTGTGTATAAACTTGAATCAGCTCCCGATTGGATGCTGGCTAATGCAGGGGTGCTTCCAGATGAGCTTCCTTGTCCCTTAAAAGCCACCTTTCTTCCTGCGTTCCATTAACTGCCATAGTCTCACGGCTTCCTGGAGTCTCCTTTCTGTATGGGCTTTAGCAGTTGCAGGGTGAAATTTGCAGTAGCAGGCTGAGTCATTGTTTAAATCACTGCTGCGTGTGTGCGCTTAGTCGCTCAGTCATGTCCAACTCTTCTCAACCCTACCGACTGTAACCTGCCAGGCTTCTCTGTCCATAGAATTTTCCAGGCAAGAATACTGGAGCAGTCTGCTATTTCCTCCTCCAGGGAATCTTTCCAACACAGGAGCTGAACCCATGTCTCCTGCATTAGACTTCCCTGCTGGCTCAGATGGTAAAGCGTCTGCCTACAATGCAGGAGACCCAGGTTCAATCCCTGGGTTGGGAAGATCTCCTGGAGAAGGAAATGGCAACCCACTCCAGTATTCTTGCCTGGAAAATCCCACGGACAGAGGAGCCTGTAGGCTACAGTCCACGGGGTCGCAAAGAGTTGGACATGACTGAGCAACTTCACTTCTCCTGCATCTCCCGCATTGGCAGGCAGGTTCTGTACCACTGAGCCACCAGGAGCCCTTTCAATCACTGTTATCTCAAAGACCTGCATCTCAAAGGCAGGTCTGCTACACTTAGGGAGAAAAGATTTTTCTCCTAATATTGGAGCTGTAACAAAATAATTTCCCTAAAATGGCTTTTCATTTCAAAGACAAGGAAAGAGGAATTGACACTTTTTTCCATAGAAAACATCATTATCATTTTAACACATTTAAGGTTCTGTGCATACTTGTATTTCAGAAGATTAAGTAGATCTCAATATTAAATAGATTTAAGGTGATAGATGCTCAGTAATCCTTAGGTAATTAGGCAGGCAAAAGTATTTAAAAAGATAAATCCACCAATTTAACAATAAAATAAGGGAAAGAAATTTGGAAATTCCACATTCCTAATCCTCTTCATAGCAAAGGGTGGAGAAGTTAGAAAAGTCTTCATGGAATCTGATAGTGTCTTCTTTCTTAGTATTACCCTCCAAAGGCTTTCAAATGACTCAGGCTAACGAGATTCCAGAGCATTTCATGCCCTGAAGGACATTCTATTCCTCCTAGTTAATTCCTAATGTTTCACCCTAGCCAATCAGGGAAGCCCTTTTCCCAGTCACAGACTTGGTTCCATTGTTAATCCATGCACAATTTCAAAGGCATTAAGCAACAGAGGACTTCATTATACATACTCCTCAAAAACTTTCTCCAAGGAGTGGGAGGGTGAAAGAGGAAAGCTGTAATTATCCTTTCATTGCTTCAGCGAAAACGAGAAGTCTTAATGGATTGATGTGAAGGCAGATATTCAAAACCATTTGTTTCCTGGGAAAGGGTCAAAATTCCTTTCTGCATTCGGGGTAGAGTTCTAGTCTGTGGAGGTTGTTGAAATCTGTAATATAAGCCACATGAGTTCTGTGGCATCTTTTTGACCTACCTTTAAGAGAAGGTAGGTTAGGGGCTTCCCTGTCCATTGGTTAGGGCTCTGCACTTCAAATGGAAGGTTTCGATCCCTGGTCGGAGAACTAAGACCCACATCTGTGGTGCAGCCAGGAAAAAATTTTTATGGTTGCTGGGGGGAAGGGACAGTTAGGAAGTTTGGAATCATCATATATACACTGCTAATTTAAAATGGATAACTAACAAGAACCTATTGTGTAGCACATGAGCTTTGTTCAATGTTATGCGGCATTCTGGATGGGTGCAGGGTTTGGGGGAGAATGGATATATGTATATGTATGGCTGAGTCTCTTCACTCTTCACTTGAAACTCACAACATTGTTAATTGGTTATACTCCAATACAAAATAAAAAGTTTAAAAAAAAAAAGTAGATTAAAAGATACCTAAAAGACACATTGGGCTTCCCAGGTGGCTCAGCGGTGAAGAATCCACTTGCCTATGCAAGAGATGCGGGTTGGATTCCTGGGTCAGGAAGATCTGCTGGAGAAGGAAATGGCAATCCACTCCACTATTATTTTTGTCTGGGAAATTCCATGGACAGAGAAGCCTTGTGGGCTTCAGTCATATGGGGTCACAAAGAGTCGGGCATGACTTAGCCACTGAACAACAAAAGTGAAAGTGAAAGTGAAGTCGCTCAGTCGTGTCCGACTCTTTGCGACCCCGTGGACTGCAGCCCACCAGGCTTCTCCGTCCATGGGATTCTCCAGGCAAGAATACCGGAGTGGGTTGCCATTTCCTTCTCCAGAAAGACACACAAAAAAGGATCCCCCCCCACCCATTTTAAATTTTTTTATTTTATATGGGGATGTAACTGATGAGGGGCTTCCCAGGTGGTGCTAGTTGGAAAGAGCATGCTTGCCAATGCAGCTTTAGAGATGCAGGTTCGATCCCTGTGTTGGGAAGATCCCTTGGAGGAGGGCACGGCAATCCACCCCAGTATTCTGGCTAGGAGAATGTCATGGACAGAGGAGTCTGGTGGGCTACGGTCCATAGGATCACAAAGAGACTTAGTACGGCACATCACAGCATGGCTGATTAACAAACAATACTGTGATAGTTTTAGGTGAACAGTGAAGAGACTCAGCCATACATGATGTATCCATTCTCCCCTAAGCTCCCCTCCCATCCAGCCTGCCACATAGCACTGAGCAAAGTTCCATGTGCTATACATTAGGTCCTCACTGGTTATCCATTTTAAACATAGAAGTGTGTACATAGGGAGTTTGGGTTTTTTTTTTCCCTTTCTTCCTGAAAGTTTATAAAAAACACAAAATCTCGGGCCACTCCATAGAACTACTAAATCAGAATTTGCATTTTAACAAGCTCTCAAGGAAATTTATGTCACATCACAGTTTGACAAGCACCAGTTTGGGTCTACTGTTGTTGAATTTGACTGCACATTTAAAGCACATAGAAAGTTTTTAAAAGTCCCAGTCTTTAGAATATTTAATCAGAATCTATCAGACAAGGTATTAGTAATTTCAGTAATTTTTGTCTCCCAAATGATTCCAATGTGCAGCCGAAGTAGAAACTAACGATCTAGATAAGCTGTCAGCAAACTTTTTCTGTGAAGAACCAGATAAGCAAATATTTAGGCTTCATGGACCATACCATCTCAATCACACCTACTCAACTTTGCCATTGTGACAGGAGAGCATCCAAAGACAATAGAGGAATGAATGAGTGTGGCTGTGTGTCAGTAAAACTGACCCTGGATGCTGAAATCTGAATTTCACCTAATTTCATGTGTCATGAAAAAAATCTTTTTGAATTATGTCAGCACAGAAAAACCATCCTGAACTTGAAGGCCCTCCCAAACATGGTGAGCCGGTGGGCTTTGATCCTCCTGCCTTGGCTTGCTAAGTCACTTGAGTCATGTCTGACTCTGTGCAACCCCATAGACGGCAGCCCACCAGGCTCCCCTGTCCCTGGGATTCTCTAGGCAAGAATACTGGAGTGGGTTGCCATTTCCNCACAAAGAGTCGGGCATGACTTAGCCACTGAACAACAAAAGTGAAAGTGAAAGTGAAGTCGCTCAGTCGTGTCCGACTCTTTGCGACCCCGTGGACTGCAGCCCACCAGGCTTCTCCGTCCATGGGATTCTCCAGGCAAGAATACCGGAGTGGGTTGCCATTTCCTTCTCCAGAAAGACACACAAAAAAGGATCCCCCCCCACCCATTTTAAATTTTTTTATTTTATATGGGGATGTAACTGATGAGGGGCTTCCCAGGTGGTGCTAGTTGGAAAGAGCATGCTTGCCAATGCAGCTTTAGAGATGCAGGTTCGATCCCTGTGTTGGGAAGATCCCTTGGAGGAGGGCACGGCAATCCACCCCAGTATTCTGGCTAGGAGAATGTCATGGACAGAGGAGTCTGGTGGGCTACGGTCCATAGGATCACAAAGAGACTTAGTACGGCACATCACAGCATGGCTGATTAACAAACAATACTGTGATAGTTTTAGGTGAACAGTGAAGAGACTCAGCCATACATGATGTATCCATTCTCCCCTAAGCTCCCCTCCCATCCAGCCTGCCACATAGCACTGAGCAAAGTTCCATGTGCTATACATTAGGTCCTCACTGGTTATCCATTTTAAACATAGAAGTGTGTACATAGGGAGTTTGGGTTTTTTTTTTCCCTTTCTTCCTGAAAGTTTATAAAAAACACAAAATCTCGGGCCACTCCATAGAACTACTAAATCAGAATTTGCATTTTAACAAGCTCTCAAGGAAATTTATGTCACATCACAGTTTGACAAGCACCAGTTTGGGTCTACTGTTGTTGAATTTGACTGCACATTTAAAGCACATAGAAAGTTTTTAAAAGTCCCAGTCTTTAGAATATTTAATCAGAATCTATCAGACAAGGTATTAGTAATTTCAGTAATTTTTGTCTCCCAAATGATTCCAATGTGCAGCCGAAGTAGAAACTAACGATCTAGATAAGCTGTCAGCAAACTTTTTCTGTGAAGAACCAGATAAGCAAATATTTAGGCTTCATGGACCATACCATCTCAATCACACCTACTCAACTTTGCCATTGTGACAGGAGAGCATCCAAAGACAATAGAGGAATGAATGAGTGTGGCTGTGTGTCAGTAAAACTGACCCTGGATGCTGAAATCTGAATTTCACCTAATTTCATGTGTCATGAAAAAAATCTTTTTGAATTATGTCAGCACAGAAAAACCATCCTGAACTTGAAGGCCCTCCCAAACATGGTGAGCCGGTGGGCTTTGATCCTCCTGCCTTGGCTTGCTAAGTCACTTGAGTCATGTCTGACTCTGTGCAACCCCATAGACGGCAGCCCACCAGGCTCCCCTGTCCCTGGGATTCTCTAGGCAAGAATACTGGAGTGGGTTGCCATTTCCTTCTCCAATGCAAGAAAGTGAAATGTCAAAATGAAGTCGCTCAGTGTCTGACTCTTTGCGACCCCCATGGACTGCAGCCAACCAGGCTCCTCCGTCCATGGGATTTTCCAGGCAAGAGTACTGGAGTGGGGTGCCATTGCCTGCCTTGGCTTACCTGTCCCTTAAGTAGGTCACTTTCTTACCAAAGAGGGTGGGAAAAGCCCTGAAGATTTCCACTTTAATTTAAGCTGATGCATATGATTTACTCAAGTGCCAGCCACCAAATATCAATTAGCTTTTCTAATGCAGGAGTTTGATTAGAATGCTCCCAAGATGACTCTGGGCGAATAAAGAGAAGCTGAAGGGAGTCCTCCCATTCAACCCCTCCCACTCCCACTCAAACTCCACTTCCCATGTAACTTTGAAGATATTGGTCAACACATCTCTATCAATCTAGACTCCTTGCCTGCAGGGCACGTCATTGGTTGCTTCAAGGAATTTCAAAGGAGATAGAGAAAGGGAAACCCCTGCCCTGGAAGATTTCGAAAGGTAATGGGTGACAAGACGAAGGCAACTGTAGGGAGCTGGAGTAATCACTTAACATCTGCTAACTTTTTCTTGGTGGTATTTTCATTCTGAATAGGGAACCAGTTACGTGAGCACCTAGTTCTTGGTGCTCCACCAGATTAGCAATGCGCTTTAATTGGATGTTTTCATGCCTGTTTTCTAAAGAAGTGACTCGGAGTTGCATGGCAGTCAAGGGGGAAAGGGGTCATTTAATTTTTCTCCTTTCCTCCAGCCTTGGTACTGTATGTGTGTGTGCGGTCCTATATGAATGATTTAAAGCCGATGTCTGTGGATTCCCTTTCCTCTAAGATTTAGTTGTATTAGTCCCCTTTTCTAGTCCCAGCAAAGGCCATCCATCCGCTGCCCCCACCACTGAGGGGCGCTACAATCACTTGGCTCCATTCTGTGGGCTGCCTTAGCAGTCTCTCCCAAAATTTCCTCTTAACTCTTTTCTGATGACTTTAAGAAGGAAGTCTCACTTAGGTCCTACTTGCCTTTAAGACTTTTCTAATGCTTATTACTCTTCTTTTTAACATAAAACAGCCTTGGGGCTCTGGGTCTCCCCCGGTATCCAACTGAAATTTAATAACATTCAGTTCAGTTCAGTTCAGTCGCTCAGTTGTGTCCGGCTCTTTGCGACCCCATGAATCGCAGCACTCCAGGCCTCCCTGTTCATCACCAACTCCCGGAGTTCACTCNATCAGTCCTAAATATTCATTGGAAGGACTGATGCTGAAGGTAGAAGCTCCGATACTTTGGCCACCTGGTGTGAAGAACTGGCTCATTGGAAAAGACTCTGATGCTGGGAAAGATTGAAGGCAGGAGGAGAAGGGGATGACAGAGGATGAGATGGTTGGATGGCATAACCCACTCAATGGACATGAGTTTGAGCAAACTCTGGGAGATAGTAAAGGATGGGGAAGCCTGGTGTGCTGTAGTCCATGGAGTCGCAAAGAGTCGGCCACAACTTAGCTACTGAACAACAAATAGTTTAAAATACGTAAACTGTAATTATCTTTCTTATCCATTTTGCCTAAGATATTAAAAATCTGGGCACTCAGGTGTCTGTTCATAAATACACTGATTATGTACAAGTATATACTTATTTGGGCTTCCCTAGTGGCTCAGGGGTAAAGAATCCACCTGCAATGCAGGAGCCGCAGGAGATGCGAGTTTGATCCCTGGGTCAGGAAGATCCCCTGGAGGAAGACATGGCTATCCACTCCAGTATTCTTGCCTGGAGAGTCTCATGGACAGAGGAACCTGGCGGGCTACAGTCCATGGGGTTCCAAAGAGTCCAACACGACTGAATCGACTTAGCACACATGCATATGTGAAGAGGTCATGGTGTCACTGTGAACTGGAATCTAAATCTTTCTTCCTAGTTACCTCACACCATCCGTTATAAATAAAATGAGATGCTGAGGGCAAATGTATGTAATACTGACTAATGAGCAAGTTGTAATGTGTTGTAAATACCATGAAAGAGTCTTTAGGGTCGCACTTTGCATTTACTTTCATGTTCTCATAGAGGCCACATGACTTCTTAGGAACCTATTGGGTTTAAGTCAGAAGCAACATGCTGTTATGTAAATGCAGCAAGAGTAGGTGAGATTTGTCTCCTTGTAACCTCTGCTTCTGTACCATGAATGATAGTGACTTTAATGACCCCTCTCCCAAGTGTAATGTTTCGGTGGTTCTTAAGCTTCAAGGAACCTCTCTCTGTGGTGGAATTTCAAGCATGAGAGGGTTGAGAGGAAAGAACTATTTTGATGTTGGCGTGGGTATGCATTCATAAACTTTCCCAAATGTTCTCCAGAAGTCATCACATGTCTTTTTCCTTTTTCTCTTAACGCTTTCTATTTTTTCTGTTCCTCCCAATAGTGCATCAAAACCTATAACTCTGACTGGCATCTTGTGAACTATAAATATGAAGATTACTCAGGAGAGTTTCGACAGCTTCCAAAGTGAGTACGCTATCCGACTTCCCAAGATGGGGTTAAACACACTAGAGAAAGGTCTTTGTACTTAAAACACCTGGGGAAGTGAGTAACTTCACATGCAATCAGAGCGATCAGAGAACATGCTTCTAGATGGTTTGTGTGTATGTGGAGGCTTCCTTGGTAGCTCAGCTGGTAAAGAATCCGCCTGCAATGCTGGAGACCCTGGTTTGATTCCTGGGTCAGGAGGATCCCCTGGAGAGGAGATAGGCTACCCACTCCAGTATCCTTGGGCTTTCCAGGTGGCTCAGCTGGTAAAGAGTCTGTCCACAATCTGGGAGACCTGGGTTCAATCCTGGGTTGGGAAGATCCCCTGGAGAAGGGAAAGGCTACCCACTCCAGTATTNTCAGGAGGATCCCCTGGAGAGGAGATAGGCTACCCACTCCAGTATCCTTGGGCTTTCCAGGTGGCTCAGCTGGTAAAGAGTCTGTCCACAATCTGGGAGACCTGGGTTCAATCCTGGGTTGGGAAGATCCCCTGGAGAAGGGAAAGGCTACCCACTCCAGTATTCTGGGCTGGAGAATTCCATGGATTATATGTAGTCCATGGGGTGGCAAAGAATTGGACACAACTGAGCGACTTTCAATGCTTTTCACTTTTTGTGTGTATGTGGGTTAGCTGTTGTTTACAGGGAATTTGACCATAGAACTCAAACCTAGTACTATGGGATTGGTTGGTGATAAACTCATGGATGGTTTAATTGTGTTCAGTACCACTCAGTGTACCACTGATAAAACACAAACAGGTGAGGTTTTTTTTTTTAAGTGAGAAATAGGAAACAAAGTAAACATAAGGGTATTGAACCATGTTGGAGTGTGTTTTATCTTAAAAAGAATATTTTGAAGAGACATGAAAAGCATTTTATATTGAACAAATTTTATATTTTAAAAAACATTTTCCCAGACAAATTTCTTCACTTCCTTTAATGTATTAACTCATTCTGAAGTACACCAAAAGCCAATGTGTTTAGATTGATACTTAAAGGGTAGTTAAAGTAAACCAGGTATAAATAGGTCTTGCCTTGAGAGGAGATCTGTTATAAAATGGCACATCCGGAAATGATACAGTTGGCAGATTTTGGTTTATTATGAAAGTTGAAAGCAAACAGTGATGGATTTTGTGTCAAAAGTAACTGTTGCCAATGAAAATTGTACTTCTATACTCTACTCTATTAATTAATTAATATACTCTATTAATATATTTTTCTTTGTGTTTGTTGCATCTGTGAGTTTGAACTGTTTTTACTGTTCTCAATGGACCTAGCTGTTTGTTTTTTTTTCTGTTTGTGTGGTTCAGCCACTCCTTAAGAGTGTTCAGCCAACTTCCCAGTCTTCTCTTTTAAACCTCGGCTGAGAACACTCCCTTCCAGCATTGTCTTCTCCAGATGGCTCTGCTCCTTGCTTCTATATTTACCCAACACTCATCTGGGGCCTTGATTCTTCCCCTTTGATTGAGTTCACCTATGGTTACTGATGGGCTTGTTCATGCTGTTCTCATGACTGAAAGAGAACAGACAGGATATAGTATGTTTACTACATGATATACTGTTGCTGCTGGTGGATTTTACCTCTGAGCATTAATAAGAGTTTCAGTTATGTGATGAGGAGGAGGAGTTTGTGACAGTGACTTAAGAACATAGATTCTGTAGTCTGCTGGCATCATCTGCTTCCTCTGCCCTCTGTAAGCCTCAGTGTGCTCATCTGTTAAGTGGTCTTAGCACCGGTTCCCACCATCTAAAGGACAAAGGGAAGTGCCACATGTGGAGTGCAGCACAGTGCCTAGCGTGTAGTAGCTGGAACTGTTATTGTCCTCTTTTTATCATTAATACCATCATCATTAAGACTGCTTTGCAGTCACTTCAAAGGCAGTGACCTCATTTAAGCTTCATATTAAAGTTATTCTGCTGCTGCTGTTGCTAAGTCGCTTCAGTCATGTCTGACTCTGTGAGACCCCATTGACGGCAGCCCACCAGGCTTCGCCGTCCCTGGGATTCTTCAGGCAAGAACATGGAGTGGGTTGCCATTTCCTTCTCCAATGCATGAAAGTAAAAAGGGAAAGTGAAGTTGCTCAGTCGTGCCGGACTCTTAGCGACCCCATGGACTGCAGCCTACCAGGCTCCTCCGTCCATGGGATTTTNGTTGGTGATGGACAGGGAGGCCTGGTGTGCTGCGATTCATGGGGTCGCAGAGTCGGACACGACTGAGCAAATGAAGTGAACTGAACTGAACAGTAAGATTGGTCTATCCATTTCCCTGTGCTGTGCATAGTCACTCAGTTGTGTCTGACTCTTTGGGACCCCATATACTGCAGCCTGCCAGGCTCCTCTGTCCATGGGGATTCTCCATGCAAGAATACTGGATTGGGTTGCCATCCTCTCCTCCAAGGGATCTTCCCGACCCAAGGATCAAGCCCAGGTCTCCCGCATTGCAGGCGGATTCTTTACCAACTGAGCCACCAGGGAAGCCCAGCCACCCCCCATCCCACCACTATTACTTGCCTCCAACTACACTTGAGATTCTATTTATTAATAGCTCAGATGTTTTCTCCAGGGCCAGTCTCTTTCTTCCCAGAGCTGATTTTTTCCTCTTCTGATAACCCATGTTTCTGAAGCCATATGCCTAAACATCCCACTCTATTGATTGGAAACCTAAGAGCAAGCTGAAAAAGCATACGGACTCATGTTGTTTCCCAATAACATTAATTGAACATTCTCTATATGCCACATTCACTCATTCAAAAAATGCAACAGTTATCAGCTATGCGGCAGGTACTATGCAAACGGCATTGGAGATCTAAGAGTAAACAGGAAGACCAGGTTTCCTTTCTAGCATGGGATGCAGTCAATAAGTGAGTGAACCGCAGTGTACCCCAGGCTTGCTCCTTGGGATCCCTTAACACTATTTCTGGGTGCCTCTGCCCTGGTTCTTGTGTGAATTTGCTATGATGGTCATGCCTGCAATTCTCCAGCAGCCTTCTTTTGGGCATCTGGAAGGAGTTAAAAGTGGTTGGCAGTTGACCCCACCCCCAGTTGCCCCTAGCCAATGACTGATTGGAATGGGAATGTGAACATACTGCTCATTTGCTTCAAGTCAGGGTAACCTGAGAGGCAAGACCTGCCCTGGAGGGCTCTCCTATGGGACCGGGTTGAGGCTGGGACTTTTCCTTATTTGAAATTTTTGGGACATTACCTTATGGAAATCCCATCTTTATTTCCCTTCTTCCTCATCCCTGTTCTTCTTCCCCCACACCCTTACTTGTTTCCCTGGGAATATTTCTTTAATAAATCTTTGCACTTGAACCCTCTTCTCAAGATCTATTCCAAGGGAGCCTGATCTGAGACAGCAAGTAAGTAAATCAGTAATGATAAGCTGTGATTAACCTATGAAGAAAGGAGTCCCATGATGGAGAAAGATGCAGGGATCTATTCTAAACAAGAGGACAAGATAGACCACCCAAAGAAGGGACATTTCAGCCAGAAGGAACCAGACACATGAAAACCCAGGGGAAATGTATTTCAGGTGGAGGGAATGGGAAGAATCAAGTTCTCAAGGCTTGAAAGAAATTAGCATTGGGCACGTTCTAAGAATGATCCAAAAACTAGTGGGGGTGGATAGTCATGCTGAGAATGGGGCACAGGAAGGCAAAGGCCAACTCACACAGAGCCTTGATTGAGGCCGAGATAAGGAATTTGGAGTTTACTAAAAATGAGATGGAGACCGCTGGAGAGTCTTCAGCTGCAGTGTGATATCTGCTTAACTTGTTTTTCTACAACTTGTGGGATCTTAGTTCCCAAGCAGGAATCAAACTTGTGCTCCCTGCAGTGGAAGGACAGAGTCCTACCCACTGGACTGCCGGGGAACTCCCCTGACAGACATTTTGAAACAATTGCCCTAGCTATCTGGTTTAGGTTATAAATGGAAGGATGGGGCAGGAGGTAGATGCATGCCCTCACCCACCCCAGGGTAAAGCAATTGGAGATTCATTCTTTATTGACTGAAATTCCAAGACAAGAATAGCACGGCAATTAACACAAGGTGGCTGGCCCCTGCCCAGACCATATATTTCTCTTTCTCAAAGTTGAGAGACCCCCCCCCCCCAGCCACACATGTGTAGAAAGGCTCCTTGGAGGCCAAAGGGGAGTTATGGCAAGTGATGTTCTACCCAGATGCCTTTTCAGTAAAACCCGTCTTGGCTAAGAGATGTCTGTGCACACATGGGTGGACCCTGAGATAGACCAAATAGGGACTGTGAACCAGGCAAACCAAAATGACTGGCCAAAGGAAATCTGGAGAAAACAATCCATAAAAGTAATGCAAACTGCCATGAGAGCGTGACTCAGAGACCCTCCTTCTGAGTCTGCCTGTGTGTCTATTCCCAAGTACTGTACTCTCTTCCTCCCAATAAATGCATCACTCCCTTCATTACTTTCTGTCTTTGTGGGAACTCTTTTCTGCAAAGCTGAAGGGCTGGTCTAGTGGCTAGAATCTGGTGGTTTCACCACCTTGACCCATCCTTAGTTTCTGGCTGGAAACTCAAACCCTGCTCCAAGCCATTGCAAGCCCAGGCCACTCGAGATCAAGAAAAGCAGTTGGGAGACTACAGCAAAAGTCTAATAGTCAAATGAGGGGTGATATCTACTGGGACTAAGGAGGTAGAATTGGAGGCAAAACTGACAGGGCCTGTTGGTGGGTATTAGCAAGAAGGAAGAACCACCCCTGGTTTCTGGTCTTAGTCATTGAGTGAATAGTGATGTCTTTCGTTAAGATAAGAACACTGAGAAAGACAGAGAAGCCCACACATGCTCTATTTCTCACAGAAGCCCTTTAACCTATGTGAAAACTGAGGCAGGGAGAAATAGCTGGCTCCTCTCCAGCCAGCACATGGTAGCAGAGGACCAAAACCCTGCCTTGGCAACCTGGGCCGTCACAGCCAGCCACCAGTCTCATCTGCACAAGAGGATCTCTGTCCCCAGGGAGGTGGACGACAGGAGGGCTCATGCTAGATGCTGAGGTTAAAAGAGATGGAGGAGATGAAGCTACTACAATGCTTCAAAAGACTGATCAGGAAACTCACCTCAAAAGGTGTTTTTTAACTCCTGTCAAAGGTTGTCTGAAAGACCTTAAGACAAAATCAGCTACTCTTTGGGATGGAAGAGTGATGCCTCTTCCCAGCTTCAGGAGAAGCTGTGGGGGTGGAAGGGTTGCAAGTGGGCCCACCTGGGATTCCAGGGGACCACTCCTCAGCCATCAGCGTACCACTGCCAGGCTGCTCCTTGCCCGCCTAAGCAGCCCTTACTCCAGCCGTGATCAGCTACCCGCTGCTTTCTGAAGGGAGCAAGCTTCTTCATGCCTTTGTCAAAGGCACGGCTGTTCCCTCTATGCAGGGGCTGGAAACGGAGTTCCTTCCCAATCTTATACCTGGGGGCCACACCTCCTTCGCCTCTAGGATTTAGCTCTAAAATTAGCTCCCCCGTGAAGCTGTCTCCACTTCTCCAGGCAGTGTGAGTCACCTGTCTGTGTTCGCACAGTGTCCTGTCGAGACCTGTGCTATGGATTTAACTATCCCCACTTTGCAGGCGGGGAAAATCTGAGTCTATACAGCAACTAAACAGAGGGGAAAGGTGTGGGGCTGGAGGCGAGCACTAGAAAATTCTGTCTCACTTGAGCCACCCAGGGAATGAGAGTTTCCAAATGACCCCACCAGGCCTGGCTGGGCGAGGACGGGAGTCCGGGAATGACGACACTGAAGGTGGGATCAGGGAAGGCCCAATGAAGAGGGTATAACCTGGGTTATTCTACACTCCTTCTAAACCCTCTTTTACAACCGTTCACTAGCTGAGATGATTCCTCGATGTGCCTTTTCTCTGGAACTTCCAAGAGGACTGGGGATGCAGGCACCTGACTTTGTCTGTCTTCCTCAGGAAGACCCTCAGTGTGGCCTTCACCACAACACTGTGCAAAGAAAATGAAAGAGAACCAACCCGTGCTTCATATCTGTGATGGATTCTTACCAACATTTGCATTAGTAGAATCTCCTATTTATGTAGCACCTTGCAATTCACAAGCTGCCAAACTCTGTCAATTGTCACACAAAGTCAAGGTAATTCTGCTGTAAACTCACGTCACACATGAGGAAGTTGAGGCTCCTAGAGGTTGGCTACCCTGACAGGAGGTCACAGAGCCAGGATGGAGACCCCAGGTGCCACCAACTCTAAGTCCAGGACTCACCTAAAGAATGACTGACAGACGCTCTCCGAGGAAAAGGCTTGCTTCTACTCTTCTAAAAGCCTGAGAAAATCCTAACTGCTTGACCTTCAGAACTCAGGAAGATCATTTTGACTGTGGTTTGTGTCCTGGCCAAAAAAAGCATTTATTACAGAGCCTTGTGATGACAGAAGCAATTTGCAGCATGCCCTAACCAAACCAGGAAGAGCTCCATCGTAGGTCAATAAGTAATCCTGCTTCTATAAAAGAGAGGCGGTTCCAAAGAAAATAAACATACAGCAAATTGCTCCTTGTAGTAGGAATGTTCCAGTGTGTGGGTATAATAAGAAGCATTTTATACGGACAGAGCAGAATGCTGTTAGGGGGTAAGAATAAGAGATATTGTTAAAAACAACAACCAAAAAAAAAAAAACAAAAAAACCCTGAGAACAAAAAATATCAAAGAACAAAAGTCAGCATTGAATCATTGGCAAAAAGAAAAAAGATGTAGCGTGTGGTCCAACAAAAAGGCTTTGAAATGTCAACGATAAACTTTTTTTTTAACAATCTGAAAGTAAAAATGAAAGAAATATGAAGTTATGAATTGAATCAGTATGCACTGAATCCCACAGGGTGATTGTGCTGTGGGAGACATTAACGACAAGAGAGAGAAAAAAGGCCATAATAGCTATATTTATTCAGTCTTTGTTATTAATATACTCCAGGCTGTCCTAGGGCTTTCAAGATAATAATCCTATTTTAAAAGATGTAATCCCATTTAGGGATTCATGGGGTCGCAAAGAGTCGGACACGACTGAGCGACTTCACTCACTCACTCAATCCCATTTAAGGTGCACAATGACCCTTTAATTGTTTCGTTGATCGTACAGATGAGAAGCTAAGGCACAGACAATTTAGACGCGCTACCCAAAGTCACTTAGCTGGTTGATGATGAAGGTAGGATATGAACCTGAGGCTCTTGAGTTGATGCTCTTATCTCTACCACCTATCATCTGGTATAGGTGACCTTCCTTGACAACTCAAGGTTTACAAGGTTACTATTCTGATTAAAACAATGAATCTGTCTGCAATGCAGGAGACCTAGATTCGATTCCTGGGTCGGGAAGATCCCCTGGAGGAAGACATGGCAACCCACTCCAGTATTCTTGCCTAGAGAATCCCCATGGACAGAGGAGCCTGGCAGGCTATAGTCCATGGGGTTGCAAAGAGTGGACATGACTGAGTGAGTAAGCACAGCACATAAAAACAATGAATTCTACACAGTGATCCTAGCAAATGTGTGTGGGAGATGTGTATAAGAGACAGGGTTAAAAGGTATTTGGTTGATGCTTCTGTAGCTCGTGGGTTGTGTTTTTTTATTATAATGGGGATGATGGCAAGTATATTTATTTCAAATCCGATTCAGATGAATAATCAGTGTGAGCTAATTATAACAATTATGGTTCCGAGTATAACTGTTATTAGGGTAATAATGAAAATGATTGGGTTTATTAGTATGGGAAGGGTATGAACCAACATTTTCGGGGTATGGGCCCGATAGCTTAATTAGCTGACCTTACTATTAGAATTTGGTGTAATTGGGAGCACGAAGAGTTTTGGGCTCTTAGGAGTGGGTTCAATTC